>CM072808.1:28247168-28847168 GCA_037013495.1 Hippophae tibetana | reverse complement strand
AGAGAAATCATCTGAACTTCTGCTCGAGGCAAATAACCCTCCTTTCGCTCAAAGCTCAAATTAGCCAGGCCAGCAATTCCACCAGCCTATTCCAAGAAGCATTCCTAATAAATCAACCCTAGAGGAAAACTTGAATTCTTTTATTCAAGTTTGTAAAGATAACTAATCTAAAACCAATCAACGGTTGGACTCTGTGGAAGCTTCTATCAAAAAGGTGGAAGTTCAAGTAGAACAGTTAGTTGAACATTTGCAAAAACAAAGCAAAGACTAACTGAATGGTCAAATGAGATCAAATAAATTCAATGAAGATAAGACATTGAGTTTGTCATTCTACAATCTCCAAGCAACATCTTACTAAAAGACGATAAATTTTAGTCTAACGTGGGAGGTCACCCATTATTGTATTTTCCATTGTTTTAGTAATGTATGTAATAAAATTCAAATGAAATAAATTTGTTTGTTTCAAAAATTGTGTCCATTCTTTAAATTTAGTATTAAAAAATTATTATTTTTTACTTAATTAATTTAGATTTTCATTCTAAAAAAAAAAAAATATGTACAAAAAAAATAGGTTCCCTGCACCTTTCTGCTTTAAGCCTATACATTTTTTCAAGTGAGAAATCTTTCTTAGAGATATCTACTATTTTTTAAGAGCTAAAAGTTGATGCACAATAGGAGGAGGATCAATTTCAACTACAAATAGTCATAGGAGATGCTGAAGATAGGTGGAAAATGATGAAAGACTATGCAATGCCAATCATTGGCAATGTAACTTCCGACATACAATTACAAGAGGCTGCAAGGAATTATGAATTGAAAAAGATTCATTATTCTTTGTTGCCTTCTTTTTACAGTGTCCCTAATGAAGACCCTTTGCATTTCATTCGAGAATTCTATGCTATTATCCAAACCTTTCCACTACATGCAATTAATGAAGGTCAACTTAGGATGAGGTGTTTTCCTTACACCCTCAAGGATAAATCTTGGTCATGGTTCATTACTCTACAGTCGGGTTCTCTAAAAAATTGGGAGGCAGTATATGAAATGTTTATCGGTAGGTTCTATTCCCATAAAAACTGTCGATTTAAGGACGAAGATAGCAACGTTTTCTCAAATGTATGAAGAGCCCTTTCATAAAGCTTGGGAAAGATTCAAACTCCTTTTCATTCAATATCATAATCATAACTTTCCATTACAACTATAGATTCAATTCTTTTATGATGGATTGACACTACATAGTCAATACATGGTTGATAATGCTGCTGGAGGTGCTATGGGAGAAAAAACCACAGAGGAAACCTATAATCTTTGAGTTGTTGGGTTCTAATTCCCAACAAAGAAGTGCTAGAAGGAGAGCAAGAGTCAATGAAGTTGGCTCTGATAATGAGATGATCTTACAACTTTCTGAATTGACTAAGCAAGTGCAACTTCTCACTACCCGCCAAATGCCAAATTAAGAGGTGTATGAAGTGTGTTTTTCAATTGGGCATGGTACTCATAATTGTTCAAATACTTATGCTTCTAGTGTCGATGCCATGGAGGAAGTCAAATCCTTTCAAATGTATCATCCAAACACCTATAATCACCCTAACCATCATTGGAAACAAAAAAATTACCCAGCCTACACCCAATGTCCAACACTAAGGTCGAATAAAAATCACCCTTACCCACCAAACCAATCTTTTAAGCCAACCTTAGAGGATAGCTTGAATGCTTTTATTCAAGTTATTTACGATAACCAATTGATGAATAATAACAGGTTAAACACCATGGAGGCTTCAGTTAAAATGATTGAGTCTAAAGTTAGGAAACTGGTTGAATAAATACAAAAGAAAGAACCAGGAAAGTTTCCCAGCCAACCAGAACAAGCAAAGGATGTAAGAACCTTTCAAAGTGGTAAGGTAGTTAATACCAATTTACCTGAAATCTCTAAGAATCTACCTTGTAGTTTAGGTAACAAAGAAGGTGATATTCTAGTCTCACAATAAGGAGAAACAAGTGTTAAACTTAACAAGCCTTCTGAAAAACTCATTGGAGAGTCATCTAACATCCCCAAAATTCAAAAGACAACAGAACCACACCAGTTGCAAGTACCTTTTCCACACGAGTTAAAAGAATCCAAACAAGATAAGAAATTCTATGATCTTTTTAATATGCTCTCTAAAGTAAATATCAATTTACCATTATTAGAAGTGATCATGAATGTGCCCTCATACTAAGTTTTTCAAAGAGTTGAACACTAAGAAAAGGAGGTATGAACTGAATGAACGAGTAGTAGTATCAAAAATTTCTAGCATTATACTTCATCATAAACTACCCCTAAGTTGAAAGACCTTGGAAGTTTTATTATAAACATAACTATGGGGGACAATAAAGTTGCTAAAGTAATGCTTGATTTAGGTGCTAGTATAACTTTGATGTCATACTCTATATTCTTAGAGCTCAATTTAGGAGATTTAAAACCCACAACTATGTCCCTTCAACTTGCAAATAGATCCCTTAAGTATCCAAAGGGAATAGTTGAGAATGTGTTGGTACAAGTAGACAAAATGACAATACCTGTTGACTTTGTGGTTCTGGATATGCAAGAAAATCCAGCCTTGGACAGAGAACACACAATACTGCTTGGTAGACCATTAATGGAAACTACTAAAATTATTATTGATGTCCAAGATGGAAATTTGACAATGACAATTTTAGGAGAGACTGTTCATTTTAAAGTTTTTGATTCTTCACATTTTCCTTCTATTTCTACCATCTATGAAATATTTGAAGTTGACCCTTTGGATAATCTTGTCCAAAGTACCTTTTCCCGAATCAGAATAAAAGACAAGCTTGAAACTATTCTTACACTTGAAGAGGTCGAAGAATATTTAGATGAGGAAATTAAGGGGTACCTTGAACGACTAGACAATGATGAAGTAATGATAAAATCTAGTACACTTTTAAATCTATCCAGTTATTCATCTAGTAAAGAGGCCAATCCACCTGAACTTGAACTCAAAGACTTACGTGAGCACTTAAAATATGTGTTTTTGGGAGAAGGAGAAACTTATCCAGTGATAATTTCTTCAACCTTGACCAAAATCCAAGAAAAGGAACTTATCAAAGTGTTTAAACAGTTTAAGAAAGCTATAGGCTAGAGTATCGGGGATATAAGAGGCATTAGTCCTACAATGTGTATGCACAAGAACAATTTGAAGGATGGTGCTAAACCTATATGAGAGGCCCAAAGAAGACTAAACCCAAATATGCAAGCGGTAGTTAAGAAAGAAATTCTTAAATTATTAGAAGAAGGAATTATCTATCCTATTACGGATAGTAAATAGGTTAGTATAGTGCATGTGGTACCTAAGAAATCTGGGATAATAGTTGTTAAAAATGACAAAAGTGAATTAGTGCCCACTAGAATAATCACTGGATGGAAATGTGTATATATTTTGAAACTAAATTTATATACTAAAAAGGATAACTTTCCTCTTCCATTCATTGATCAAATGTTGGAAATATTAGCTGAGCACGAATTTTACTATTTTCTAGATGAATTGTTTGGATATTATCAAGTACCCATAGCACCAGAAAATCAGGAAAAGACCACATTTACATGTCTTTTTGGGACATTTGCTTTTCGAAGAATACCATTTGGGTTATGCAATGCCCCCTCCACTTTCCAGAGATGCATGATATCTATTTTCTCAAACATGGTGGAAAAATTCATTGAGATTTTCATGGACGAATTCTCTCTCTTTGGGAACTCATTTGATGATTGCTTACATAAATTGACTTTGGTTTTAGAAAGATGCATTGAATGCAATCTCACCCTTATTTGGGAGAAAAGTCATTTTATGGTTCAACAAGGGATAGTTTTAGGACATATAATTTCAAACAAGGGTATTGAAGTTGATATGGAAAAAGTTGAATTGATTTCCAAACTACCTCCACTTACATCTGTGAAGGAGATAAGAAGCTTTTTAGGACATGTAGGATTTTACAGACGATTTATTAAAGATTTCTCTAAAATAAGTCATCCCTTATGTAACTTTCTATCAAAAGATGTTTATTTTAATTTCAACAATGACTGCATTATTGCCTTTAATACCTTGAAAGAGAAACTAACATCTACCCATGTTATTATGGCACCAAACTGGTCTTTACCCTTTGAAATAATGTGTGACGCTTCTGATTATGCTATCAGAGCAGTCTTGGGACAAAGAATGGATAAGTGTTTGCATGTCATCTACTATGGTAGCAAAACACTCAATGATGCCCAAATGAATTATACCACCACTGAAAAGGAATTCTTGGCTATAGTGTTTTCTTTAGACAAATTCAGGTCTTATTTAGTAGGATCTAAAGTGATTGTGCATTCTTATTATGTTGTTTTAAGATACCTATTAAGTAAACCAAATGCCAAGCCAAAATTAATCAGGTGGGTCTTACTCTTACAAGAATTTGACCTAGAAATAAAGGATAAGAAAGGTAGTGAAAACTTAGTAGTTGACCATTTATCTAGGTTGATTTTTGACTTCAATTCTCTTAAATATGAGAGTAATGAAGAAATAGTTGAAACCTTTCCTGATAAACAGTTATTTTCAACAAGTCTGAACCCATGGTATGTTGATATTGTAAACTATCTTGCCACTGGTGTTTTGCAACCTAACACTTCATATCAGGGCAAGAAATGGTTTTTTAAAACTATTAAGCACTATTTCTAGGATGACCCTTATTTATATAAGTGTGTACATGAAGAAGAACATAAAAGCATTCTAACTTTTTGTCATGAACTTCATTGTGGGGGCCATTTTGGTGGTGAAAATACAGCCCGTAAGGCATTACAGTCTGGATTATTTTAGCCCACTCTTTTTAAAGATGCTCATATGTTTTGTGCACAATGTGATAGATGTCAAAGAACATGAAACATAAGCAAAAGAGATTAAATGCCTTTGACATCTAATTTAGTTGTTGAAATCTTCGATGTATGAGGGATTGACTTTATGGGTTCTTTTCCCCATCCAATGGTTTTCAATATATTTTGGTTGTTGTGGATTATGTATCCAAGTGGGTAGAAGCTATCCCCACTAAAACCAATGATGCTAATGTTGTTGTTATTGAAGGATTTAATATTCATAGTTTTGGAACGCCTAGAGTTATTATAAGTGATGGAGGTAGCCATTTTTGTAACAAGATCTTTGATGGAGTACTAAACAAGTACAATATCACACATAAAGTAGCTACTCCATATCATCCTCAAACTTCTGGTTTAGTGGAAGTAAGTAATAGGCAAATTAAGGGAATATTGGAACGCATTGTGCGTCCTTCAAGGGAGGATTGGGCATTTAAGTTAAATGATGCCTTATGGGTATACCGCACCGCTTACAAAACACCCATTGGGATGAGCTCTTATCGGTTAATCTTTGGGAAAGCATGCCACCTTCCACTTGAACTTGAACACAAGGCTTACTGGGCAATTAAAGAGTTAAACATGGATTTAAATCAAGCAGGAGAAAAACGGTTACTCCATCTTAATGATTTGGAAGAAATTAGGAACGAAGCCTATGAGAATGCCAAATTATACAAAGAGGCTAGTTCCTAAGACTCTTCACCCTGGAATGGAAGTTCTTTTATTTAACTCTCATTTGATATTGTTTCTACGAAAGCTGAGATCAAGATGGGATGAACCATTCAAAATAATTCAGGTATTTGCACATGGAATAGTAGAACTATTAGATTCCAAGATACAAAAAACATTCAAAGTCAATGGGCATCGTGTGAAGCCTTATTTAGAATAACTAAACAACATTGTTGAAATGGATTGTATTTGGCTGAGTAACCCTTAGCACCATAAAGTTACGTCTTACTAAGACATTAAACTAAGTGTTGGATGGGAGGCAACCCATCATTTTAGGTAATTTTTTTTATTTTTTTTATTTAATTAATTTTTATTGTTTATTTTAGTTTAATTACATGTAAATAGTTTTAAAGTTGTTAAAACTAAAAATATTTGTTGAGATGTTAGAAGTTCATAGTCATCTATTTGTGTGCACTTTAATGAACATGATGGATGCACTTACATTTCTTCATTACTACTTGCACATTCTCAGAAAATAAGTAATATTTCTTCTCTTTTCTCTTTATCTTTAATTTACAGTTGTTACATTGAAGACAATGTAAGTTCTAGGTTGAGGGTGGTGAAAAGTTACCATTCTTAATTTCAAAAAAATATTTAACAATTTCAAAAATATAAAAAATAAAAAATAATAATAATAATAATTTTTATTTTATTTTTATGTTCACATTTTCATTTTTATTGTATTTGGTTTTATTTTCTTTGTGTGATTTAGTAATTTTTGGAATTTTAGAATTAGTTTTAAAAATTCTCACAAAAATTTATCATTTCTTTAAATCAAATTTAAGTAAATAGTTAAGTCTTTTGTATTGTTAGATTAATTTTTGAAAACATACCATGAAATAGTTTTTAAAATTATTTTTGATAATTAGTTAGTTTTTGTCATAACTAGTATTTCTTGATAAGATGTGGAAATTATATTAAACCCAAAATCAGTGTTTATGAATTGTTTTAGTGGAGACTACCTTTGTAAGATATAATTTGAGCCTAATTTCTTTTATTCAGAGTGAAATATATATTTTTTCTACTCCAAACACATTTCTTATTTCTTCAAATTTTTAGATGATCTTTATAGGTATTAGAATTGAATGTATGAATTTTTTTCTCATTTTAATAGAGTGTTGTATATTTTTATTTTTTTATTTTTTCTTAGATTAAATGATTTAAGTAGAAATTGATAGTATATACTTTTATCTCATTCGTGCATGACTGTTACAAAAAGAAGAAGACATATATGAGGTGACCTAAACCAAAATCAAACAGAAAAACCACAAAATTAAGCACTCATCAAAATCCTAAAAAAATGTACAATCTGCACATAGGTTGACTCTCTAAAAAAATATAAATATTGAAAAACATCTTCAGAAAAAAATAGAGAGATAAAGAATATATAGTATAATCTACATACTATGACCCACATTGCCTACAAAGTTGTGAGTAAAGGCTAATTACAAAAAAAAGATATAGGAAGTAATTCCCTAAAAAGTCATTGCACTTTCTTCATTTGTAAAAGGCATATATCTTGAAAAAAAATTTCTTAATGAGTTTGATTTATGCATGAAAATAATTTTTATATATGATATCTTTTTAATTTATACATTCGATTCCTTTCATGAAATCAACGTTATAATAACACTTTGAGCCTTTATTCTTTATACATATGTGAACATATTAGTTCATTTCTATACATAAACTATTTCGCATATAAATTAGTAAGAGTGTTTGAACTCATAGGATTCAGTGTTTTGAGAGTATTATTGACTAGTGAGGAAAAAAGTCGAAATGAATTCAGATTTTAGACACTGAAATTGAGTGAAATTAAATTGATACATTTTTTATATAAAATATGAAAATGATTTTCGACTAATTATTATAATAAATCATGATTGTTTAAGAAGATTAAAATAACTTATGCATTATATTTTAATTATGATTTTAAATAAGATTAAAATGTGTGAGACATTTTTTTCTTTTATTTTTAGAAAAATTTAATTTTTTTTGTAATTTTAGTTTTTAAGTTATTATTTCTTTTAATTTTTACATTTAGTTCAATGTTTGTGGGTATTATTATTGAAAACTCTCACGAGACTCAAACTTGTCCACTATGACAACCTAGGGTTTAAAGACTTGTTGCATAAGCTAAATGCAACCGTATCAATCCGCATAAGTGATTTAGGATGGTTTAATTTTTAGTTTTTATCGTTTCTCTTGCTAAGGGACTAACAAGAAGCTGGTTGTGGGTTGTGATGAGTACTCAAAAAGTACTAAAATTACCATGATTTTATGCACGTTAATTGATTAAAAATATATATATTTATATGATTTTATCATATATTTATATAAATCTATCTTTTCAAAATCACAGGTATTTTTACTATTTTTCAAGTATTTTCGCTTAAGAAAAGTAACTTAAAGACTCAAAAAAATACTGGAGGTAATACATCATAAATATATTCATAAAGTAAATGAGGAAAAGTCAAATAAAGATGAAAAAATTCAAAAACATTGGTCAAAAAGGAGGAAATAGCGCACCTAGCCGCCCAAACGTGCGCAGCATGCCCAGCCGCACTGAGCAATGCACGCACATGGCCTAATCAACGCACGCTTGCACTCCATCTATGCCTATTCACCCGCGCCCCATTCTGCGCACGCTGTCGTGCCCCACCTACCATGATGTCAGCAATAACATCATCATTCACTACTCTGTGTTTCCTCCATTTTTAATCATTTTTCCACCCATTGTTTCTTCCTCACCTCACCTATAAATACCATCATTCTCTTCACTTCAAAACACATCTTATACTCTCTTTCTTTCTTTCCATTTCTTAGTTTTTCTTAGTTTTAGAGTTCTTCTCTTTTTTAGAAGAACTAATTATGTTTTTGTAATTTATTTGCTTTTTGATTCAATAAATGGAAGTGAAAATTTCGTTTGGAGGTTTTCCAACAACAGATAGGTAAAAATCTCCAAAATGAATTGATTTTGTTTTTATTCAAGATTTTGTATTAAGAATGTTAGAGAGAAATATATTATTTTTCATTACAAACTTAAATGTGAAAATTAGATTTTAAGGTTTAGTTATCCGATCTGATTTAGAGTAGTGTTATTTTATTTGTTGGTACAATCGCCCGGTAGTTAGAGTAAAGCTCTATTTCAAAAGTTTTTATAAGAATTATTATATGAAAATGTATTGACAACATATTTTCAATAGTGGTTTTAAAACTTGAAAGTTAGTACTCAGATAATTAAATTCTTAGGTTTAATTTGGACACCTTGAATAAAGTTTAAATTGTCTAACCCCACCAAAGATGACATTTAAATGGTTCATTTTCAATCTCTTAGAAAAAAAGAATTAATTTAATTAACCAAATTAGTTATCAACTTCACCCCATAGATGTTAATTGATTTGTTTAGTTAACAAAGAATATCTAACCCCACCTGAGGTGGTATTCATATAAAAAAGAGAGAATCAATAAATATCAATTTATATCTTTAATAACCTAAATAATATGAGCAAGCATAATTAACTTAGTTATTATATCCATAAATACTCAACTATTATAAATGATAAAATTTGTATAAATATTTATTGAATCTATATCTATGTTTATTTTTATGTCATTAGATTAGAAACACAAAACCCAAAATATCGTGACAGGATGTTTAAGAATTAATTTCATTTTTAAAAATTTGAATAATAAATTAAAAACCAAATATATTCTTTCCTTAGATCGACCTTGAGATTATACTTTTCATTTTCTATGAAATGATTCGTGCACTTGCGAGCGTTTTATAAATATAAAACCAAAGTATTGGCAGGATCAGTGATACCGATTTTGCTCATCATCGACACAGCATCAGTTTTGAGTTTTGCCTCACTAATAATGAGTGTACCACACGTTGTCACACGACTCATACGTTTGTTCCATTGGGGTGTCCCACAATTCGTATCCAAGAATCATTGCACACAACATGACTCTAACTCAACATACGTTGACCATGACTAGTCCACCACGTCACACATCATGCTCTAATTCGTCCAGTGATCTCCCTATTCCACATGTCATGATTCCATTATCCAGTGCTATTTAATTCTTTTTTTCATTTCAGCCTTTGATCTGAAGTTGATATGATGTACTTATTCTATCTGAGCCTAATTTAACCTTCTAATTGCCCTAAACCCCTAATTAGCCAAAATTAGCATAATTTTTATCAGTTTTTGTGCCAAGAAGAGAGAAAAATACAGAAAAATTCAAAAGGAGATACAATTTTGGTGGAGATTAGTGGATTGATGCTATAATTCAAAAGATTTATTGTATTTATTTATTTTATCATTTCTTTATCAATTTTTATGTTTTTCTTAATGAAAATTATAAGCTTTATGAACAAAATAATGTCTAGCTAATTTATTAATCTTAGAATCTTATGAATTTGATTTTCTATATGTGATGATCTAATATTTTTATCCTAATTTTGATTTCAATTTAATTATATTAATTAATCTAATTTTTATGTTATTAATTGTTGGGCTAACAATTGATCTATAAAGGCAATTAAATAAGTTTGAGAGAATTATTTAATTGTTTGTCTTGATTAAATAACATGCATACTTTTTAAGGAGAGATGTATGATCATTATGTATATGATCCATAATTGATTAACTTAATAAGTAGTATGCAATTTAATTGATATGAGAGTATAATTAGATTAGTTACTATATAGTGTGTAATTTACTTGAGAGAGGAATACATATTAGGTTAGAATCAATTGATCATGTAATTAATTGGTAATTATATTAGGAGGATTTTAGTGATTCATATGTTTAGAAAATTAGGGATTAAGTATCCTTAGATATTTTATCATATATCTTCTTAGCTACTAATTTTTGTGTTAATTAATTACTATTATTTATTTTTTGTTATTTTAATTTTACTTTCTCAAAAACACAAAAAACAAAAAAAAAATTGATTGTTACCTTTTAGTTTTAAAAATTAGTTTATAATAACATAATCCATAATTGATTAACATATATACTTATGTATATATTGCACATAATTAGTGTGGATCATTATTGAATTCAAGCTTTGAAATGATAGACATGAGACCTGGTGATGTAATTTTGAAAATTAAGATATCGAGGATATACATCGATCTCATTCTAAGTCAATGTCATTATATTGATAAGATACTTGAGAAATTCAACAATGGTAATTCTGGAATTATTAAAATACTAATAGATATAAATCTACACCTATCTAAGAATAAAGGTGAGAGTGTATTTCAACTGAAATATTCTAGAGTGATAAAAAGTCTTATTTATTTGATGAGTTGTACAAGACAAGATATAACTTATGTTGTAAGTAAATATGCCAATAATCCAAAATCTAATCACTCGAAAGGTATTACACAACTACTTAGATATTTAGGATACACACGAAGTTATGAACTAAACTATACAAGATATGCAGTTGCACTAGAATGATACAATGAAGCAAACTCGATATATGATATGAAAGACCCAAATTCTATCAATGAATATATATTCACATTGAATAGTGTAATTGTTTCATGGAATCCTTCTAAGTAGACGTGAATTGCAAGATCTATGGTATAATCTACATTCATCGCTTTTGATACATGTGGCGAAGAGGTCGACTACGTAATTTCATAGAGGATATTCCAAAGTGACCAAGCATGTGCCGTGATTTGCATTCATTGTGATAGTCAATCTACTATTGGTAGGACATATAATAATATTTATAATGGTAAGTCTCAAATATACATCTTAGACACAATACCATTAAAAAACTACTCTCAATTGGGATTATCTCTATTGACTATATAAAGTTAAAGGATAATATAGTGGATCCGTTAACTAAAAAGTTAAATCGAGAGTTAGTTGATAAGTCATCGAGGAGAATAGGATTTAAGCTTATGCAAGAAAAATGATTTATAAAGGAAACCTAACCTAACTGACTAGAAATCGTTCAAGGGGACAACCTAGTTGTAAAGATTAAGTTGGATCACTACGGGGATTTACCTTTAAGTTCATTCCTATAAAGAAAAAATAGTAATAATTGTAGGATACTAGTTAAGCTAAGGCTTTGAATGATTCTTACGAAAAGAATACCAAGTGAAGTATTACAAGTTACTCTTTATGGATTACTGTTATAGATAAGAGATTGTGTAGGGCTCAATTCTTTAAAAATACTCATTGAACTAGGCGTATGTTCATTACCAAAACGAATATAATAGTGATAACTGAATTATGTAGGAAAGATTATTATGTAAAGTATGTCATTATTTATATAAATGGATAAACGAATAATTCAAGGACATCTCGTCTAATGATTAACCAAGAAATCAAATATATTTTCACAATAGAAGATTTTAAGGGTAATAACTATTTTTATTATGTAGGTTTTAAATCGTTAAATTCTATTTTTGTGTAAAAATTGTTTTAAATTATTTTATTTTGAAAACTCTCATGATTTTGATTCATATGAGGATTGATGAAAACTATGACTGAAATTTGTAATTGTTTTTCTCTTAGTATTATTAATCATCGTTTAAACCAATTTGTTATTTTTCTTCCTTCCTTCCCCTGCCGTTTTTGCTATTAATGCAAAAGAGGCACAGAAAAAGCAAGTTGGAAAAGTAGAGAAAAAGTAAGTTGGAAAAGAGGCACAGAAAAGACAAAGGAAAAGTGGAGAAAAATTTAGTGTTATCAATAGAGTTAGGATCATTTTTTTTAATTCAATAAATATTAATTACCGATACTTATTCTATTATTCTTTTATTCAATTTATATTTTATATTATTTAAATTTTATATTTATAATTTATATATATTTTTATTTATACAATTTTAATTTAAAAGAATATGTTATTTATTCTTAATTTATTTCCCTTTACAATTTTTTCCTACAATTGGTTAACTTCAATTCAAAGTCCATTATTAAGCTTGCAGTGGAGATTTAACTGTATAGAACCAAGTAAAAGTTTAGTTTGTCTGCATAATTAAATGAAACTACGTCGTGGCAACTAGTGAAAAGTTTTTTTTAAAGCTAAATTCATTATCTTATTAATTATATATAATTATATAAATGTGAGCTTAAAACTTATAATTTTTTCTTGACAGTTTTATTTGAACTATCAAATTATTTGTGTTATGTTATATATATATAGTAAAAATTGAATTTTTTTTATAAAAAATATTCAATATAATTTGAACTTGTACGTAAAAAGGACGAGTGATATCTTACCGCCAGCAACACTAATATAACCACGCAAAAACAAATTCGCCTTCAATTTGGGGACTTTGCGCGTTCCTGTATGTCTTTTGTATTTATATAACTTCAAGTTCTTTTAACTAATTATACAAATTATTGTTACCAAACACAAAGTAATAATTAGTAAAAAACAAAAAGATGATATTACACATTCACTTCTTTTAATATTTAATATAGATAATAACATGTTATATTAAATTAAAAAATAAAAATAATATTTTTAAAATTTATAATCATACAAATATCACTTTTTATATATGTATACCTAATTTAACACATCATTTTATTTTAAATATAGTATAATTTAACGTAGTTTTATTACTTTATCATCCGTTCAACATTTAATTTCGTTTAATTAGATATCTTTCAATATTTTTAAGTGTTATTTTTATTCTTGTAACTTTTTTTATAATTTTTTAAATAAATTTTAGTATTTTCAAAAACGTTAATTTTAAATTCTTCTACATTTAATATAAAATATGTAAAAAAAATTAAATTGTTACAAAATTACAAATAACTATTATATTAAGTGTATTTATTTAATAACAAAATATTGGATATCTTTTTGTTCATGTTTTCTTAGAACATTGAATAAGATTTGAACAATTTGTCCAAAATTTTGCTTTATTTCCATTTTCCTTAATACATGATACTTTTTAATTCCTATGCATCTTATTTAATATGATAAATATAATTATATTAAAATAAATTATATTATAATTATTTTATATAATGTTTAGTGAAGACTTATGTAATATAGTTGGATTAAATTGATAATAAATATTTTAATAGATAATTTATATTTAAAATAATATTAAATTTATTTTATGTAGTTTTTAACCTATCAAAATAATTTCATTATAGAATTTTATTTAAATGAATATTTAATTTATTTTTATATTTTTCATCTAATTTTAAAATTAAAAAAATTATTTTTAATTTAAGATGAAAGAAAAAATCAAAACACATATTTTTATAATTAAAATTTCAAATAGACTAAATAAATTATCTAATATGATTTACAGTCAAACCCACTAATAGGATTAAATTTCTTAATAATCATAAAATTTTTATTCTATATAACTATATCATTTTATAATCATATACATGATTATATAAAATTTATATAGTAAAACTTTTTAATAATCTATAACAATCATACTATTTAATTTATAAAAAAAGATTATCCTTTGTCAATTAATCAAACATCAAAAGAAAATTTTAAGTATAAAAAATGTATGATCTTATAAAAAATAAAGTGAGAGACCGATGTCATCTGATAGGCCACTTAACAATTTTATTAATTTATTTAAATTAAAAAATTTATTTAAATTTGTTAAATTTAGATTAAATTAGATTGATAAATTTTATACTCATATCGAATTCGGATTTAAAATTATACAATTTGTTCAGATATGGATCGAATATGAATGATAGGTATTATAATTCACTGATACAAAACGAATTACAATTAGAATTATAAATAAATATATATTTTATTTTATAATATATATACTTAAATACTATACATATTATAATTACATTAAACAATTATATTAATTTTTAAAAATAAATATAGATGTTAAATTTTTATAATAATTTAATAAGTTTATAAACATGTTTTTTATTATTTTGATTCTCACTATAAATAATAAATTTATTAAAAATATAATAATTTAAATTTTAAATATTATATATATTATATTATCATAATTCATATATATTAAAAAAAATTAAATTGATATTGTTTCAAATTCATTCCATTTTCATATTAAATTAAATTCAAAATAATAAAAAATAGAAAATTTTAATTCTTTCCCATCTGATATAATTGTAACCAGTGAAATTAGGTCATTGAGTTTGTTATTTATTTATCATATATAAAGGAAAAAAAATTAGCTCTAGAAATGAAATTACAAGGTGCAAAGGAATCGGAAATCACCTTGAAAAAAGTTTCAAGAGCCTCTATTCCACAAGTTTCTTCTGTTGGGAGTGTCATTGTGAGCCAATATATTATTATTAAAAAACACGTAATAACATTGCATAATAGTTTTATATTATTATTATTATTATTATTTATCTAACATATACTATATTTTGTATGTATAAAAAAAACATTTTAATGCATCAATCATTTTTACATTATCATTTATCATTTATTTTCATTCCTATAAAAATATTACATCTATTTTAACTTCTAAAATATCAAAACATCAATTGTTCTTTATATTTAACAAAAAGTAAAATTTTATTATTTATTTTATTGTACGTGACTTGTACTATTATAAAGATAAAATTATAAATCGAATTGTAATAAAATTAATTTTATTTATCATTTTAAAAATCGATCAATGAAATATTTATCAACTCCAATCTGTTTTCTACACCAAAAGCAGTTAACTAGTTAACATTAAAGCAAAATAAGACGATACAACCAAATCGGTAAAAAAAAATTGATCTTCTGGTTTCTACTTTACGATTAAATGTTATATATATATATATTTGTGATAAGCATCTTATTCATTTAATAATTAATAATTAAATAATTAATTTTAATTCATATAACATGAGTATGTATCCTAGTGTCCACTTATCCGATTTTTTGGAAAAAAAATCTAATTACACCGAATCGTTTATATTATTAGGATCAGATCGAATCGGATCAGATCGAATCGGATCAGATCATATCAATTAATTTAAAAAATCGTTCGTTCCGATCTGTTCTAATCCGATTTTTCGATTTGGTTCGATTTTTGAACACTTTTAATGAAAAATAATATAAAAATCTTAATATATTATTAAACTGGTTCAATCCGGTTCGATCGGTTTAAAAATTAATATAATCGAACTGAATTATTTGAAAAACGGTTTTAATTTATACAAATCGAACCAGACTATTTGATTTATAAAATCGTTTGATCCAATTTTTCAGTTTAGTCCGGTCTGATTAAATTTATAGACACCCCTAAGGTGACGTTTGGTTCGTGAAATGGAATCAGAATCAGAATCGGAATCGGAATCGAATGGAATGGAAAGGAAACAATGTTGTTTGGTTTGACCATTGGAATTAAGCTCAGAATAAGGATTACAGTATTTGGTTTGCCATTGGAATGAAATGAAAAAAACTATAAATTACATTAATACCCTTATATTCAGTAAAGTTAAAATAATGTCATTTAATTACTATTTTTTCGTCAGACAAAATACATTATTGAAATCATTATTTTTCTAAATAATTATTACTTAATTAAAAAGAAATATATTATTAAAATTATTATTTTTCTAAATAGGGTTTAGGGTTTTGAGCTTTGGGATTTGGGATTTAGGGTTTAGGGATTTAAGATTTGAGGTTATATTTGTGGGTTAAGGTTTAGGGTTAAAATTATTATTTTTCTAAAAAGGATTTCGGGTTTAGGGATTTAAGATTTGAGGTTATATTTGTGGGTTAAGGTTTAGGGTTAAAATTATTATTTTTCTAAAAAGGATTTAGGGTTTTAGAATTTGAAATTTTAGATTTAGGGTTTAGGGTTTTAGGATTTGGAATTTGGGGTTTAGGGTTTAAGGTTTAGGGATTTGAGGTTTAGGGGTTTAGGGTTTAAGATTTAGGGTTTTGGGTTTTGGGATTTGGGGTTTAGGGATTTGAGGTTTAGGGTTTATAGTTTTGGGATTTTTGGTTTAAGGTTTAGGGTTTAAGGATTTAGATTTAGGGTTTTGGGTTTTGGGTTTTGAGATTTGGGATTTGAGTTTAATGTTATATTTGGAGTGAGGAAAAAATTGGATAAAAAAAAGTTTAGATGAGAATGAAATCATGATTCCTAAAGAGGAGAAGGAATCCCAACTTCTTCTCCTTTAGTAATCGATTTCATTCCATTTTCCCATTCCGACCAACCAAACATACAAAATAAAAAGAATAAATTCTGATTTCTTTCAATTCTATCTAACCAAAAATCACCTAATATTCATATAAAACATTTATATAAACTATTGACAAGTTATATTCTAATTTTTAATTTAATATATTGAAAAGTAAGTTTTGAATGAAAATAAAATGTTACTACTTTTTTATATTATTATTTCATAATTTTTATAAGTGTTTTTGAAATAAAAATATTAATATTAAAAGGTATAATTATGTTTTTGTTTTTATTTTATTGATATGTGCAAGTTAAATATAAATATATATAAGAAAATAAGTAATAAAACTTAATTTTGGTAGATTTAATTTAATAAAAAAGTGATGATTCGATTGATTGGATTATGGTTAATCATTGAATAAAAAAAAGTTAAAAAGCTTAAAATATCTTCTTTTTGGCCAAAAAAAAAAAGTTTAAAATAGTATAATAATAATATATGTTTTTATCGTCTTTAAGTCACATGTTAAGATTTCTTTTGTTTTTTCTTTTCAACTTCTTAAACGGCGACGGTTTCGACGAGCGACCGCGATCGTCGACGACTTCCTCTCTTTCAACAGGTACCTCCATTGAACCGTTCCTGCTCTCCCACTCACCTGATCAATCCTGCCTTTTCTTCTCTCTATCCTTCCTGCCTTATTCTACAACCTCTGTGGTTTCGATGATGCTATGCTATCTCCACCGTCACCGTCTTTGACTTTGCCACCGCCATGGAGCTCTCATTTATGTCACGGTTGGATTGACAACGTTCTCTCATCCAACAGGGTTTCACTTTGTTATTGCCCAACGGTGTACTCATGAGCTCTATATCGGCTGCTGATCATCTCTTGCTTCTTAAATACGTGCTTCCTATCGAACGGTTGCTGGAGTGGACTCAATATATGCTATCCTTGGATAAAGATTGTCGGGTACTATATGAACTATGCTCAATTTTTAAAGGTAGGGTTAGTGACGATGCAATTAAAGCTTCAGTGTATCAAATTCAGCTTAAATGTGCTTGAATATTACATGGTTTGGTTCGCTTACTATCTTGTTTGTCGAGGAAACAATGAGAGTTTAATATTTCACCTAAGAGAAATCGAAGGTTTAAATTAGAGACTTGGGTTTCTTTAATTGCTTTCCAACTGTTTGATAAATTTATGTAAGAAAACGTGGTTTCTTTACTTGTGCTGAGAAAACACTTATACATGGATAATCATTAATGGACTAACAAGTATATTTCTTTCTTATAATGATTTTAGTTTCTAACATGGATTAACAATTCTTTTTCTTTGTTATCTACTTGAGTTGAACATTGTATCAATTTTATCAGATGTATCAATTTTGACTTTGATAAGTGGGTTAACAATTGATTAAAATTTTATCAAATTCAATTTTAATAAATTGAATTATTATTTTATTAAAGTGTCTTTAGTTAAATATGTGTAGACTCTCTTAAGATGAGTGGAGTCATTTGTCAATTAAATTTTGACTAGTTAAATAATTATCTAATTTAATTAAAAATGTATCTAAAGTTATTAATTTACCAAATTTTGGTTAATAAAAAAATGTCAAATTCGAATTAATTAAAATGAATAAATATTTAATCAAAATTAAATTATAATTTAAAAAGATTTTTTTATCATTTTATGTATAAAATCAAGTATATAGTCCTCATAACATATAACATTTATTTAATTGATTTCATCTTTAAAATTAAAAAAAACATATATTTTTTGCGTTTTATAAAAAAAATATTTATTATATTTTTAAATATGTCTTTTGCATATTGAAAAGAAATATGTAAATTAAGTGGATAAAGTTGAAAATTAAAATTATATTAGGTAATTAAATTAAAATTAGAGAAAAATTAAAGTAAATTATAAAAAGAAATCAAGAGGAAATTTTTATGTTATAACTGCGACACTTAATTAAATCAAAAACTAAATTACTTAATATTATTTATTTATCAAAATCTCACTATTCTTTTCACTTCACATCTATTATTAGTTTGCAACTTGAAATATACAACAGTACTTCAAAAAAAAAAAAAAAACACCACACGTACACTTTCCAGCTACAACATCCACATCAAGCCATTTCAATGGTTTTTATAGGATCGATTTGTTTCTTAATTTGCCACTTCAAACCCTCCCCTGCCTGTTCTCTTCTCTTTTGCTACTCCTACTATCTCTCTTTCTTCTCTTTCTGAATCTGACCCTTTCTTCCTCTTCCTCTTCCTCTTCCCTTATCCTCCACAAAACTTTCTCTGCGTTTCCTTCATTCCTCCATAACAATTCTAATTCCCATTCCCATTCCCATTTTGCTGCAAAATGGGCAAGGGTGGTTCTCTCAGCGAAAGCGTTGTTAAGAAGATCCTTCTCTCGTACACCTATGTTTCCATATGGATCTTCCTTAGCTTCACCGTTATCGTTTACAACAAGTACATCCTCGACAAGAAGATGTACAATTGGCCATTCCCAATTTCTCTTACCATGATCCACATGAGCTTTTGTTCTTCTTTCGCTTTTGTTCTCGTTCGTGTCTTCAAAGTTGTGGAACCAGTCTCTATGTCTCGTGATCTCTATTTCTCTTCCGTTGTACCCATCGGAGCTCTTTATTCTCTTTCCCTTTGGCTTTCCAATTCTGCTTATATCTACCTCTCTGTTTCTTTTATTCAAATGCTCAAAGCCCTTATGCCCGTTGCTGTTTATTCAATTGGTGTTATGTTTAAAAAAGAGGGCTTTAAGACTGATACCATGGTTAATATGGTCTCGATCTCGCTCGGTGTTGGTATTGCTGCCTATGGGGAAGCCAGATTTGATACCTGGGGTGTGATTCTTCAATTGGGTGCTGTTGCTTTTGAGGCCACAAGGCTCGTTATGATTCAAATCTTGCTCACTTCTAAAGGGATTTCCCTGAATCCTATTACCTCTTTGTATTATGTTGCACCTTGTTGTTTGGTTTTCTTGCTTGTTCCTTGGATCTTTGTTGAATACCCAATTTTGAAGGAGACCTCAAGTTTCCATTTTGATTTTGTGATTTTTGGTACTAATTCTTTCTGTGCTTTGGCTTTGAACCTTGCTGTTTTCTTGCTCGTTGGAAAAACCTCTGCTTTGACTATGAATGTGGCTGGTGTTGTGAAGGATTGGTTGCTAATTGCCTTCTCTTGGTCGGTTATTAAGGATACAGTGACACCTCTCAATTTGTTAGGCTATGGTCTTGCTTTCTTAGGTGTTGCATATTACAACCATTCCAAATTGCAGGCACTTAAGGCTAAGGAAGCAAACAAGAAGCCTGCTGAGGGTGATGAAGAAGCAAACAATTTGTTGGAGGAGAGGGGAGGTGAAGCGAATGCCAAGAAGAATGAATCCCACAACTAATTTACATGTCTTTGTTCAATTTAAAGGAAATTTAAAGTGAAAAAATATATGAAAATAAGTGCAAATGTGGAGGAAAAGTGAAGCTGGGTTCCAAATGGTGCAAAAATAAAATGGATGGTTCATTTTGTTATTTGCCAACATTTGGATGGATGAATTTGGGTTTGGTATGTTGTTCTAGGTTTCTGTTCTTTAAGTTAGTGGTGGCTTGTATTTTCCTCATAGTTCTGCACTATTAGTAATGTATGATGCTAGTAGCTTAAGAATCTCAAATGCCATTTTTCTTCTCCTTTCACATTAGTTTGTTCTTGTTCTCGTATTTATGTTTATGTAGAAACTCCTTATGAAGATCTAAATGCCATTTATTCATATTCATTATCTGCTTTTTCTTCCTTTTTTTGCATTCCAGCAACTTGCTCCTAAACCACTCCCTTAGAGTTTGGCATAAACATATTGAGGGAGGAGGAATTGTTCAGTTTTTGAACCACATCTTTGAGAAAAAGAGACCTAGACATACATGTATTGACTTGACTAGAAAGCAACTGGCAAGTGGGAAAAGAAAATTGTGGGAATAGAAAAAGACTTGTATGCGAATGATACCAAACATTTGAACAGAACTTTAACCGAATTGTCTGTATCTGTGGAACTATGGGACAATTTCATAAACAAGACCGTATCTTATACTTAATGTTATCACTAGGTGCTCGTCCCATCATAATAAGGCTAACTTAAAATGAAACACAAGGTTTGAATTTAATTTGCTGATGGCGTTTCAAAAGAACAGGATGATCTGTTTTGTCCATCTAGTTGTTCAACTTATCCCATGTACTTTGCATTCTTTACTTGATTTTAAGTTTTACAAAGATATTATTTCTTTCTCTCTATGTGTGCTGTAGGTATGGATAAAAAACCTTAAAAGACTTTATGGTTGAAAGTTCTCAAGTTCTCAAGTGATGTTCTTACCGTTTGACAGTAGAAGCTGAGTCCTCTTTGTCTGCTTTGAATTGCCTGTTGTGTCCAATGTTTTGGATTTCTTATTATTTGCCATTCTAATAATGTTCATTCTGTCTTAACCAACATTAGTAGGGACTGTCTCCAAGCTACATGAATATAAGAAAACTATTTATAACACTTTTCAAAATTTGTAACTATAAAAAAAGAAAAAAAAAACATTCTTTATACTCAATTCATATATTTTTACTCTCCATATCTTTTAAATTGAATATTTTTTAGTTGAATATCATTAAAGATAAACTAGGTCATTTAAACTTGTTAAATGTTGATACTTTTCAATTTGTCCTTATTTAATAGAATTAAAGTAATATTTTTGTCCTGATAAGTTTAGTAGTGTTATTTTACTTAATTTTTCTATTATTTTTTAATATTAATTTAATCAAAATTATAGCTGAGCCAAATTATACTAGACTTTCCTGTATGATCTCTGTATGTAACATTTGGCAAAGTACAGTTTTTAGCGTTCTTCCGATCTATGTAACCTTAGCAAAAAGAAGGGGCTGAGGAAAATAATGAAATATTCATAATAATTCAATTCACATTAGTGCATGGACTTTACTTTCTAGGGAAGGACAAGTTTCATTCTCCGAAATAAATGACCTACATTAAGAAATGTGAAGTGATGCCCATGTCACGCATTAAACTTGTTTTGGTTGTTAAAGTGTCTTGTTTACAGCAATTAAAAGTAGGCTGATAAATGCACCAGGAATAGCAAAACTACCCGATTCATGAAATGATACTTTGATTTGGTTCATTTTCACCTCAGTCTAGTTTTAGCCTATCTTACGAAGAAAGATGACTTAAAAGCAAATTTTGTAACTTATTGCAAAAATAACATATAATTTACCTACTTATTTTTTTTATAACAATTTAATCATATTTTTATGAAAAAAAATAACCCCACAACAACAAATGTAATTTTTTATATAAAATTAAATAAAGATTATTATAATTTAAATAAAATATAACTGAAAGAAATGAATAAAAAATAAAATAAAAACATAAAAATAGTTGTTTGTACTTAATCTATCATTTTTCATAATAAAAGATTATATGTTACAATAAATAAGTACAAAATTCAAATGTTATTTTTAAAATAAATATAGGATATTTACGATCAACTTTCTATTTCTTTAATATATAGTTTTGATATGTGAAATTTTCACGTACTTGTACAAAAAGAAAATTTAAATTATTGTGTTAAATTTTTACAATTGTGTGAAAATTTGACATAGACTTATAACACGTTACAAGTATGTAGAATTTTCAAACATATATGTATTATTTGTATGGAAATGAAAATTAAAAAAATAAATAATAATTAAAATATACTATAAAACAGAATTAATTCAAACTAGATTATGATTATTGATATAACTTAAAATTATTTTTTACAAAACTTAAACAATATATTGGCCTTTTGAAAGCGTACAAGTGAGCCTTATAACTTACATTTATGCACAATTTGGATGTACTTGATGTAATAGAAGTGATTTTAAAAGAAATAGTTTAGAATAAGAATTTATTATTTGTATTCAATTTGACATGTCATTCTTTGTTCTATCCATGATTAACACATAATTAGAATGATTGAACAAACAAATGAACTAAGTTAATTAAAAAACTCATTTAACTAAAGATACGGGTTAACTAAAGTTACGGGACTCCGTTGGCATAAAAGTGATACAAAATGTTCAATATACATGTGTTTGAGTCTATATATATCAAGGCAAAAGAAAGGGAAGAAATAGAGAGGCGTATTCTTTATCTTTTAACAACTAAGAAGATTATGAATGCAAATTTTCAAGATAAAATTAAGTGATGACAAAGACTCATTGGACCAAGGCTATAGTGGTGGTAGCATAAATAAGATTAATATTATTTTCTCTCTAATTTGATTTCTCATAATAATAATTTCAGAGGTAGTTGGGGTGGAAGCCTTGAAAGGTTATTTGTATTTGTATTTTTTTAAAATGTATCTGAGTGGAACACCATGCTCCTTGGTTCATATGGAAGGCTTTGTATCACTTTCAAGGTTTATTTTACATATTAATTTGCTTTCAGGAATTTCACACAAGATTGGACAAAGAGTGTGTATGATTGTAAAGTTGACTTCGATCGTATTATGGAAAGTATAAGCAATGTTTTTAAATCCAAAATTATTATCTTCTCTAATTATCAGCCTACAAATTTGCATTTATTTTCTTAATTTTTTTTTCGTATTTTTGTTAGGCAGATCCATACTCATTTGTGAAAGTCTTCGAATATGTTACCATCAGAGGTGGATGTGCAACTTATTGTGCACGACGGGCGGAGGAGCGATGGGAGGAAATAAATAAATTTAGGGATCTGAAAATTAATTTTTTTTTATAACTGATGTATAAAATATTTTTTAATTTTAAATTTATTTATAGTTAATTTTTTACTAAAATATACTTTAAATTTTAAGTCGATTTTAATTTACACAATTAAAATTTATTATATTTCAATTTTTACTTACAATCGACTTTAAACGTAGATTTAAATATACTAGTAATGAAATTATTTAAAATAAAAAAAAATAAGTTAAAGTGTAAAGTATTAATATTAAAGTCTAAAAATATATTAACAGGAGATTTCAAGTAAATTAAAAAGATTATTAAAATAAGATGTAAAATAATATTATAACATTATATATATTTATGAATAAAATATATGTATTTAAAATTAAAATTAAAAGATATAGAATATTATAGGTCATATGTTATATGTGTAACCATGCTAATTTAGTATCACTTATTACATTTTTCTTTTATTATAAACATAAATAATTAGGATAAATATTTATATTATATGACAATATTTATCATATTTTATGAAATATTATTTCTTAAAAAATGTATAATAATTTATTTTGAATTAAATTTTTTATTTGTATTTTATGCATAATTAATAATCTATACAAATATAAATATAAATATAAGTACTTTAAAAAATAAACGAATGATAAAAAAATGATAAATTATAAATATCTTAAAGTTTTATTATTTAGATATATAATATCACATGTAAAATAAAAATATATTAAATTAATGTTTTTGTGAAACGTTCATTTGAAGCTATAGTAATAGCATGCATAGCCTCCTTGATAGCATCGCCCGTGAGTGCACGTTCATTTCAGGTTTGTAGGACCAAGATCTGTTTGTTGAATGTATTCAGCAAAGGGCGTATAATCAAATCCCATCAATTTTATCCATATCCAATACTCAACTATAGCTCAAAATTAAGATGTACAAAATAAAAATAGAATTTTTTAGTATTAATTTATTTTGAATCTTTCTCAAATACTTCAAATCAAAGTGTTAAAATTGTTCAAATAAAACGTTACTGGTGAAAACTAAATAGGTACTTTAATAAAAAAAAATTAATATAAAATAATTAAATAAAATTGTATGAAGATACAAAATATGAAAATGTCAATAAGAATTATTTTTACACATATTATAATAATTTATTTCTATCTATAGATCAAGAATAAATAATTACACTAAAAAGTGCATTTGATTAACTCTTATTAAAAGAATTAGGATAAATACAAAATATGATTAATTTAATGTCTTACGTTGAGATATACCTTTATGACTTTTTAAGTTAAAAATTCAAATATCATCAAATATCCATTGCCAAAAAAAAAACACAAAAATCAACTTTGATGTGAAATTCCAAAATAATATATGTTAAGGATAATTTCATACATCTTACATGTCAATCGGCGAATGATCTCAATCAATAAAAAATATTATGAGCCACGTCCAATAAATACTCATTTATCACATAAGTATAATTACGTCTTAAAGACATAAAAGGTCGATGATTATCCTTTAGTTATCTTAAAAAAATAACTAAATCAATGTTATCTCGATAAGTGATATCCATCAAATTAATTCATTCTTTTATATATACTCATATATGTACACAATCACAACAAGTTAAATAACTTGAATTGAAAATCACAACTAAACACTTTATTTCTGTATAATATTAGAGTGAGATCGTAGATCTCCTCTAACTCTCATCTTAATTACAGTTACTAACATAAGTAACTCTAGGACTAAAGACCACCCTCACAAGGTGAACTTAGGTCCTAACAGTTTATTCATCTTACAGATCTACGAAAGATAGTCTTACTTGATGTTGAAAAAAATCGGTATTAACATCTAATACCGTTTGTAGAAAAGGAATTTATTCTACTTAGGTGAAAAAATCAAAAACTATAAGACTCCTGAAAATATTATCCAATTCCTTAATTTGCCATAAACGTAAAGATATTTAAAAAGAGACAATGGACCTTGACAATAGTGTTTTTTGAAAGGAAAAAAAACCCCTCTGAATCATCTGATCCAACATTGTTACTTACTTGACTCTCTAGACTTTTAAACAAAGGTCATGGATTAGACAACTAGCTCTACCACTCAGACCACGACAACTAGTCAGGAGGTCCAACACATTGATCAATAGGTCATCCTTCCACCAGTCCTTCCATCTCTGTTGCAATTGATCAACATAATGCAATCCATAAGTATACAGGTCATACAAGTAATATAATGTACCTAAGTATGGATATCGATCACATAGGGAGTTGTGTAACTTATAATTGAGAACCAACATAATTATTACAAATACTATTTGGACAATAGAAAATTATAAAAACTGAAAAAATAAATAACAACTAATTTTAAATCGTAAGACTCAACAATTATGAAGATATATGAGAAAACAATCTAGGAATCTTTAATCCTAATTTCCTAATATATGAATCACTAAAATTCCCCTCAATATAATTATCAATCAATTATATGATTAATTGAATCTAACATAGCATACATACATTCCTCTCTCAAGTACATTATACATCATATAGTAATTAACCTAATTATACTCTCATATTAATTAAATTATATACTACCTATTACGTTCATCAATTATAGATCACACATATAAAAATTATATATCTCTGCCTAAAAACTATGTATGTTATTTAATCAAGACAAATAATTAAATAATTCTCTCAAATTTATTTAATTACCTTTATATATAAATTATTTGTCAAATAATTAATATCATAAAAATAAAATTGAATGCAATAAAAATTGGGGTAAAATATTAAATCATCATACATAAAAAATTGAATTCATGAGACCTCTAGATCAATAAATTAGCTAGAATTAATTATGTTCTTAAAACTTATATTTTTCATAAAAAAAAGACATAAAATTGATAAAGAAATGAGAAGAAAAGAGAAACATTTAATCTCTTGATTTGTAGCACTAATCTTCTATTGAATCTTTTACAAAGTTGTCTTTTTTAATCTCCTCTTGAACTTTTTCTTTTATTGGCAGTTGTTAGGATTTTAATTCTTTATTGTATGTTGTTTATAACCTCCTTATGGTGCTTTAAATAGGTTGTAATTGATTCTCATTATATTAAGATTCATATTACTTTGATCCAATGGCTGAGATTGAAAGTTAGAATTTAACTCAAGGTTGAAACGTTAAAATCCTTATTGCTCTATAGATCAAGCCTATTCTCGATCGATCGAGTGATAAACCCTCAATCAATCTACTCCTTTTTCGATTGATCTACAAATGTCTAGATCAATCTATTCCCTTGTTGATCCTGTATTTGTCCTATTTTTTCTCTATTTTTGATCCATTTTATATCTTTTTACCTACATTATCATTTAAACACAAATTAAGCTTATTCATAATATGTAAGCAAAAATGAGACAAATAAATGGTTTAAAAGTCTAACTAGCTAAAATGATATGAACATCACATTCGTAAACATATATCTATTAATAAATGCATGTTCAATGAAAAATATCATCTTCAAAAGTCATACAATTCTATAACAAGGAAGTTTACATATCCATCGATCATCATTCTATTAATACAAGAATATGCAAGGTTTTTGACCAATTGGTTCATGTGTGTGTTGTACATGATGCCATCTAATGCACTCATGAAATCAACTTATATGAACATGATGATAAACTAAGTATTAGAACAAGTTTCATAGGTCTATTCTTCACATCCCTTTCTACTAATGTAAATATGTACTTAACTAAAGGTCAATAGAGCTTTGCATGCTTGTAATATAAGAGGGATATGTGAGAGTAAATAAACTGTTATATTTAAGTTTTTTCATACCTTAGCTCTCTTTTTATTCATCATGTAATATTTAACTTCAATTGAGCCTTCATTTGCTATTTTTGTACACTCTATCTTATAACTCTTTTCATTTTTTTATTTCATATCTCTTCTTCACTTTCTTTCTTTTTTCTCTTTTTTTTAACCAAACAACACTCTCAAACTTATTTAACCTCATAACACCTTCAAACTTATTTTTAATTTTATTCTTTTTGTTTATAGGGGTAATTGTAATTTTTTTTTAAAGATGTGAAGAAGTAGGGTGCATTACATTTCACCTTGCTATATAGCATAACACATGATTATATTTTTCATACAAGCTAAAGGTGTAAGGGTAAATGTAATGCTTATTGGTTAGATTAAAAATATGGATCGATTTAATCAAAACTAACAAGCATATCATATGATTAATATAAGTATCTTAACAAGTATGTTACATTCCTTATCTTAGTTATGACAACCAATTCTATCATTGGATTCATATGTTTCATATCAAATATATTAATTAATTTCTATCCAAATCATGATAAAAAAAACATCCTAAAAATAAAAAATATCATTAAAATAAAATGCAAACTAAACATTAAAGTAGAGAACGAAGTTCCCTCCCCCACACTTAAATTTCATATTGTTCCTAATGTGCACATATGAATATGAAAAGTAGTGAAAGGAGAAAAAATACCTTAGCCTTGTTGCTCAATCTTTGTTATGGTATTTCCCTCCACATTTATTCACCTACAAAGTAGAAAACATATAATTAAAATATCATTGGGTTACCTCCCAACAAGCTCACATTTAATGTCTTTAGCTATACATTTATATCAGCTCCTAAGATGCATCTACCAAGGTCATCACAACTTTTTCATTTGGAAATTGTTCTCCAAGATAGTACTTTACTGTATGTCCTTTAACTATGAACCGTTCTTTGTTTTTGTTTTCCAATTCAATGGCTCCATGGTTTGTTATCTTAGTAATGGTGAATGGACCTAACCATCTCCTTTTTAGGTTACCCAAAAATATATTAAGTCTTGAGTTGTTTAGTAACTTTCTATTCTGACTCAATAACATAGTACAAAATTTTCTTACCATAACATCTTTTTGGTTTTCTTTTGTACAGCTTGGTATTCTCATAAGTATTCCATCATGGCTCATCCAATTTATTTATTTGTAGCATCCTTTTTACTTCTTTATTGAACACTTTTTCTTGCCCACTGAATTGAGGATGGTATGGAAAAGGTTTAAGTTCTAACTTTGATGGCTCCTTAACGAATGGTTTGAATTTAGAACCTATCTTATGACACTCTACAATAGCATTAGATACACACATGGAAGGCTTAGCTTCCAAATATTTCACATAGTCAACAATATCAACTAGCATAACATATTCCATAGTTTTATCATTAAAATAAGTTGAATTGTTTTGTTATGAATTTATTTCATTGTTCTTAGCATTATGTACCAAAGTCTTAAATATGAGTGATTCAATAGATTTAGTTAAATTATCATCATGAATGTATATGCCTAAGTGATTGTCATGGTATTCAACAACATTGTGTTAATAGAATTAACAAGCACATATTCTAAAGCATCACTAAGACACATGTTATGAAGTATATCACTGGCTAGTTCATCAATAATATCTATCTTAAAGCAATCACTAGTATTATTGGTAATAGGAAATTTATTTTCTTTAAAAATATTAAATGTTACTTTTTCATCTTGCACTCTCATTGTACGCTCATATTTTTATACATCAATGAGTGCTCTTTTGGTTGGTAAAAATAGACGACCAAGTATGATAGGGACATCATGGTCCTCCTTCATGCCCAGTACAATGAAATCTACCATAAATATGAACTTGTTCACTTTTACTAAAAAAATCTTCTAACTTGATTGTCATATCTACCATTTGCAATGTTATTGAAGTGAGTGTGGTTTCACCAACCCCCAATCTCTTGAAAACTAATTATGACATAAGATTAATGCTTGCACCTAAGTCACATAATGCCTTGCCAAAATGTATATTCTCAATTGTGTAAGGAATGTAATGACTACCCAAATCTTTAAGTTTTTGTGGTAGTTTTCTCTCAAGGGTGGCACTACAACCTTCAATTAAGGTTATTGTCTCTTTATCTCCAAGCCTCCTTTTCTTAGATAGGATGACCTTTATGAATTTGGCATATAAAGGCATATGTTGAAGTGCATCTGTAAATAGTATGTTTATATGTAGTTTTTTGAAGATATCCATAAATTTTGAAAACTGATTGTCTTGTTTTTTTCTTCTGGAGTCTTTGAGGGAAGGGAATAGTGGGTTTATATAGGTAAGTCTTCTTTGGTTGAATCATTCATTTTCAGTACTTTATTTGTCTATTTTTTCTTCCTCGTCCTTTTTAGCTTCCTTATTCTCTTCTTAACTTTTACCACTCTTCAAGGCTATTGATTTATGATACTATTTTTGGATTAAATTCTTTGTTGCTTGGAAGGTTACCTTGAGGCCTTTGAATTATTGTTTGGGCTATTTGTCCCATTTGAATCTCCAAATTTTGAATAAAAGCCTCATATGTGGACTCCATCCAATCTACTTTTGTATTGACTAAATGGATAAAGTCTTTCATCATTCCCAATAAAGAACTTGTGTTGTCCTCACTAAATGGCTTATTCTCCTAGATTTGTGGTTGTTAAAAACGTAGTGGTGGAAAGGGTTGACAGTTGAATTGATTACTACCTTATTTTTTTGTTATTATTCCATGAGAAATTTGGGTGGTTTCTCTATCCTAGGTTGTCTATGTTTAAATACAGGTTTCCTTGGCGGTTTCGATTGTTAACATAGTTTACTACCTCAAGAAGGTTTCCACGTGCCTTAGTAGAATAAGGTTCATTGCAACAATAACACACCACGAATGGGCTTTGTACCATATTTACCCATTACTACCATTATCTAACTTCTTAGCATAGCATTTGTTTGAGCCTGTAGTATTACTATGGTGGCTATGTCTATTTCTCTGGCCACTCTTCTTGGATTTAGCCTCTCCATAGGCCATTGAAAATTGTTAGATAATATCCCATCAAGTAATGCAAAAGCTTCTTTTTCAATTTTACTCATTAAAGCTTCTCCAACTGCAACATCAATTATGGTTCTTGGTTGCCCCATTAATCCTTTAAAGAATGTTTGCACTTGCAACCAAGTAGGAAAACCATGGTATGGGCATCTGCTTGATATCCCTTTGTAGTGTTCCCAAGCTTCATAAAGTGATTCCCCTTCAAATTGTTGAAAAGAATTAATATCATTTCTGAGCTTTATTGGTCTTTAAAACCAGCAAGTACTTTACTAAGATATTTTGAGTCAATTGATCTCATGTAGTGATTGACTCATCAGATTGTGATTGTAACCATGCCTTAGTTTTATCCCTCAGTGAGAGAGGAAACAAGCGAAGGTGAAATGCATCATTTGATACACCATTCAACTTGAAGGTGTCACATATTTTCAAAATTGAAGCCAAATGAAGATTTGGATCATCATTGATTAACCCTCTAAACTAATTTGCTTGTACCATTTCAATGACTCCTAATTTAAGTTCGAAGTCATTAGCATTGATACCCGGTCTATTGATGACTCAATTTTCATAAAATCATTAACGCACTTTTTTACTTAATATTTACTTGTTTTATTTAATAAATAGTATTTTTATGGCCAAAAAAATTAAAATATAATTGTTTTAGTGAAAATGGGTGAAAATATAATTTTTGGAAATTTTTTGAGATATTTTAGATATTTTATGAATTTTTAATGCAAGACCAATCAGAAGCTACCACGTGGTATGTCACGCAAGCAGAAGAACTGACTGGGCAAGCCATGTGAACACCACACAAGCATGAAGAGAAAATCACGTTACACTGCATGTGGGAAGGATGAAACACACACCACGTGTTAGCACAACGTTCAATCCGAGTTCAAAAATCGGTCAACGTGTCACTATGTCATTACTCTATGCGTTCCACCCGTGCGCCACGTGTTTCTGACTCAGCGAGCATTGACTCTGACCGGTCTCACCTATCATGCGTCGCTCCTTAATGCGCCCAATGAATTTCTGATGCCACGTGTTGTACTATGATTGGCTAAAACTATCAATTTTACTTGTTTTGATCGTAGCCCTTGATCTGAAGTTGATCAAATTGTCCATATCACACCTAAGCTTTATTTAAGCCTCTAATCACTGCATAAACCCTAATTAGCCTCCATTAGCATAATTTTGGTCAGTTTTTAGAGCTAAAAAGAGAGAAAAATTCAAGAGACGACACAATTTTGGTGGAGATTCAAGAGGAGATTAATTCTACAATTCAAGAGATTGATTGTTTTTCTTCTACTACTATTTTCTTTATCAATTTTATGTATTTATTTATGAAAAATACGAGTTTTATGCACACAATTGTGTGTAATTAATTTATTAATCTATGGATCTTATTAATCCAATTTTCACCATGTGATGATCTAAAATTTTACCCCAATTATAATTTTAATTTAATTATATTATTTAATTTAATTTTTATGTTATTAATTATTTGATCAAAAATTTATCTATAGAGGCAATTAAATAGATTTGAGAAAATTATTTAATTATTTGTCTTGATTAAATAACATGTATAGTTTTTAGACAGAGATGTATGATTCTTATGTATAAGATCCATAATTAACGAATTTAATGAGTAGTATGTAATTTAATTGGCATGAGTGTGATTAAATTAATTATTATATGGTGTGTAGTTTACTTGAGAGAGTAATATATGCTCGGTTAGATTTAATTGATCATGTAATTAATTGATAATTATATTGGAGAAATTTTAGTGATTCACATGTTTAAAAAATTGAGAGATAAGTTTTTCTAGATATCTTCTCATATATCTTTTTAGTCACAAAATCTGATTTAATTAATTTCTAATAAAAAATTAATTTTTATTATTTTTAGTTTTAAAAATTAATTTCTAATAAAATAATCTCTATGAGAACGATATTTACTTATCATTATATTACTTGTTATGATACGTATATTGCATATTCATTGCACATACAAGGAATAAGATTTTCACCTGTCAACTTGAGCATACAACAGAAATATTAAAGCAAAAATTAAAAGGTCCAAACTAGTATAATAATAATTGTTATTGATATTCGTTATAAATAATTAACTCTCCGACAACAGCGCTAAAAACTTGATCAATATAATCAAATCTGTAAATATATAAGTCGTGCAAATAATATAATGTATCTAAGTAAGGATATCGATCATATAAGAAGTTGTGTAACTTATAACCGAATGCCAATATAATTATTACGAATATTGTTTGGACAATAGAAAATTATAAAAACTAAAAAATAAATGACAATAAATTTTAAATCGCAAGACTCAATAACTACGAAGATATATGAGAAGAAGATCTAATAATATCTAATTCCCTATTTTTCTAACATGTGAATCACTAAAATTCTCCTAAATATAATCATCGATCAATTTTATGATCAATTAAATCTAACATAATATGTATTTCTCTCTCAAGTACACTACACACCATATATTAACTAAATTAAATACATTCTCATGTGAATTATATTGTACACTATTTATTAAGTTCATCAATTATAGATCACACGTATAAGAATCATATATCTCTACTATGCATGTTGTTTAATCAAGACAAATAATTAAATAATTTTATCAAATCTATTTAATTGCCCCTATAGATTAATTATTTATCAAACAATTAGTATCATAAAAATTATATTAAATAATATAATTGAATTACAATAACAATTGAGGTAAAATGTTATATCATCATATGTAGAAAATTGGATTCATAAGGCCTCTAAACTAATAAATTAGCTATATATAATTATCTTTTTAAAGCTCATATTTTAATAAAGAAAGACATAAAATTGATAAAGAAATAAGAAGAAGAATAGATACACTCAATCTCTTGATTTGTATTACTAATCTTTTCTTGAATCCTTCAAAATGTTGTCTACTTTAATCTCCTTTTGAATTTTTTCACTTCTTAGTAGCTTCTAGGATTTTGATTTTAAATTATGTGTTGTTTATGACCTTCCTATGGTACTTTAAATAGGTTGAAATCGATCCCTTTTAGATTAGAATTCATATTGCTCTGATCTAAGGGCTGAGATTGAATTTAGAATTCAATTCAAAGTTAACGCGTTAATATCCTTGTTACTCTATCGATCGAGCCTATTCTCGATCGATCAAATGATAAACCCTTGATTGATCTACTCTTTTGTCAATCAATTGAATGATGATCACTCAATTGATCTACATAAGTCTAGATCGATATGTTCCCTTGTCAATTCTATATTTTTCCTAATTTTTGCCTATTTTTTATATATTCTTACCTACATTGTAATATTAAACACAAATTAAGCTTATTTATGACATTTAAGCAAAAACAAGACAAATAAGTGGTTTAGAAGTGGCCAAATAATTCTACTTTCGTAGAGTTATCAACGACTTGCTAGAAATATAAATGTTGCACTTGGACCTGTCCGCCCATAACAAGTCCGACAGATGAAAACTACACTCTAGGCATCTTGGAGTGCCTATTAGAGCCATTATTTTTTGGACTAGTCATTATCTGAGAAAACATCCCTATGGCATCCTCTAATACCTAGAGTGTATAAGGCCAAACCCCTAACCACCTAAGGCTTGGCTAGCAAGATGATCATTCATAACGAGATCTAAGTTCAGCTGTCAGTTAGACTTTATCTGCTCTTACCAATTAGTATCGTCTAGTCTTAAGACACCATATAACAGCCCCACCGCTTGTCTACCTTGGGTCAATTGGGATCAACTTAAGAGGCTCCTATACATCACGATCTACACAAACACCTTGAGACACACCAACAAGGATACTCTATCCAAGCTAGCCATGTTGAAAGCTTCATTGACCAATGGCCATCCTAAGATCCAACTTCCGGACGAAGTATTGAATGTCCTTCATCCTACCATTGACCAACTCATTGAACAATTACAAGAAATCCAACAAAGGTTAAACCGAGAAAGACTTGCAAACCTAATGTTCTCTATTGAGTCCTCTTTCACCCCAAGGATCATGACCATCACACTTTCTAATAAGTTCAAGCTACCTAACACAAGGCATATATGATGGCACCAAAAACCCTTTGGAACATATAAAAAAATTCAAGGATTAGATGGACATTTATGCCTACACAACATAATAAGGTGTTAGGCCTTCCAATTTACCTTGACAGATAAGGCTAGAGTTTGAAATCGTACTTTGAAGCCCACAACTATTAATTCCTCCACGATATTTAAGAAACAATTCTTGTCTCATTTTTCAACCAAGAGAAGAAGACATTTTTTATCGATACAATTCAAAAAAGATACAAGTGGTAGATTACCTAAACTTGTATCCGCTCCCATCAAACTCTACAAGTTAACAAAATTATTATCATTACGCTCCTTTTTGTTAGGTACCGAACAATAGGATGGAAAATTGAACCATAAAATTCTACGGAAAAAATGCCAATTCGATAAAGAAAAGAGAGCAAAGGTGTATAATATTGAGCATGATAGCAAAGTAGTATTATTGGAGTAATTTCATATGCTGCCATAAATTATTGTGCTTATGACACATTAAGGAAAGCATATTGGAAAATTTTCAACATAAGATTGGCTACATTGAAGCCCTTTTAATTGGATCTGCAGCTGGTGCATTTCTAGCAGTGCAACATTCCCACTTTAGTTGGGACGAAAACACATGCAGGTAGGGAAAATAGTGGGCAAACACATGAACAAAAATGGTTAGAAGAACCTGCGTTTGTTGCATAGAAAAGGAACCTCATGTCAACATATTTACCAATAATTAGTGAGACAAAGTAATGCACAGAAAATAAATAGCACAGGTAGAGGATGCTAGAGAATGTGTAATGAGATAGAAAATAACAAGCCAATCATACCCATAATTTGAGTGTGAAGTCGGACTAATCAGTGGCAGCTAAATAGTAGCTCTAAACAAAACAAAACAAAAACAAAAACCTATGTTCTTTCTCAACAAAGTACATACAAAAGTAGTTTCTATATGCTTTTGATAATAATGAAAAAATTACAGTTTCAAGATTTCACTAGGGACAAATAAACACCTGTGAGGACACAACAAAATAAGATATAAACGGACTCCGTTGATTTTCATCCACCAAGACTCCCTCTTTAAGACATAAATAAGGTACACAACTTAGAATTTAGAACTGGCGGATGATTTCAATATCTTGACATCTTGCTGTATACACAATCGATGGCTGGAGTTCTTTTCCCACAAAACAATAAAAATAAAAGACATGTCTAGCTTGAAGCTTACTACTAACAATTGATGCCACATTGACCGTTTGATGAAGATTTTGTGGGATCGGTGGTAAATGGATCAATCCTCACCCACAGCAAGGAGAATATGGAAGCAAGGAGTATGGACCACACAATGACAATTGTAGGTGTACGGTTTTGTCGACCCAGTAAACCTTTCAAGAATGGATACAGATGGGCTATGACCCATATAGCAAAGAACAATTTTCCAAACAATGGACCCCAGGATTGGTATCCACTGTTTATTGCCCATGAAACACCAGCCACAATGCCTATTATGTTCATAATTAGAACTGTGGTAGGAGGGATGAGAAGAGATGTCCATTTGAACACATAAAGCTCTGCAAAGTCCCCATCTTCGTCGGATGCCTTAGAAGTGACAGTAAAGTTGGTATCAATCCCAGCAAGAACTTTTAACAAACCTTGGAAGACAGCAAAAAGATGAGCTGATGTGCCACCAATGACCCAAAACTGCTCATTTCTCCACCAATCCTCAATACCAACACCACTCCATCTAAGCTCAAGAATTCCAGTGGTAAAAATGGAGACAAAGAGGAGAATGAACCACATGCTTGCATAGTTGCTTATCTGCCAGAGGACGCAACTAATTATTGGGTAACCGGGATATAAAACAAAACAATGCAAAGAATTAATCAAGTTACCAAGAGACATTTCATATTTTATAATTATCACCCAACTCCATAAGGGCCCTTGCACATATCCACATCTATGATAGTACATAAGTGCATTACAGGCAAGTTACAAGACATGAGTCAAAGATAAGTTCTCTGAAAAGAAATATGCAGAGATTATTTAAAGACAGAAAATGTAGAAACTGAAAGAAAATTAGAAATTAAACAATGTCCAGTCAAAACAAGTAATTTATGGAGCACATGACACTGCAATTTGTGACTCAATTCTGCACCTCAAACAAGAAGTGTTAGCTTTTCTAACGTGTGATTTGGACTTTAAAATTAAGCTAGAAGTTACTAAAAGTTCAAGAAGAACAACAGTTTCTACACTAAATACATTCAGAACATTTGCTTACCTCAGGAATGATGAATTTCCCAGTGAGAAGACAAAAGGCAGGCAGCATACAGTATGCAAGCAGTGGGATAGAAGTGAGCGGATACACAATGGTGTTGATGTATGCCAATCTTTCCAAAAGTCTCAATCTTCCTTTGTAACCATACCAAATGGGACAATGCCTACTGAGCAAAATTTCAATTGATCCCAAGGCCCATCGAAGAACCTGGTTTAAACGATCAGAAAGATTGATGGGAGCAGACCCCTTAAATGCTGGTCGAGGAGGCATACAATAGATTGAAATCCAACCACGAGCATGCATCTTAAACCCAGTTAAAATATCTTCAGTCACAGAACCATAGATCCATCCAATCTGTTGATTTAAAAAAAATGTTAAGGCATGATAAAACAGATTCTCGAGTGACAATTCTGGCACCATGAAATGCTCGAATTCATATTAGCTATTAACTAACCTCTTTACCCCATTCAGTCTTATCTTCATATCCACAGCTAATAACATGGATTGCTTCCTTTAGAAGAGTGGCAGGGTTGGTTGTGGGTGGAATACCTCCTTGCTCCATGAAGGTGGCTGCAATAAAAACTGGAGACTGTCCAAATCGCTTCTCTAAGCTCTTCTGAGACATAAGAAGTGCCCTCTCATCATCATAACCTGCAGAACAAAAAGTTAAAGCCTTGTATTCGATAGATCTACATCCATCATTTTCTCAATCATATTTAAACACAATATGAAATAAAAATTCAAAAAATAATTTTTTTTAAGAATATTCAACATAAAAATTATTGTTATAAAGGAATTCTGAGAAAACAGATATAAATTTCAATTTCATATCAAGAGGAAAGTTAAAGGCATTATTTTAATTGCAAAAAAAAGAGCATTATTTTCAATGACAGTGGAGTAAACGAACCTTCAACACCCTCCTCGATATCTTCCATGTTGAAAATTGGAATCGTAGATTCGGTTCTTTTAGCAGCTCTCTTCTTATCAATATATTTCTTATTGCTGCTTTTTCCCTTCTTTCTTGAGCCACAACAACCCTTAACAATAATGTTTGGTTCAAGATCTTCCTCGGTCAATACTGGATCGTATCCATATAAAGCTTGCCTATTGAAACAACAACCAGTTCCCACATACACTGGACCTTGGATGCCATCGAGCCCTTTCAAGTTTATCTGCAGATAAATGAAAAATGAGACGCAGTCTAAGTTTGAAATGTCACATGCAGAAACATTTCAGAAAGCCGAGTACGTACATCAAAGAAAACAATATTGCGATTGGCATAGCGATCGTGCAAGTCAATGCCATCAAAACGTTGGGGGAACTGTACATAGCATGTTTTCTTCCCAAGGGCAGGATCCATCATGAAACACATGGCTTCCTTGAGAGCTTTGCTGTTATTGAAGTAGTGATCACAGTCAACATTCAAAAGATATGCACCATTGGTCAAGACAGCTGAAACTCGAATCTGCACAACACACAAATGATAACCAGAAATTAAAAGAACGAACCTGAACATGTATATGTTTCTAACATAACCGATGCTAAAGCTACATTGCATACCCAGTTGATTAGGTAACCAATCAACTCACTTAAAGACATAGTATCAAGTCGACATCAATTTTATCTTACTTATCAAACCAAAATAGGTCCATCATCCCCATATTTGCTTTCACATAGTAGACCAAAAAACAGAAGAGCCAAGAATAAGTAGCGGTAAGTGATGTGTGTATCCCAATAAAGGAACATAATCTAAAAAATAATTATAAGACCTATGGTACTTGGGAATATTAAAGCACGATAATAAACAAAGTAATTGAAATATCCATCTTATATTTCCTAAGGGAGGGACTGCACCAATCAAATTGGCATATTAATTAGTACTAATAACACCTAAAATGAATGCAGGTTAGGTCAATTAGCTCTGAGAAATACAAACCAATGCATTCATTGCTCCAGCCTTCTTGTGATGCTGGAAGCCAGGTCGCTTCTCACGAGATACATAAACAAGTCGAGGGAGCTCATTTCCATCGGTATCAAGGCCCCCACTATGGCCCAAGAACACCTGTCCTCAGACAATAGAATGTGTCATTAAAGAATTTGAAGAATGCTCTACAAACACTAAAAATCCAAAAGTGACAGTACCTGGATCATGCCAGGATGATCTCTAGGATTATTTCCAGGCCATGCAGTACCATCCTGCATTGTCCAACCTTCCTCAGGCATCTTCTGTGCCTTTGCAACAAGAGCATTAACCCTCACCTTAAATTCTTCATATTCTCTCTGTGGAAAGTTGCCCCTTAGTATTAACTTAAAATCATTTTCATTCTAACATTAATGCTTGCAGAAAATTTGAAACTTGCAAAGTAATTCAAAACTTCCAAGAAATTTTCAACAAAGTGATCTCATGATAAAATCAGGGTAACATCTTTTGAAAACTCCAGCTTATTGGCACAGCAATAGTTCAAGCATATCATGCAATCATTCAAATAATTACTTTTACCTTCATTGATCGTCGCTCTTTCACAAATGAAGGCTGTATCTTATCCTTCAAGTAATCTATCTTTTGGGCAAAATAAAATTCAGGAGCCCTAGGTTCGATATTGTGTTTCTTGCAAAAGGGAACCCACTTCCTGGCAAATTCTGCAGTTTCAGAAAGCGCTTCGAATGTCAGCATTGCTGAACCATCATCAGAAACGTAGCAAGAAACTTTGTCAACAGGATAATCCACAGCAAGTATGGACAAAACAGTGTTTGCTGTCACAAGAGGAGGCTCCTTGAGGGGATCAACTGTACTAACAAATACATCAACAGGAGCTAATTGTGATGGTTCCCCTTCACGATCATACCTGCAAAGGGAAAATCCCAATTAAACAGGTAACATCATCTCTTTCTCATCATAAAACCACACGCTACGGATAAAAGTTGCAAACCTTAGAGCAAGCCTGTCCAAATAAGTCTCACGGTTCACAGGATACCATTTTGGAAACTGATCCAGAAGCCATGATAAGGCAAACCAAATCTCACAGATAACTGATACTATCCACAGTGCATATGCATCTTTGACCGGGTGAGTTGCTCGATATTGTAAAAAGAAACCCAGAATAATAAGTCGTAGTATGATCACAATCCGATAAGGGGTTATTTGAGAGGAAGGGATAGGCACCACACGACTCATTGGTTGTCGAGCATCATCAGCCCTGTGACAGAAAAGACAAAAAGTCAATGACAGTTTGCATAAGCAGAACGCTAAATTTGAAGCAATAGGAAAATATTTTTTTTATTTTTATTAATACAACAGAATCCGGAGGCACAAACTCATGATCTGAAATTGCATCATTGTCCATTAGCAATTACAACAATTAGAAAGTCTAAGATATTGAAGTATAAAGAATCTAAATGCCTATACACATAAAAAAATAAAAAACTTGATTTGAAAGTTACACAAAACACAAAAGGCCCATGTAAACTTCAGTTAGTCAGCAATAGATACTTAAAACCAGTAAAGCAAATAGACTTTCACTCAGTGTGCTTACATTTGGAGCTCTTCCCCGTTAGAACCAGTGCCTTCCATGTCTCCCCCCTTCCCTTCAGGGTATCTACTAGTCATCTGCATCATATTTTTATCCTGTTTGAGTTTCCAACCCTCAACCCTTTCTTTCCAGTCAACATTACCGAGTCCATAAGAATTCAAATCCTTTGTTGGATCCACAATTCTTACAGGAACTGCAACAAAAAATAACAAGAGTCAGTGGACTTCTGAAACAAGTTTTATGACACATCTAATTGCAGAATTCGGTAGGAATGACATTAGAGTGCTCCCTTACCTGGCTGCCGAGGATCCAATGGACCTGATGTAGTTCGAACAGATTGATTATCAGGTGTAGCACAGGGAATTTCACCTGAAACCTGAATCAATTATGAGCATATTAGTTTACAGAAAATTTTGTATGACCTTAAGTAACAATTCAAATTTACGATTTAAACTCATTACAGAACTTAACTAGAAAAACAGTTCCAATCTCAGCTCAATTCAAAAATCAAATTAGCAACTTTCAAACTAAAATAAATTTGCAGTACAAAGTACTCAGAAATTTGTTTAAACAGCCCCAGAGTAAAAATAATAATAACACATCTCGAACTTAGAGAAAGCTTAGATATCATAATACATAATTGCAGTCTTTGGAATGCAAAAAAATTAGATTTTTCCAAAAGAAGTAGCAGTCAAAATCAAGAAGACTGTTGAAAATCCCCAGTAATATAATGAAATTTAAAGAGCAACAGTTTATTCCATCCTTACTTGCTGTCCATTGGTCAGAAGGGGAATAGGTTGTGAAGATTCATGTCTTGCAGAAGATGACAGCTCAGAATCTTCTTGCCACTGGCGTTTTGCATTGCTATTTCCTACAGTATGATTGAACTCATCCTCCAAATCATCAATGTCATCCTCGTCATCATCTCCATCAACTCGAGCACTACCTGAATTACATTCATGACATTAATTTCAGACCCAGTGCTCTCATTGATTTTACATCAAAGCATACAACTAGATCCAGAAGAAAATAACAAGGAACCAACTATATTCACCTTTGAGCCTCTTATATCTAGTCTTGCACTGTGGACAGCATTGATTACCATCTTTTCTTTCATATTCATAACAAGGCCCACAAACTGGGAAGGCACATTCATTGCAAGCAACAAATATATCACCAGTGGCCGTCAATCCAACAGTATCACCACAAATCTGACATATTTTTCCGTTCAGATTCTTCAAGGGCTTTGGCTGCAATTTAATTAAATTAGTAATCTAACAATATAGAAAATCAACGTACTTTAAAATAAATGTTAAATGAAGGAAAACATTTAATGCCTAATAAAAAATTTAAGTTAAAAAGAAGCTGCATTTAGGCGTTTGAATTACAAGTGTGCACCAATTATCCACTAGAGAGGAACTCCATAATGAGTGAAGCATTGGCACTTCAAGCACGAATAGTAATTTAAATATTTATTAATTATTATAATTTTTCATATAAAATGAAGACTACAAAAGATATAAGCTGTTTCCCCCTCCCAACTGACCGTCTCAGATTAAAATCTATTTGAAGCTAGAAAAACTGCACTTAATGTGCAAGATCAAGTACGCCCAATTTATTCATGCATGGTACCATAAAAGAAAACGTTATACAAATGCAGACAACAAATTCAAAAACAAACCCCATATGAAAAGATGTAATGTTTCGAAGCTACACAGTACACGGTATAAGCAGCCAAAATATGTACATTAAAACAATATAAGGGGTGCCACAATATGGACTTGTCTTGACGGATCTAATATGTGACAGGAAAAAGAAGATAACAAGGCATCAATCTTGTTAGTTAAAAGCTGATCTAAAGTCAGATCATCATAAAATCACAAAGGACGGTATCACAAGAACATCGGACTAATTGCATAATAGAGAATATACACCAAGAGAACATATATCGAATGCGACAAATACGAAACCCCAAGGATCCCAATTCGGGCAAAAGAAACCATGGACTTTAATCGATATTTTCAGTGTCGGAGATCATCGTTCCAATATACAACAAACAAGCCAAACCCTTCACTAGGCGACTTACCAGATTGACTAAAACATAATTTCCCATTATTAATTTCCAGAGGGCTAAGAAACTTGGTTTGGGGGACCTAGAGCTTGATCTCACTATCATTCAATTATCAGTCAGATCCAAACAACAACACCGCAAAAGTAGGAACCGAAGAAAAAAAATAATAAAAGAAAATATTTTTTTCGTCCAGTAGTATAAGCTACTGTTCGAAATCAAAATCGAATTTTAAGTTTTAATTATGTTTAAAAAGAATAGAATTTACTAACCTAGAGTTCAGTAGCACGTTATCACCACTCAGATCTAAAGCAAGCAATTCAAGCACAAATTAATAAAAGAAAATATTAATTTCTTCTAGAAGTATAAATTACTGTTCGAGATCAAAATCGAATTTTAAGTTCCAATTAAGTTTAAAGCAATGGAATTTATTAATTCGTGAACCTAGAGCTCAATACCAAGTTATCACCACTCAGATCTAAAGCAAGCAATTCAAACACAGTAACCCAAAACAATGCGAAACAGTAAAAGATAGATATTCTAAAAAGACTAACCCCGCTATCGGAATCGTGACGAATCCGGACAAGTTCATTCCTCTTGTAAGATCCAGCCACCATTCCTGCATTGGCTTCCATATTTGTATCTGATTGATTTGATGGATCCTCAAGTTGTTCTTACACCATCTAACTGATCTGTGGCGTTCTTGATTTCAATGTTGCGAAAGATAAAACGGAAAGGGCAAGGATAATTTAGGCAGAGACTGTGAATACTTCGCCCCCTCAATATGCCATCTCTCTCTCTCGCTACTCTTTCCAGCTATCAACCTATCACTCAGATTGTCTTTTATCATTTTGTTTTTCCATTACTTAATTGTTTTTGACCGCCTGAACCGGTTGCCCATAACCTACCAAGTTGGGCCAGTTCTTAATTGGTTGTCCATTGTTGTCTTAAGTCAAATAAAATAAAAATAAAAATTATTGTCCATTGATGATTTGAGACTAAAAACAAAATTAAAAGAATGGATTACTTGGGGCAACAGACTGCATTTTTTCTCTTTTGGTTTTTCTTTTCATTGTCTTTTTTTTCATTTATTATTCTCAATTGGAATGTTAAATACACAAAGAATAAATTTTAAGAATACTTAAATTTATATATATTTTTATTATTCATATCATGTTATATAATAAAATTATTTATAAAAATAAACAATTTTTTTATTTTTTAAAATAATTTTACTATAAGATATAATATAAATAATATTAGTATATAATTATATGAAATTTAGTGTGTTGCTACTAATTTTTTACGTTCTATTACTTTTGACATGTTCCATTGTACTTTTTAAAAGATAATTTTTTTATTTAGATAAAGTTTAATTTTGAAACAAATTAAAGCAATGTATTACAAATTGTATTAAGAAGCGTGATCGATACTCCTCTTATTCTAAATGTTTATGTACGATGGACATAAACATTTATACCAATTCTATGTCCGTTTGTGTTTTGATTTTTTTCATTTTAAATTTTCACTAAACGAAAAAGTTATAAATAATAAATTTAATCCTCAATTATTTTAAAAAAATTATTATTTTTAAATTAATTAATACAATAATAATTATTTTCATACTAAATATAATTTAGAAAAATAAATTATCTAAAATTAAAATTATATTTGAATTATGCAATATTAGAAAATATATTGATATTTATAGTATGACTTATTTTAGAATATTAATTTACACATATTTAATAAAATATTAATTTAATTTTATAATTTTATAATAATAAATAAATTATATTTGTGTTTTAATAATTAACTTAATTAATAATTAAATTATATCTAAATTTAATTTTATCACGTCGGATTGAATTTGGATAGACTAAAACACGATTCACTTAACTTGTGTGACAAAACCATGAGAACCTTATAAGCCCACTACCACCAGAAAAATTATGAGCTCTTAAATACTATCAAATAAATAGTAACTCCCATTCATTAATAATTTTAAAAAATAAACTAAAATTTATTACACTTATAAGATGTTTAATTTTTTCTTTTAATTTTATAATAATAAACAATTATTATAATGATCATAATTCTTTTAATTTTCTCTTTTAAATTTTCATTAAAAATAAAATTATAAAATATAAATTTATTCATATAAAATTAATTATTTTAAGAATCTTTTGATTTTCTTTTTTAATTTTTCATTGAAAGATAATTAATACATATAATCTATTATTTTTACTCTATATATAATTTTAAAAATAAATTATAATTGGATTATATTATATAAAAATACGTTGATATTTACAATAATTTTTTTTAAAAATATACTAATTTAATATATATTTAATATTAATTTTATTTTATCTTTTAATACTGAAAGAAAATTATTATAATATTTATGAGTTTTTTTTTATTTTTTTTATTGTCAATCTCATATATAATCAATATTCTATAAAAAAAATTAAATATTTTACGAGTCTTTTGATTTTTTATTTTATTCTTCTACTAAAAAATAATTATTAATACATATAATTAAATATTTTTACCTTAAATATAATTTAAACAAAAGTTTAACACATTTATGAGATTTTTAATTTTTTTTTATTTTTAATTCAATAATAATAAATAATTATTATAATGATAATGAATATTTTAATTTTTTTTAATTTACACTAAATAAAAATTTATAAATTTTAAATTTATTTATATAGAATCAATTATAATGATATTCTTTGATTTTATTTTTTATTTTTTATACTAAAAAAGATAATTAATACATATAATTGATGATTTTTTACATTAAATATAATTTTAAAAATAAATAAATTAAAATTAATTTATAATTGTATTATATTATATTATATTATACGATGAAGTAAATTGAAACTTACAATAAATTTCAAAAAATTAAAATATGCTATGTTAATTATAAAATTATAATAATTATTTTCATAATAAGTATAAACTCTTATTATAATAATTATTATTATTACAAGATTATAAGATTAATGTAAAAAAGCAATCTTACACATTCGGAGTAGCCTGTTTGCCTGTCTTTGTGGGTTAACTCCTCAATAATCGTCGGTATAAAATCTTCGCAATAATTGGATATTAACAAAAGAATTGGTTGTTAGCACTTAAGAGTCTCTACCGACGATACACAGGCTGTTGCCGGTTGCCCAAGCTCGTTACTACTGAGGCTGTCGGTGGACTCAAATTTAGCGTGCTTTTGAAAAAACTAAATAATTCTTTTGTCCTTAGCTTTTAATTATTTTATATATTTTAATTTACAATTGCTTTTTCGTTACCTTTGGTCCTAATATTTTACATTTTTAATTAATTAGTTCTTAAATTTTAACATATTGTTTTGTCATATTTGCTAATTGCTATGATGATTAATTTTCTTTCCGATCAAAATTTGGTGATTTACGTGAAACGATAATTACAAATGTGTTGGAAGTGAAAAGATTAAAGACAAAGTTTAATGAAAAAAAAACTTACATAAAAGTGTGAAATATGATTAGTTTGGATGAAATAAATTTGTTTATTATAAAAGAGAGAATTAATTTACGATTACATTATATATCTACTTCACATTAAGACTGTTTGGCGGTATTAACCTACCATAGTTTTTAACTCGTCATGTGTTTAACTTACCAGACGATAATCATAACCTGCCCCCACAAAAGCGTGTAAACCGATAAAAATCAAATAGAAAATGGATGGTTCTACGCTATCACCTTTATCAAATCCAATTAATATATATGGGTTAGTGTATATCATTTAAATATTTTAAATATATTTATAAATTTATATATAAAAATATCATGTATATTCTTTATTATATTAAAAATATAATATAATAATTAAATATTTTTAACACTAATCAATATTTACAACTTCGATATTTCCTTACTATCAACACCCTAGGGATAAAACCTACCCTCGGAGGAGAATGACAACTAGAAACAGTTACTAATATCCTACGATGATGTTTGGATTTATGGAATTGAAATAGGAATGAAAATAAAAATGAAAATGAATCAGTTTTATTTAATTTGACTATTAAAATCAAAGAAGAAATCAATATTATAATATTTGATTTACAATTGAAATATAATGAAAAACATTGTATATTATCTTAATATTTCTATATTTAGTAAAATTTAAATAATATTATTTAATTATTATTTTTTCGTTAGACAAAATATACTATTAAAATCATTATTTTTCTAAATAATTATTACTTAAAAAGAAAATATATTATTAAAATTATTATTTTCTAAATAGGATTTAGGGTTTTGAGGTTCGTGATTCAAGATTTAAGAATTTGTGATGTAGGGTTATATTTGTGGGTTAATATTATTATTTTTGTAAATAAGATTTGGAGATTTGGGATTTAAGATTTAGGGTTATATTTGTGGGTTAAAGTTTAGGGTTAAAATTATTATTATTCTAAATAGGGTTTAAGGTTTAGGGATTTAGGATTTAGGATTTTGAGATTTAGGGTTGTATTTGTGAATTAAGGTTTAGGATTAAAAGTATTATTTTTCTAAATATGGTTTAATGTTTTGAGATTTAGGATTTAGGATTTAGGATTTAGGATTTATGATTTAAGGTTTTAGGATTTGAGATTTAAAATTTAGGGATTTAAAATTTGAGAAGCAAAAGAGGAATCTGTTTGTATAATTAGCATCTTTTATACATTTGTATGAAATAAAAGATTTGTCATAGTATCATTAGAGTTTGCAAGACCAAGACTATATGCTAGATCATAAATTAGTAACTTTGAAATTTTTTGAATTAAAATTATTAAAACGATTATTTATTGAAAATTAAATTTTAAATTAAAATTATTAAAACTATTTGAAATGACTTGAAATTGTTAGTTTGATTTTAATGTATTAATTAATTTTAGTATCTTTCATCATTCTTCTTACATTCTCGTTTCCTTTATTTAATGTATTTTATTTTTTTTCATTTTTTCGTTAGGACGAAGAAAAAAGAGATAAAGAAAGGAAAGAAAGAAAATTTGTTTGTATTTTTTATCTAAAATTATATTCCTTTAATATAATTTAAATACTTAAAAGTTTGTATAATAATAAAATATAATACAAGTTTATTATTATTTTATCGTTATAATAAATCAGATAGGTTTTCATAGTTTTATAACACTCACGATAAGCAAAAAATTATCTTAATGACATTATGTGATATACTGACTTCGATAATTTACTTTATTTAAATTTTATATTTATAATTTATACATATATTTATATTTGTGTATTTTTAATTTTAATAATATAATTTTATTCTTAACTTATTTATTTATGTATTATTTTATATAATCTGAAGATAATTTTTTTTAAAGTAAATTTACTAATTGTTTCTGTTCAATTATAAATATTTTTTTATCACTTTATATTCAAGTCATACTGTGCCTTTCTAATTCAGTAATTTTTTTGTTCACTTTCATTTCTATTCGGAAGAATTATATTTGTTCCATTTCGTTACTTCTTCTATTTTATACTCGTGTACTTGTTACTTATTTATGTTTCTTTATGATTATATATATCTAGATATTTTCATGATGATAATATCGTTCTAACAATTTTTTTTTTGGATTAACATTTCATTATTATCTTATTAACTAGTTTTTTTTTGCTAACGTTATTTGTTTGGTTCTAATTTTGCAACTGTTTTTTCAGTACTTGAATTGAACAGTTGTGCAATAACTTCTTGTTAATTGAATTAATTCAATCTTATTAGCTTTTTGTTTTCTAATTCTAGATCTGTTACTAACTTGCTCTAAGTTTCATGTTCTTATTGTTTAGTTTTATATTTCTAAAACTATTTGAAACATCATCTTTTGATTTTTTCAATTTTATAATATTTTTATTACTACTTGACTAATAGCTCATAATTTTTTTAAGCGTTTGTTATTAATTTTTATATTTAATATTGTTAACATTTTATTTATCTCGTATTTTATATTTTGATTATATTTATTTATATAAACTATTTTTTTTATATAAACTTTAACTTTATTTAATAGAAACAATTATGATATCTAAAATGATTACTTTTTTGTCACAAACTTAAAACTCAAATGTGAATGTTGCTAATCCTATTATAGGTGCTTCTAATGAGAACCAAATAATGAGACTTTCTGTGGCTCATGGGATTACCCCAATGTTACCAGTTTCTGTTTTCATGAACCATGTTGTGGTAGAGAAACCAAAAAAGTTAAATGGTTTGAACTTCAAGAGATGAAGGAGTAAAATGATATTCTATCTCACAATTTTGAATTTGGTAAAGTTCTTTAATGAATAAGCTTATAATCAACCTGAATTTTGATTATCTATGTCAGAATTATGTTATGAATAGTCTAACTGATTTCTTTTACAATGAGTACAATAAGCAGAAAATGACTAAAGACTTGTGAGAATCATTGGATCGAAAGTATGAAATATCGGTGTTAAGAAATTTTTGGTGATATCCAAGATATTTTAACAGAGATAAATGATGAAGGAATGATACTTAGTGAAACCTTCAAAGTTGTAACTATTATTGAAAAATTTCCTTCATGAATAGGGTTCAAGGCCTACCTTAAACACAAGCGAATGAAGTGTCTTTGAAAGACTTGTTGATAAGATTCAAATTAGAAGAAGACAACAAGGCTTTTTCTAAAAGAGGATATATCTCATTAGCACCCAAGGATAATGTTATAAAGTAAGGTCAAAGTTCCAAGCACAATAAGAATAAGGGTAAGAGCAAGCTGGGTAAAGGGTCTAAGTTGGGACCTAGAGAAGCAACTTTTAAGAAGTCAAGCTTCAAAGGGATTTGCTTTAACTGTCAGAGAACAAGGAATAAAGCCTCAGACTGTAAGTTTCTAAAGTAGTCATACCTATACTTAAGAAAGTGAAGATAGGTCCAAAAATGATAGATTGAATCTTTATTATACATGCACATAATAATAGTACTTATCATTTTCGGGTGTATGAGTCAAAGATCACATACTTACACAAGAACACAATAATGGAATCAAGGAATGCATCATTCTTTGAACATGCATTTCTAGGTAAATATCAAGGAGAATCAAGTTCGTCTAAACAAACGTATGAAAATATGAATGAAGATAGTCAAAACAAAAAAAGAACCTGAATAAGAGATGGAGGATGAGATTAAGGTTGAACCCAGACATAGCAAGAGGAGTAGGATAGAAAAATCCTATGTTCCATATTTTTTGACCTTCTTACTAGAAAGTGAACCTCAAACCTATGAAGAGGATGTGAATTCTTCTGAAGGTCCTCAATGAAAAGAAACCATTAATAGTGAAATTGAATCCATTCTGCAAAATCACACTTGGAAACTAGTTTATTTACCTCTAAATAGTAAAACACTAGGGTTCAAGTGGATTTTCACAATAAAACGTAAATAAGATGGATCAATTGAAAAAGTAAAAGGCTAGGCTTGTTGTTTGTATTAGATATGTAACAAGTATGTGACCTAATGTATGTATATACCCCACTATAGGATAATAAGGTTATATAGATGGCTTAACAATGGCCTAGCCCCAACGAGCTCAATAAAGCATACAACCTAGTCAATCAGAGCACTTCGTTATTGTTCCACCGGGTCTTAGAGATCAAGACCTAGTGAAATTGTAAGATCCCGATGTGACATCGATCCTTCTCATCTGTAAGTGACTTGGGAAATCTACTTAGGAATTTGGAGCTATCTACATATAACGATCTTCCTTTATTTGTATATAGCGGCATACCAATGTAAACGCTTATGTAGGCCTACTTTCTACTTAATTAGTTTGTATGTAATGTTTATAAAACCATGTAATCATCATGTATCCAGGTCGTAGAGCACATAACCTAGCATGTACATGGAATGTAATATATATACCCTTTTAATAAGAAGAATACAGGATCCCAATTCAGTTATCTATAGTTCTACTTCTCATTACAAATCAATAGAATCTCTAACACTTGAAATTCTCTCCAAATAATTAAGTGATACAAACAATGACATTACCTTGATTACTTTGATACTTATTTTCATACGATAAGAATAACATCTATAACGATAATAATTGTTATCGTGGCTCTGCGAAATCTTGAAATACATCAAATGGATGTAAAGACAAATGTTCTAAATAGATAGTTAGATGAAGAAATCTACATGGAGCAATCCAAGCGTTTTTCATGCCTAGAGTAAGAAATAAAGGTCTATAAATTAGGAAAGTCTTTATATGGCTAGAAATAATAACCAAAACAGTGTCATGCAAATTTGGATAATGTCATGATAACAAATGGCTTTAAAATCAATAAATGTGATAAATGTGTATATGTCAACAACAAAGAAGATGGTTATGTTATCTTATGTCTTTACGCTAATGACATACTAATTATGAGTAGTAATGATCAAATGATCAAATCTACTAAGACTATGTTGAATTCAAGGTTTGATATGAAAGACATGTGGCATGTTGATGTAATTCTAGGAATTAAGATATCAAGGATATCAAGTGATCTCATTCTAAGTCAATGCCATTATGTTGACAAAATACTTGAGAAATACAATAATGGTGATTCTAGAATTGTGAGAACACCAATATATACAAATCTACACCTATCTAAAAATAAAAATGAAAGTGTGTCTCAATTAAAATATTCTAGAGTAATAGGAAGCCTTATGTACTTAATGAGTTGTACAAGACTGTACATAGCTTACTCTATAAGTAAACTAAGTAGATATGCCAGTAATTCAGGATATGATCACTAGAAAGGTATTACAAGACTACTTAGATGCTTAAGATATATACGTAGCTATGGACTATACTACACAAGATATCCAACTGTATTAGAAGGATACATTTATGCAAATTGGATATATGACATGAAAGACTCAAAGTCTACCAGTGGATATGTATTCATACTGGGTGGTGCAGTTATTTCATGAAAGTCCTCTAAACAGACGTGCATTGCTAAATCCATGATAGAATCTGAGTTCATCACTTTGGATAAATGTGGAAAATAAGTCGAATGACTATCCAATTTTGTAGAAGATATTCCTAAGTGTGTGAAGTATGCATCCATTGTGATAGCCAGTTTGATATTGGTAGGGCCTATAGTAATAAGTATAATGGTAAGTCTCGACATATTTGAAGTCAAAGGGTAACATAGCGGATCCCTTAACTAAAGGGTTAAATCGAGAGTTAATTGATAAGTCATCGAGGGGAATGAGACTGAAGCCCATGAATGAATAAGGATTTGCAAAGGAAATCCAACCTATTTGACTGAAGATCCCAAGATCTAGGTTCAAAGGTACAACCTAATTGTAAAGACTTATTGAGATCATTGTGAGAAGTTTACCCTTAAGACCATTCCTATAATGAAAATAGTGATACCCGTAAGATATAGGATAAGTTAATGCCTTTAATGATTCTTATGAAACGAATACTAAGTTGAGTATGTGGGTTACTCTTTACAGGTTACTTTTAAATATAAGAGATCACCTATATGAGGGAGGAATGAGGTCATTTCGAAAGAGAATTGTGTAGAGCTTAATTCTTTAGAGACTCTCACAGAACCAGATATATATTCATGACCAAAACGAACATAATAGTGAGAATTGAATTGTGTCAAGAACGGCTCTTGTGTGAAGTATGTCATCGCTTACATAAATGACATACCAGTTTAAGGATATCGCATTTACTGGTCAGTTAGTAAGGTAAGTATGCTTTCATAGGGGAAGGTTTAAAGGGTAACACCTACCCATCCTATGTAGGTTTTGATCCGTTCAATTCTATTTTTGTGTCAAAATTTAATTTAAAATCTATGTCAGTTTTTATTCATGTGGGGGATTGTTGATTTTTTTTGAATTAAAACTGTTGAAATGGCTTTTTAATGCTATTAAATTTTGAATCAAAATTGTTGAAACGATTAGTTTGGTTTTAATGTATTAATTAATTTCAATTTTTTTTCTTCTTCTTCCTCCATTTATGTCTTGTTTTAATGTTTAAATTTTTTTTTCATTCTTCCATTTCTATCTTTGTTCATTTGTATTTCCTTTATTTCTTATATAAAGGAAGAAATAAGAGATACAGAGATGGAGAAAAAAGAAAGAAAAAGAAAAAGATATAGACAGGAAAATAAACGGAAAGAAAGAGAAAAAACATGGAGAGAGACATAGAAGTAACAAGAAAAGAAAAGAAAAAGATTTTGTTTTGTATTTTTTATCTAGAGTTAGGTTCATTCAATAGAGTTCAGACACTTGAAAGTTCATGAAATAATAAATTGTGGTATAATTTTATTATTATTTGATCGTTATATCCTAAAAGATAAGTTTTTGTAATTCTCTAACACTCACGATGAGTGAAAAAATTATTTTAAGGATACAAGATGCTACATAGACCTTAATCTTTCACTCTATTTAAATTTTATATTTGTATATTTTTAATTTTAATAATATAATTTTATTCTTAGCTTATTTATTCATGTATTATTTCCTACAAGTAATTGCATCCAATCTCTAAAAAAATCTCAATCCTTTTGAACTTTCTCTTTTTGGAGTGGGATTTTTGCAAAATCTCCAAAACAATTCCCCATTACTACTTCTCGTAAGAGTTTGGGTCATGTCGCAGTCCCAACGTGACTGATCATCCTCTCAGATTAGCTATGATCATCACCTTGGTAAGTTACCACCCATATCGCAATAGGAAATGATATTCGTGCAATAGTAGATCAAAGTATGCAACAAGCATAAGTTATGATAAAAGGCCAAGTTCTTGAAAGAGATACGACATTAAGAGCTATTCATATAATGGTATATTATTAAGTTTTCTATAAGAAGTAACCCTTATACCACATAATGGTTGTGAACCCCGTAAAAAGATATGGGTGAAAATAAATATTGAAGATGTTTTTAAGAGACAAGAGAAATACATGATTCAATGATTTAATCGAAGACAAGTCAAAATAGAAAAACTTACAATGAATTTAGGGATAATCAAGCTCGAATTAATGACTTTTATCACGTTAAGGTGACATTGCAATTCTATATGGACTTTTCTTATTCCTTTTATGTAGTAGGTTAAGACAAAAAAATATCTATTGTTTTTTTCAAGTATACCTTAAAGAAAGAGTCTCCAATTTATAGTTTGGTCTAAGATACAAAAAGAATAGAAAATTTTAATTTAATTGTAAACTATTCCTATCGAAAATAAAATTGATTAGTTTTTAATTGATCATTTCTAGAGAATTAGATGATCTTCCTTACCAAGTCATGATACATAAAATATTCAACCTAGTCCAAGCTACATAAAATATTCAACCTAGTCCAAGCAAACCCTTATGGGTTGTTTTGAAAGAAATCAAATAAATAATATTTGATACCATAACAAATATATATATATATATAACTAGTATTATTTACATAGAATGTCAATTTTTATAACAATAAAAAATATATTTTTTATTTTCATAATATGAAAATCTGTACTTAAGTCAACAATTCAACAATTTTATTCATTTTTACATCTATGTTGTTTATTAGTTACACATAAAATGGTAAATTATAATGAAAAAAAACATTTGAATCAAAATAATTCACATATATATATTTAAAAAGAGAATCATACATAAAACATAGTATTGTTACTTAGTAGAACCGTTCATCTTAATCATTTATTTTTATAATAAAAAAAGTATAATAATTGAGAATTAAATCATTGATACTACAATACAGGGTTTCAACATGTAATATAAAATATGTTATCATATTTTAGTTTTAGATGTAATTATTTCATTCATAAATGTATAATATTATATCATAATATTTCTTTAAATCATGTAATATAATGAATAAAAAACTAGTTCAAATATATAACTTTGGTCAATCTATAACAATAAAAATTTCACTTGTTTTTCTTTTCTCACATCAAAAGTTTTTATGATATATTTTTTTTTCAATTTCCACATCATAACAAATATATTATTTGAAATCTTATTTCAATAATTTTTTAAATTATTTAAATTTATCTAACTTTTTTGTTGTTCTTATTAGTTTTTCTTCGTCAATTTTTCTTATTTGTCAATTTTAAATTGTTGATCAAGATATATTTTTAATTTAAATACTTAAATTATATCTTATATTTTAGATTTTAATATGTTTATGTATGAATTTTATTGTATTTTAACTTTTATTTACTTAGATAATTTTCAAAAAGGTTAAAATAAAAATTCTAACCTGAAAAATCTAAGTTTTATATTGCAATATGACATAAAAATATTAATCTTCGACCTCCGAAGAAATTTTCTTTAGCTCTGCGCACACAATTTTGTATTTTGAATTTCATTTTTTCTTTTTCTTCTAATTTTTTAGCCAAAAACTTTGCTTTTTTTAGATATATATCTTATTAATTCTTGATGCCAAAGTTATTGTTGGAAAAATTGGGTATATTTTCCCTATTTTAAGTAATTACTATTTACTTATGATTTAAATGAATAGAACTTAAACTAACCCGACAAAATAATGTTATTGCTATTGGAAATATAATACTAAAATAAACTAAAATAGATATTGAAACAGAAATATTAAAGCAGAAAAAATAATAACACCATAAAATTAACAAAGTTCGGTATAAATGTTACCTAGGTTCTCGGGCGTCGTTGACCACTTCCACTATCTCCAAATGGATGAACTCCAAAATTATAACTAATTGGGAAAAATTGAGCTAATCAATTACCCTTACAAAAAATAGGAAGATTTACAAATTTTGAAATGTTTACAAATGATGAAGGAGAGTTTTATTTATAGTCTCAAATTCAACACTTATCTTCATTCCTAATCAATGTGAGACTTTTTTAATTTGCTCACTAAAGAGCTATGTAATAGTTATGTATGAAGTTCGTAAAATACGAAATGTTTAATGTTTACTCTCATTACCTACCATTGATTTATTTATAAAAATGCTGGGTAATAGTTTCCCCCCTCATATAATACTATCTCGAGACATTGTCTTCTCATAACTTTCATTTCCCCAAATCCTTTCCTCAATTTGAAATAAGACAGTCCAACATTATTTCTAACTTCCAGCTTTTTATTTATTTCCTTTTCTTATTTTTCTCATACATGTATGTTTTTTTTTTTGCTATAATTTTAAACTTTGTGTTTGTTTATGAAAAATATTCTAAGCAATCTCAATATAATGACTTTAATAACAAAGTTATAATAATTCAGTTTTAGGAAAGAAAAAATATATTAGATTTATCAAGTCATGTTATACAATTGTCTAATTTTTAATCCAAAGATGTATATACGAATACTTAAAAGACGTTGTAAAGAAGTAATGCAATTCAGTACTAATAACTTTCGTTTATCGTATTGGATAATTTAAATAATAACTAATTAAATTGAATAATAAATTATATTATAATTAATCTGTACAGTATTTTGATGATAAATTAGATAATATAATTTGAAGAAATTAATTATAAATATTTTAATAAAATAAATTTTATTAAAATTAATATTTAATTTTTTTAATTATATATTAAAATAAAAAAAATATTATTTTTAATTTACGATAAAAAAAAATTAAAATATATAATTTTATAATTAAAAATTCAAATAAATCAAATTAAGTATCTAATATAAATTAAACCTACATAGTCTAATTGTATTAAATTTCTACATAATCATATTATTTTTACATCATAAGATAATATTTAATTTTACATACAAACGTATGATTTTATAAAAATTATATAATCATTATCTTTAATACTACATAACAAACGTAACATTAATTACAATTACACTTATCTTATCTAATATTATGTGAAAAATTAACCCTAAAGATTGAACCCATGGAACCCACGTATTCCAATTTTAATAGTTTTGAAAAGGAAAATAATTTTTATTTCCAACTATAACCCCCCAATTTGAAGTGACATGAAACTTTGTGCTATCTCATAACAAGTCAAGTACTATATGATTCATCATAACATACTTAAATGTGGTTTGCTTAAATGGGTCGCTCCTTCAAGTTGTTAGGGAAATCATTATTGGCTGAACTTTGTTCGAGTCGCATGTATTAGGTCACCTAATTAGTATAGCACATACATCATAGCTTGTCTAACTGAGTTCTTGTAATCAAAGTAAACAAAACACATATAATTTGCTAATCAGTTCCAGGTCATCTAATCCACTTACTTAATCTTGCCACGTGGATTATTCAATAATGTTATTTTATATGCTTTAATACGTTTACTCAAATCTAAATATATAAAGTTGAGCACCTACGAACTCATATCGCTAACATCATTTCATTGGAACAAAATGATGATTAAGTCACTATGATCGTTATTACCATTAATAATACCGAACACTTTCTATAAAATTGTGATGTGTTTGGTATTAACTAATTAAATGTATATATATAGGTTGAATTATTTCTCTCCCTCGTCCTCGATTATTGTTTTGTTTAAAAGAAAACATGATTATTTTTTGTATTTGTAATTTTAAACACGACGCCCTTTGGAATTCAAGAGTGAATGAATGACCAGTGGAAGTGTAAACTGATTTCTTACTTGAATGCATATACTGATTAATACATTTATAATATTTAGTACACGCCTCTTATAGGTAATTAACAACCAATCGTGTAGCTCTAATATACTATTAAAAGAATACTAAAAACTTCTCAATACACATATTTTGATGCAGGGTGTATATAATAACCATAACTCTAAATTATTCCATCAAAATTAGGTCGAATATAAATGAATTTTATATTTTGTAAATTCAAATATATCGATTTCAAGTTTAAAATACAAATTTTTTTTTTTTTTAGAATTTATTAAAGTTTTAAAGTTTTTAAATCGAATTAACCGAATGGACTTGAATAATTAATATAAATAATTTATTTTTAAATTTTATATATTTATAATACATATATCATATATATTTATATATGTTTATAATTATTTAATTTTAGTTAAATTTTTATGTCAAGTGACAAGACAAAAAAATTTATATTATTATTCTCTAATTTTCATTTTAAAAAAAATTATTATACTACTTAAAATTGATAAATAATTCTAATTTAAATGTTAATGTATAATTTTTTAATTAAACTTTAGATTACATAATAAATCTTATTTATTATTAGTTTAACATTAATACAAAAGTTAAATAATTTAAATTTACTTAAAAATGAATATGTTTAAATTGAAAATCGAAAACTATCAAATCAACATAAATATTTTAGTTTAGTATTCTCTAACCGAAATTTTATACTTCGATCAATTTTTGATTTATCAAACCAACACATGTTTGCTCTGTTAATATTTTAAGCAAAAACTTAACAAAATTGAGTCGCACTCATTCCTACTTTGTTGTTGTATAGCCTAACCAACTCACATATAAACATATGCCAAACTTGTCCACTATATCTTCAAAATGGATCATTTAGATCTAGCAATTTTTTTATATAATAATTTTGTTCACTAACTTTGAAAAAAATAACAATATAAGTACAAATATTAATTTTTATATTTTTCTTATTTTTTAAAAAAATTATCTTAAAAATTGATCCGAGAATTATTCATGTTAAAAAAAACTTAGAACTTGACCATTTAAACTAAATTGTTATGGTGGACTAAAGTTTCACAAAAAAAAAGTAACTAAATCAAAGTAACCTAACTATAATAGTTAGTAAATGCATTTGTCTCTTACAACAAAACTATGAGAATGTTGACAACATTAATATTATTGTGACAATATGTTAATTTGTAAGTTATGATATCAAAATATGGTATTTATATCTTTAGATTAGATTGTTGCAAAATTATTGCTTAAAATATCGTTATTGTTAAAGTAGTGTTTAAATATTTTTTGACTAAAATATCTTAGATATTGTAGATATTATCGCTAAAATATTGTTAATATATTCATAGAAATAAAAAAATATAAAACATATCAATAAAATTTATTTTCATACCGTAGAGATTTATCTATTTATAATAGTTAATATAATTAAATAATTTATTTAATTATTTCAAATATTTTAACTATTTATTCTAGAATATTTTACAATAATAAATATATATTTTATTATAAATATTTTAATTAATTTACCAACTTATTGATTAATATAAATATTATATATATTTAAAAATATATATATATTAAATAAAAAATTAATTTAAAATATAAATAATTAATTATTTTGTAAATTTTATAAAAACAATTCCATATTTTTGATAGAATTATCATAATTTTTGTGATTTGTTTTCAAAAATTATGTCTAAAATAATAATATCTTTAATATTTTCGTAAAAATTATATCTCAATATTTTAAGTAACATTGATAATACTGGTACCTCTTGATCCATATGAGCACAAAATGTTGTTTTTTTTTTTGGACACAAAATGGTTCTTTCATTGTATACATTGATTCTTAGAAAGGAGCAAATAATTTAACTAGGAAGGTAAGAAATTAGGAAAGAAGGTGATTCAAAGAAATAACACTGATATAAGAAAATATTTAGTTTATAGAAAGAAAACAAATAGAATAGAACGATGGAATTAACTATAAAAGAATTTGTTATTATAGTTTTTAATTTGATCACCGAAATAATAAAAAAATAATTGATTTATAATTATGATTAAATAAAAAATATTATATATTATTTTTCTATAATCATTAAATTTTAAATAATAATATTTAATTATTATTTTTTCCGTCAAATAAAATATATTATTAAAATTATTATTCTTTCTAAATAATTATTACTTAAAAATATTATTTAATCTTATAAAAAAATTAAAAACAAAAAAAATATTTATAATAATTTTTTTAGATTAGAATTTATTTGTATGTTTTTTAAAAATAAAATAAAAATAAAAAATAAATATGAGAATAAAATAAGGATTACCAAAGAACGGTGGTAGAATTGTTATTTCTCTTTTCGTAATGAATTTTATTTCATTTTTAATCTATAACACAATAAAATATAAAAATATATAAAATCAATTCTATTTTTACCCTTGTTATTACCGACAAAACATGTGGCAATAGTTAGATGCATTGAGATTCTAAGCTAGTCATTTGTTCACCCTTTCTATTTCAATGTATACTTAAAGTAATATATCAAGCTACTCTCAATTTCACTGCTCACTTTCATTCAAAGTATATCTCTACCTAACACTTGGACTCTAAATCACTCTTACAAGGACCCTTCTGCATTTGTACCACTACTTCCTCCTCTTCTGCCGGCTGTGGTATTCTTCAATATCTGTGGGAAGCAAAGGATACAAAGAAAAATGTTATCACAGTCCCACTACTACAATACGGCAAAATTGGCATGAGAAATTTGACAGAACAAATATACGTAAGAAAAGAATATTTAAATTAGTATAGAGCAAAAGGAGAGGCTCGAAGTATATGCTGATGTTATTGCCAGAGCAATGGACTAATCACAAATGTTTGATAATTGAGTAGCGAAGAAAGGACTAAAATGGAATAAAATATGATACCAATGGCTAAAAGGTAAATATAACGTTCCATGCCAAACTTTTCTTCTACGAGCAAAACAAGTACCACACGGAAAATAGTTAGACTCATCCGCCAACCATGAATAGATTAATAGTAAGCCCATACTATTCTTCTTTCTTTTGAAAGCGATGGCATGAAAATATTTCCCATCTGTGACCTTTGTTTTTCCCAAATTACCCTTCCTTACATCGGCAAACTAGTCTAGCTTTTACCCAACGTTTCAATTATTGTGTAAAAATGGTAGAACCATGAATAAGTTTAATGAAAATGGACTTTGAAGCACACAAATTAAACTAATAATATATGGATTGGATCAATCACTGATAAGAATAAAATAAACATACATGTCTAAGCATCTGATTCTCATTCTGCAATGTTGACAAGTTCTCTTCAAGTTCTGCATTCTTCTTCTCCAAATCTTTAACTCTTGTTTCCAATTCATTCAAATATGCCTTCTTTCTCTCCCTTGCTTGTTGTGCTGAGACTCTGTTCCTCAACAATCTAATTTTGATCCGAAACAGAATCATAACAACTAAATCAAATTACCAAAATGACACTGGCCTATGATACAACGTACTACTAGAAAGATGACCATGAATAAATTAATAAGGCTCAAATTGAATTACCTTTTAAGCCTTTTACTTTCTTTGTCAGCTGGGCTTCGCCCTCTCTTCCTTTGACCTTCCCCTGTGGTTTGGACTCTGCCTGGACCGGCCACTGAACCGGTTTCTCTGCCGGAAGCTGAAGTTCCTGCTGATTCGCCACCCATCTCCGGCACTCTCCTGATCTCTTCATCACTTTCCATGCCTAATTGTACAGAAAAAAGTTGAAACATTTAACATTCCTTTCTCACAACTATGTGTTAATTGTTACTTTTTATACATTCTTTGTCAAAACGTAACAGGGTTCAGCACAAAACCCAGATGGGAATTCTCGAAATAGACAATTTGAATGCATAGAAGATAATGGTTTAAACGATGAAGGAACGTTATTTTTGTCATATTGTTCTTTCAAATTAAAAAAAAGGGACAGTGATTTGTGACCTTCTTTAACTTCGATTTGAAGAGCAGAGCTGGAAGATCTTTCACTGCTTGAAGGCAGAGAGTTTGCTGCAATAGAACTAGTGGCCTGCTCTTGCATTTCGTCCACAAAATTACGGGCGAAGATAAAAGAAAACCGGGTAGACACGGAATCGCAGATTTCTAATTGATGTCTACTAGAAACTTGTACGGAGTTGAGAGAAAAAAAAAAGCGGGATACAAAGGCTACGGTGAATTAATGGCATGGTTTGTTCAGAGTGATTCGTAGCTGTTGAATTTTTGTAAGATCGACGGTTCTAAATGTATGAACGTGGATAGATATCAGCCATGAGAGGTGTGCTGAATCAAAGGGTTAGTAGGGATGTATCGTGGAGTTTTATGGTACGTTGGATGGTAATTGGTCGGGCGGATGATATGGAAGTTAGGAAATGAGATACTGTGGGACAGTGGTTAATGACTTAAAATGGTAGAATTTAAGTTACAAATGCATTTAGACAAAAATAGTTTTTTTTATAGGTGTGAGTAAAGAAAAATAAATTTATAAAATCACTTTTAATGATGGAGTAAAACCGTATGTTAAAATATGAGAATTTATAATTTTAGGGTAAAAAATATTAATGTTAAAATAATTAAATATTTTATTTTATAATTATTAAATATAAATTTTTTAAAAATAAAAATATAAATTTTATATTAATAAAATTTGTTCTGATAATAAAAATTATTATTAAATACAAATAGTATTAATATTAGAATAATTTATATCAATTTCGTAACAATAATTTAAAATATCAATTTCCTTTAATATTAATCCTTATCATTTATGTTATTTTATTAATTTTATTTCTTATAATCTAATATTAGTTATTAACTCGAAATACAATGAACTGGGAGTCTGGGACCACATTATGATAATGTGTGCTCCGGTTTCTGTGTCTTGAATCCAAAATTAGAAAATTTCCCCTTTTCAACAATTTTTTTAATACTATTTTATAATCATTTTAGCTTTGAAAATTTTAAAAATAATTGAAGCATGAAAATTATATTTGAAGTTTCCATTCCTTTAATTTAGCCAGGCCCAGGCAAGACATTTTTAGATATTAAAATTGAAAGTAATCTTAGTGCATGTATCTTTCTCGATTTGTGTATCACAGTTATATATTTCAAGAAAGAATTTACTAATATAAGATTATAAATATTATAAATGCAATGTGAAACATAGGTGCATTATGAGTTGTTAATTGCAGTAATTATTTGAAGTAATTACAAATGAATATCAGCTCCCTTAAAAATAACATAAAAACAATAAATATGTTCATTGTTATTGCAAAATTATATTGAAGAAAATCATTATCACATGTGATTAATACAATGTTTATGTAGCTGTTGCTAGTAACAATATAACAACATGAACAAATCACACTTATATACATAGATTGTTAAATCAAAATGGAGTATAATAACTACACTATAATAACAAGTAGAAAAGTAGGAATGAACAACTAAATGAGCTGTTTAATAAGCCCATACAAATTAAGGGTGAGGCAAAACTATCAATTTAGTGTGTAGGGTGGTGAATAGAGAGTATGTTCATACCTTGGTGAGAATATCAACTAATTTAGCATTCTAAGAGACAAATTGAATGTCAAGTTTGTTGCTTATAACTAAGTCACACAAGAAGTACTAATCAATTTTTATATGCTTAGTGCGAGCATGATAAATGGGATTTTGATATAATGTTTTTGCACTAAGGTTGTTACAGTAAAGTACTAGACAACTAGAGTTAGAAATATGAAGTTCACTCAACAATGACTGAATCCATAACACCTCAAATGTTGTTGAAGACTATGCCCTATACTCGGACTCAATAAAAGATTGTGAAATCATCTTGTGCTTTCCTGAATGCAAGATACTAAATTATCACCTATGAAAACAAAGAAAGCATTAATTGAGCGTCTATTATTTGGGCATAAGGCATAGTCTGTATCATTGTATTCACATATATCTAGTGAAGAGGAGTTGGTAAAGTGGAGATGAAGTTGTAGATATCTTTTAAGATAACGTAGTAGACTTTTGGTCTCAATCTAGCGAAGATCAGTAGGTTTAGCCATGAGCTAGCACAACTTGTTAACTACAAACAAGATGTCTGGTGTAATGATTGTACAATATTGTAAACTCTAACAATGTTGCAATATTAAGAAGGATTAGGGAGAGGAATACCATCTTGTAAGGAGACATTGTTCGATCTTAGAGAGCCAAGCCCGAAGTGTCTGTTTAAGGCTATATATGGTCTTTTTAAACTTGCAATCCATGCCTAGAATAGTTTTTTATGTAGACATCCTCAATTAAACTATCATTATGAAATACATTATTGACATCAATTTTCTTAATGAGTCATCCTTGAGAGAGAGCAGGATTAAGCACAACATAAATTGTTGTAGGCTTGATAACATGTGACAAAGTTTCACCATAGTTAAGGTCTTTTAACTTGATATTGAAAACCCACTTGTATGTTATGACTTTCTTCCCAATGGGAAAAGCAAAAAAATCCCAAGTTCCATTCAAATTCCTTAGTCATGGCATCCTTCCATTCTGGAACTGCTAAGGTTGCCTTAGAATTTTTTTGGTTAGGGTCAGATTAATTTGGCTTGAAAGTTTTTAGGCTTGAAGATTCCTGCCTTACTTTTGATAAGCATGGGATGACGATTAATTGAACATATGAAAGTAGGATGGTCTCTATCAGGAACATCAGTAGAAAGTTCATGAGAGGAAGACTCATGAGATTCTAAGGGAACTGTAAAAAGGTCATCTTGGGTACCACTGTTGTAAATACCAAAGTCAGGTGTATAAGGCACAAATGAATTAGGAAATGAAGTTAGCACAATTGAAGGAACATTGGTAGGAGTAAGAGCTCTAAGAGGATTTGAAACCAGTGGAACAATGATAGGTGCAAGAATAGTTGTAAGAAGGTAAGGTTTAGAAGGCAAAGATGAATGGTAATCTTTAGAAGAGAAAGGAAATTGAGCTTAATTACATTACATGCTTGTTAACATAAATTTATTTGCTGCTTAGATCAAGACAAATGTAACCATGATGCTTTGTTGCATAACTTAGAAATACACATTCAATTGATCCAGGTTGAAGCTTGTTACTATTATTGACTCATACGTAAGAAAAACATTGACATCCAAAGGTTTTCATGAATGTGTAGTCTTGCTTTGTTTTGATTAGTAGCTCAAAAGGAGAATAATTATTAAGAATTTTAGTAGGCATTTGATTTAAGGAGTACACATCAGTTTTGAAAGAAAATGACCAATAAAGTATGGGAACATGAGATTGAAAAGGCATAGTAAGACCCTTATCAACAATACATCTAAGACCACTTTCAGCAATTCAATTTTGTTCATTAGTGTGAGAAAAGTGATACGATAGACAACACCCTTGGATTCTAGTTGAGTTGCTAAAAGTTTGAATTCACAGCTTGCATTAGTTTGTATTAACTTAGTGACATAATCAAACTGTTTTTCAATCATGACAACAAACAACATAAAAATGGAAGTAGTTTGATCTTTTGATATCAATGAAAATATCCATATGAATCTTGTAAAGTCATCAACAATAAAAAAAATACTTGTCACTAGCAAATGAAACCATAGGAGAAGTCCATAGACCTAAAAACAATAGGAAAAAAAGGAACTTATGATCTCATATGAGTATTGACAAAGGGTAGTTTGTGAGACTTGCCTAACTGGTAATGTGTACAAAGCACTGTCTTTACTGTTTATAGGGAAATCATTACAATGATTACGAGTTAGAACATTAGTAACAGTTGCAGATGATATGACCAAATTTTTCATGCCAGGTAGATCTAGGCACTAAGGCTGTCATGGCAATACTAGACACTGACTTGTGTAGGGAAGAGTTTCTTTGAATAGATCCATACAATTTGTAAACACCACATTCACTTGTGCCTTGAAGAATAGCCTTCCTTGTGGTTTGAATCTTGATATAGAATACATCAAGGTAAAACTCAACAAAAACATGATTATCGACACACACTTTATGTAGAGACAATAAATTTGTAACAACAATAGGAGTATACAACAAGGTATTAAGAGAAAGATAACAATTTTTATGAGTTAACAAGCGACCATGTCCAATCTTAGAGATAAGGAGATTTTGGTCATTACTTATTAGCATACTTTCTTTGCCAGTGTATGGGTCAATTAAGAACTTGTTAAGCATCAGATGTAAGGTGATGACTAGCACCTTAGTCAAGAAGCCAGAAACTATTAAGATCATCAACATCAGTTGAAGTAAGCATAGTTGATGATGAATCATCAAAATGACTTTCATGATTCTTCTTAGTAAGCAAATCACGAAGGACAAAGCAACTACTAGTAAGATGACCAGGCTTGTCACAAACTTGACATAGGCTTGTTAGATTGCTTTGCAAAAGAATTAGATGATGATTTGGAAGCACCACTACAATTCTTGTTTTTGTTAGGGTTCTGTGATTGATGTTGAATGAATTGGTGAAGATTCCATATAGGTTTGTTTGCACTATTAATGTTCTTAAAGGATTTCTTGAAGTTTGAATTAGATTTATTCTAGAAATTAGCATGACAAGCTTGGAGCACTTGATTATGCTCTAATCAACCTTGCTTGGAAAACATATCATCATAAGTCTCAAGCATGCCTCATAAGGCACCAACAGAAGGTTTATGCTCACTCATATTTATAAAGGTAACAAATAGACTGTAATTGAAGTTCAATCCAAAACCTCTAATTATAAAAATCATAAGACCTTAATCTAAAATTGGATAACCAACTATAACTAGATGATATGCAATCGTCTTTGCTTCCAATATATACTTAGAAGCAAACAATCCATCCTTTGAAAGGGTTTGAAGTTGTGATTGTAAGTCCATTATTATAGACTAAGAAGATGAAAAAAAGCCTATTTGAGAGCACACCATTGCTTATAGGCAGTTGCCTTGCCTGATATATGTATAGATATAGATTTTAAGAATGAGTTATAAAGCCATCTCTTAAGCATTGAGTTGATTACATTCCAATTTACAAAACTAGGATTAAAGCTACCATTAGCAAGAAATTGTGAAGGTTTGATCAATAATCCATTGATAAAACCTTCTAGGCCATAAGATGTGATATAACTCACCATCTGCTCATGCTAGATAAGGTAGTTATCATCATCAAGCTTAACAAAAATTGCAAGGTTCACAAGAGGAATTAAAGATAAAATCGATGTGAAGACGTCACAGACTTGAGATATAATAGAAGCAAGGTTTGCATTTGCATTTACATCAATAGGAACTAGAATAGCAATAATACCTAAATTGCTATTGCGATTTTCAGAGGAGAAATTATTGGATGCTTAAGAAGAAGAAAACAATGCATCATGATATGTTCCATTTCCTTGAGTATTCATTGTTGGTCTTGCATAGCTCTGATACCATGTAATGATGAAGGTACTAAATGTAACAAGAAGAACAAAGAAGAAGAGAGCTTAGAGAATGAATGAAAATATCTATAAAACTATATTCAAGAAAATCGTTATTACATGCGACTAATACAGTGTTTATATAGCAACGGTAAGTAATAACCTAACAATTTCAACAAATCACACTTATAGATATATATTGTTACTTAAAAAGGGAATACAATAGCTATAATATAATAGTAAGTAGATAAAAAGGAATGAGAAATTAAATGAGCTGCCTAACATTTATGAAATTACAAGTAAAAAATATATAGTCCTCAAAAAGCTTAAAAGTAAAGAAAATGAATTTAATTAATCATTAATAGGATGAAAATTTTGCATCACACATGGTTGTTTTTTCCTTCTTATTGATAAGAATGGGTACATGTATGGACGGGGACGATTTTTGATATAATTGTCTCCGAACAAAATTATAATTTAATTTTTTATCTACGGGTAATGGTTCGGGATAGTTATTAAAAAATATCTAAAAAATAAAAAAAAAATATAATTTAATTTATTAAATAAATATAATTAATTTCAGATACAGACGAGTACAATTTTCAATATAACTATAACTGAATCGTACACGTTGCTTCATATTTTGTTTATACTCGAAACCGTACCCGTTACTAAAACTTACCCGATAAAAATCAAACCAACGGTTTAGATAATCGTGAATAGTTGAACCCATGTTTTTTTTTTCAATCCCTACTTACATTAGCACATTTCACGAACAACTATAACTATTGGTTAGAAATATTAAATTACACACATATATATTCTTGCTAACATTAAATACTTCAAATTTAATACAAGGGATGATATAGACTCGTAATATCGAAATGATTCCGAAAACATACAATTTTCACAATTAAATCACAATAAAGCTATTACGTGGCTATCAATACAAAGGATCTACTCACTGGTTTTCAGAGATAAAAATAACCACAATGAATATTATTGATTTTATTTTATTATAAAAATAAATCGTAATAAAACTCACATACACTTCTGTAAATTTTTATTATAATTTAGAATAAGACTTAGAAGAAGAAAAATTGATGCCTAGCTTTATCTAAATTAAGAATATGAATTTGAAGATGAAAATATATTTTTTTAATGTGAAAAATAAAGATTTTAGAAAATAGGAAGAAGAAAAAATGAATAAACTAAGCCTATTTACACTGAAATTAAAAGGTAAAGTAACACTTAATGAGAACCCACTAGACACTTAGTCCTAGATGATTCTTCATATGTAGAGTAAACCATCAAAGAGTAATAATTCTAACAGATGTTAACATCTTGCTTTGCCAAATTATTATTCTTGACATTGTAACTCTTTATTTTCCTCCGTGATGTTAGAAAAAAAAAAAACCAAAAGGAAGAAAGAGTAATTAAAATTCAAGAAAGAAAGATTAATAAAAGTAAAAGCGTACAATTCTTCAATAAAAATAACTAACAAAGTATATGTAATTTTAGGACACAAATTAGATATTATTAAAGCAAAGACATGAGATTAGATGCAAAGCAAGTTTAAAATTGAAGCTTACCTTCAAACTTTATTGCTCTTTAAAAGATTAATTAACAACCAATACCAATTAGAACAAGAGTAGAAAAGAATTGGCACCGCACAAGAATCACAAAGGTTATTGAGAATTTATACTCTTTCTTTCGTAACTTTTATATATATTTCTCTTTCACGTGGCATCCTTGAACAAGGGGAAGAGAGTTACAAATTGTACATGCTTCTTGTTTGAGCCGTCTAACATTATAAATATCCTCAAGTTTTAAGATATCTTTAAAAATATTTATAATGTTTTAAAAAATTCAAAAATACCATTCAAACACAACAAAAGTGAATAGTAAAATTTTATAAATAAAAATAGAAGAAATAATAGAGAACAAAAAATAATAAAAAAAAAAATAAAATTAAAAATAGAAAACATCTCATGATACTTTTTATAAGAAATAGTAATAAGTAATTTTTTTTAAAAACAAGTTCAAAAAGCGAAATTAAATCTTAAATAAAGTGATGAATTTAAAAATCCATCATTTACATCTTTAAGAAAATTATTCTCAAAGAAAGACATAATTTATTATGAAATAAGTAATAAAGTGAAAGTTTATAAGATATGGATCTGATTAACCTAGAGGGGTGAATAGATTATTCTTAATTTTTATCAAGTTTATAATTTAATAACCTAAACAAAGCGGCCATACATGTAATCGTGTGTAAAAATAAGTGCGGAAATAAAATAATAACACACGATATTTTTAGGTGGAAACAACCTAGGCCACAACTATGACCTAAGAGGAAAACCACCGGTCCACCAGACTACCTAACTTTCCATTATGAAAATCAAATGTTCAAGTACAAACTCGGTCTTATGCTACCCTCCCTAGGATACTACCCCAATGTACTTTACTTACGAGCCTCTGCTCTGTTTTCACAGTTTCCAATATTAGCGTGAGCGGTTTCCAGATCAACGTTCTAATAAGCTCCCCGCCAATCAGATCGTTCACAAATGAACTGCAAAAAATGTTAGCACAAAAAAAACACAAGTGCCCGTGTGTGTTCTAAAACGGATTTAACAATGAATAATCCTAACTAGATGATTCAAAACATATATCACTTAAATCAAATCAACTAGAATATTCTAGGGCAAAAAGATTAAGCACAAATTTAATAAAAATAGCTTCTTTGAAATTTAATTATCAAATCAAATAATTATGATTACACATAAAATTATTTAATTTAAACATGTAACAATCTAATTAAGAAGAAGCTATAAAAAGATAAAAATACCAATCAAATTTATTAATAAATACTTTCAATATGATATCAATTTTATTTAAGTCTTAATTACTTTTGCTTCATAAAGAATATTATTCAAATCACAACATTTATATATATATATATATATATATATATATATATATATATTAAAGAAAATCAAAAGAATACCATTCTGCACTGAGCATGATTACGTTGAATAACTTTATATATATATATTACCATTGATTCCTATTGAGTAGCAGCACTCGGTATTCACCAACTCTAGCTTCTTTATTTATTTATTTTTCTTTCTCAATTCGACTGCCGCAGATTTTTCTTTCTTCGTTTTCTATTTTTTTTCTTTCAACATCCTTTAACCTAATGTATCTATCTATATATATATATATATATATCTATATATATATATATATATATATATATAGATAATAATAATAGCTAGTGATATTATGTATTTTGGGCTTAATTTTTTTTTTTCAAAGTCCATTAAAACACATCTTAAAAAATTAATTAATAATTTCATAAATTAATTAAAGTTTGAATATATATTTTAACATAAAATATAATTTTAGATTTATGAAAATATGTTATTAAATGCATAAATGAAATCCTATGTGTCGTAATTATAAAGGACATACCTGAAGTACGGATATTTGGAACTTGAACATTTGTTCGGCTGTTCTTGATAAACTTGATAGCAGGCCTAAAAATAAATTTACAAGTAAATATTTTGTCCACGAAAATAGCCAACACTCATGATCCTTACATAAAGAAATGAACATTAATATCACATATGCAAGATGAACATATAATATACGATTAATTGACTAGGAAACTATATTGAATAAATTATCCAAAATTCTCCAAAATGATAAAGAAAAATTGGATACATTTAGTTAAGATGAATTCAAATATTAATACAGACTCATTTTAAGAAAAGAATAGTTACACTCATAAAAATAACATTACTAGATAATAGAATAATAAATAGAAAAGATGTTATACAAGGAATGATCCATGATAATTTAATTAGGATACCATAAACTAAAATTTACAACATATCTCAGGCTTGGTATTAATATATATCTATGATAAAGACTTAAACCAAGTATTAAGTCTAGCTTATGAATTTGAAAGAACATATTTAATGAAAAAAAGAAATCGTTCATTTTCAATACACTACTTAGTAGGGTATTCATTAACAAAGAGTTATAATAGTTCAATATGTGGACAAAATAAATTTATAAAAATAGATAATATTTTTCAAGAACTTGGACAAATAATAAAACCAAAAATACTAACGAACTTTGAAATACTAGAAGAATGACATTTAGATATCAAAGAAAAACCTCATACTAGGAAGAAAAAGTAATGTGGTTAAAAACAATAATATACCAAGATTTACTTTTATAGACCATGAAAGAGAAATCTCTAACCAAGAAGAAGTTAAAAAAACTAAAATATGAAGTTTAAGTAATGAAAGTATTAGTTCATGATGTTATATTGGGAAAATAATAATTTTTAAAGATAAATTAAAAAATATACAATTAGAAATATATGTAAGCTTAGTAGACGTAAGAAAAAATTAAGTAACATTAATGAAATCTTTGAAGCTTTTAACAAATAAAATATATTTAGTCCAAGAATCAAACACGAAATACCTATAAGGTACAATTGAAACACAAAAAGAATTATTAAAATAAATAAAAAAATATTGTTATAATAAGCTTCAATAATATATACATATATAATTTATAGAACTAAGAAAATATGTATATAACATACATAGAAATAATGATATTGTAGATCATAAACATGATCACTTAGAAGGACTAAAAGTAGAACCATCAAGAAGATTAGATTCCCTAATTGAGAGAAGAAAAAATTGAAGAAAAACCTAATGAAAAAATATAATTTCAATTTAATGGAATATATAAAAAAATTAGAATAACAATTGATGACTTGTATAATTTGATATAATTTATCACTTCTTAACTTTAACTTTAACTTAAATTTATTTATTTTTTATTGATTTTAGATTTCATTATAATTATTTAAATTTTATTGTAAATTTGAAGAAAATGAAAATTAAATTTTTTTGAAATATATTGTCAAAGAATTTTTAAATTTAAATGAAGATTTATTAAAATCAAATTTAAATAAAGATTTCAATGTAAAAGGAAAGTTAAAATAATATATATATATATATATATATATATATATATATATATATATATAAAATCAGAAGAGGCGCTAGCTAATTAAAAAAAAATAAGGGATGTTGAGTCACGAGGGTTGATATATATATAAAAGATAGGAACATAAAGAGGAGATCAGGAGTAAAACAAAAAAAGCAGCAGCGTCGGAAAGAAACAAAAAGAAGAGAAAAAAATCAGATGTAGATTAGAGGAAAAAACAGAAGAGGAGAACGTTGGAAAAGATTAACACTAAGCGTATTCTTTTTACTATTCATTTTTTTTTCAATTTTTTTCATAAAATTATGATAAATTTGTTTATTTTAAATTTAATTTTTAGCATGAACTAAAATTTTTTTATTATAAGAAAAAGATATAATCTAACTCTAAACTATGCTTAATTTTCTATATTAATTTAAATTATTTCTGTTCATGTTTCTTTGATTTATTCTGAGTTTATTGCTTCTAATTAATTGATTATTAATTAATTAAATGATTTACTATCGAAAGAGGTAATTATAGGATAGATCTGAAATATTTCAACATAAGTAAATATACAGATTGAAAGACTTGTATGAACCTATGTACGTAGCTTTAAAATCATTAGTCTTATTGCTTTCTTGATTTGTTAAATTTCATACTCTTATGCAAATTAATTAATAAGAATATTTCCAATTGACTATCGAAATAGGCTTTCGGATGTTTTTTGGAAATTGCTAACAAATATAAATAATTAAATTCAATTAGCTAGATGAGTAAAATATAGTGATGGATTAGGTGAAATCAATTTCCTAGAAGTTTTCTTCTCATTGATTTTATTTTCAACAACATCTTTCTTTTCTTTTGTCCATTTTCTTTAAATTAATTTTATTTTAAATTTCAATTACAGCAACCTTAGTAACTTCTCTAGATAAAATTGAAATTAACATAATTTTGGTATTTATCAAAAGTAAGTTACCAATTCCTAAAGATGATGATTTTCTTATCACTTTACTATAAAACTACGATATTATGCACTTACAGTTTTACACTGATCAACAATTCATGAATATAGAAATATAGGGATATAGAAAAATTAGTTAGCTTGTTAACACTAACTAATGAAGAATTAAAATAACAGTACAATAAAAAACTTTGTACAAACAAAGAAGAAGATTATCTGATAATAATTAGTAAGATTGATACTGAACCATAAATTATAGCCCCAAAAGGTCATATGAAACTAATTTCATTACCAAGAAATAATATTTGACTCAGATAGGGAAGAAATAAGTAGGCAAATGTTAGGGGAGCCTAACACCACATATAGAAAAAGACAACCACCCAAAATAGAAGAAAATGTTGCATTGAGGGATTAGATGTAGTATCCCACCAGAATTCAAACTCTATGATAATTACGAATTTGATATTTTAGATCTAGATTGTATAAAAAATAATTAAAAAAGCCTTAGATAAATCGTCTACTGGTATGAGTGTACTCGTACAAACTTCCCAAACTACACAAACAAGCACTTTAATCTATAAATTATTAGTAACTCATAAAATGACAGAAAATGTTAAAGTTTGGTCTTCAAATCTAAAAGACCAATAACATTTATTAATGCAAGGAAATGCTTACACATGAAAAGAATATTTAAATATAATAATAAATGAAATATAAAAGGAATTTATTGGAGATGATAAAGTAAAAACTATCACTAAATCCAGTGAAAATGAAATCAATGAAGCCACATGACATTTAACAAATATGGAAATCTATAACATGTGTTACATAGATTCTTTTATTTGTGACTATGAAATGCATTACCATAAATTACCACCGTCTATACAAACAACTTATAAGGAATTTTTTTTAATCCTATGAGGAAGAATCAGATGTCTTAGAAGTTGGATAATTATTAAATGCTAAGAAAGAAAGGAATATAAACAAATAAAAGGAAGTGATAAAATCTGTTGTGATACAAGAGATTTTAGAATACCAGAAAAATATGGATGTAACATAAAACCCTACACATAAAAATATAAAAAAATACAAGAGATTTAAATAATATAAATTCAAAAAACAAGATTTTCAAAAATATAAAAGAAGATTTAATAGGGAAACCTATAAGAAAATATATTTTAGAAGAAAGATGTATAAACCTTCTAAAAACAAGAGTTATTACCCTATAGGAAAGAAAAATACAATTGTTGGATCTATAATAAAGAAAAACATTATGCCAATGAATACCCGAGTAGGCTTCAACATAAAAATGAATTTTCACAAAAAGTAGAAATCTTGGAAGAAGATTTTAAGATGGGATTATAAACAATTGAAGAATCAGATATAGATAATATTTACAGTATTTATCTATTAGAGAAAACTGAGGAAATAATTGACTCAGAATATAAATACTCTTCAACAAAAAAATAAATGATTTGTATAGTATTACAAATCCAAATAGTATCTACATAAAAGTAAGATTAAAATTTAAAAGTAATGACATCTATCATTTACATGCATATATAGATACAAGATCTAGTATGTGTGTAGCGAGTAAATATGTGTTTCCAAAACAATACTAGAAATAGGCATCAAAATATTTAATTATAAGAATTGCTAATAATACTACAATAAATCTTAATAAGGTTTTAAAAGATACACATATAATGATAGGAGGACAAAAGTTTCATATTCTTATCATATATCAACAAGAAACATGAGTTGATTTATTAATAAAAAATAATTTTCTAAACTTATATCAATCTTTAACACAATATTTAGACAAAATAAGTCTAACAATATTATATAGTGATACTATTCATGTATCAAAAATAAGAAAAGATTTGACTATATCAAACCCAACTTTTATACAACAACATAAAAGTGAAAACGTGGTGAGATAAAACATCAAAAATCTTATCTAGAAATATTTCATTAGAAATAGAAGAGAAACAAAACTCTTTTTTAAATGAAATACAAGAAGATAAAGCCCTAATAGGTATCAAAAAACTATTAAAAACAATAAGCTCGGAAAATACTTTAGATCCAAAAATCAATAAATCTAAAATAATTACAAACATAAAATTAAGAGACCCTAACAAGGTTATTAGAGTAAACTAATGATTTATATTCTAGAAGATAAGATTAAATTTGAAAGACAAATTCAGGAACTTTTGGAACTAAAAGTCACAATACCAAGTAATTCACTTAACTTAAGTCCAACATCCTTAGTTGAAAAAGAAGCTAAAAAAAGAAAAAAAAAAGAATGATAGTAAACTTCAAATCATTAAATAAAGAAAACATTGATGATGAATATTTTATTTCATATAAAAAATAATTATTATCATTAATAAAAGGAAAGAAATATTTCTCAAGTTTTGATTGCAAAAGTGGATTTTGGAAAATAACACATGATGAAAAATGTCAAAAATTAACAGTATTCAGTTGTCCCCAAGGTTCCAATGGACTATTGTATCATTTGAATTAAAACAAGTTATAGGTATTTTCCAAAAGGTCTATGGATAACATCTTTAAAAAATTACAAAATATTTATTGTGTCTATATAGATGATATTTTGGTTTTTAGTAAAAATTAAATAAACACTATTTAGATATTATTAATATTCTACAAGAATGTAGAAAAAAAAGATATTGTACTCTCTGAAAAGAAAGCGGTACTTACTCAAAAATTAAGTATTTATGGTTAAAAATTGAAGATGAAAAACACAATCTACAAATCTATTTACTAAACAAAATTCAAAGTTTTTCTAGTGAATTAAAGGAAAAAAACCAATTAAAAAGATTTTTTAGGATGTTATGGAGAAGCATATATCAAAAAACTTGTAAAAATGTGAAAACATTTATAAGTAAAATTGAAAAAGACTATATCTGGAAATGAATAAAATAAGATACTCTGTATATAGATAAAGTAAAAACAAAAGTAAAAAATTTACCAACTTTATACCATCTAGGGCGAGATGATAAAATGATAATTGAAACAAATGTTTCACAAGAATATTGGAGAGCAATTCTAAAAATAAAAGTAAATGACAAAGATGAATATCTTTGTAGATAAACATTATGATCTTTTCAAGGTCTAGAGTTAAATTTTCATAGTAATGAAAAAAATATCTAACTACTAAAGAGGCTATTAAGAAATTTGGAATATATGTTATAAGTTTCAAATTCATTCTTAGAATAAATAACAAGAATTTTAGTTATTTCTTAAGAACTAATATTATAGGTGAAAAAATTATCAACTATGAAACCAATTTTAATACCAATAACCTAGAAATTGATCAAGAAGCAATGAAAGTATTATTTTTCTATGCTAGACAAGCCACCAAAGATCACAGATGTATTTACTGCATCAAAGATCAAGAAGACGAATATACGTCATCATCAAAAGCACCGTCAGTAGAAAACAACAAAGAAGAATAAAAAGAGGAAGTATCAGTAGAAGTTGACAAAGGAAATAAAGATATAGACTCATATTTTAGTCAACATTATTTCTCAAGGAAAATAGCTATGGCTTCCATTTGAAGCAGAAATGAAAACGAATTAGAAAAGTAAGGATAAAATAGTAACTTTTATCTTGTAAACAATGATTCTTTGTGCTATAAAAGGAACCCTTATTTTCATTTTGAATATAACAAAAAATCAGAGCACATACCTATGAAAACACACAAATTCTAACATAGCAATCCCAAACCAACAATGATATACCCAGTAATTATGAGTGGCTAAAGATCTTAGTTAGCATTAAATTTGTAATAATTATTATATTATGAATAAAATTGAGTTCAGTTAGTCATTCTTAGTAAGTTAAAATTGGACAACATCTATGTACATATGTAGAAGGATCACAATTACTAAGAGGGTATTAAGGTTTGAGCAAAGTTGAAGCATAACTGATATAACAAGAATAGACGAATAGAAGGAAAGATCGTGGTAGACTCATTAAGTTCAGATATAATAATTATAATTTTTAAGCTAATTAATGATCTTGAATGTTTAGGATATTTGTTTATACCAAGTGATAATATTGATAAACAAAAAAATAAAGACAAAATATCACAATATTATGATAAAAAAATATGTAACAAGAATTAACAAGTAAAAATTAAACAACCAAAAATTAAAATGAAAAATAAAAATCTAATTTTATTAGAAAAATTTGATAAAGGCTATCTCTTAACCTTAAATGAATATTTTAAGGATAAGAATTATGGAACTTATCTTGAAAATTTTAAAAGATTCAACACTTTATTAAAAATTTATACAAATTATATTAAAACTATTACAAGTATAATAGATTATCTTGTTTCAAGGATATTAAAATATTATTTCAATAAAAAAACTAGTCTTCTTAGAATGAGGAGGAAAAATGGAATTTAGTAACCTTATGTTTGGTTATTATCTTTTCAAAGGTTATAAGTACACTATTTGCATAGATACATATAGTTATATGAATTTACAATTACAAAAATCAAGTCTATCTAAGACATGAACAAGTTTATTTAGAGCATACAACTAGGTGTGATATCCTTAAAAAATGTTAGATTGATTAAAATTTTGACATAAAGCTAATCGACGATCAAAAAATTCTCTCACAAATTGTTATGAGAGCCATAAAAATATTATGGATGAAAAATTTAATAACATTAATTTTGAAAATATCAACTGTATTAACCATAAAGTTTAAATATATTTTAACATTCATTAAAGAAAATGTTAAAACTAAAAGAGTTAAAGACTTTGTTGAATTTTGATTACTCAATTATTTATTAAAAATAAAATGCTACAATAATATTAAAAAAATAATCAAAAAGAAAAATACAAGTGTCAAATAAACGACAGCAATGGAGAGTAATAGATACTTAGAGTTACATAATTACATATATAAATACTTTAAAATAAATAGTGTAAAATAATTGTATAAAAAATTAATGTTATCGTAGCAACTACCAGCTACTCCCAAAATAGATATTAGGAGTAAGCAAGAATACAAAATAATGTACATATCTTATATATATTTTAGTTAATATATTAATATTTTATGTTATTAAAAAATTTTATTTAATATTTTAATTATATTTTTTTATCATTTTTAAATAGTAATTAAATGTTTAACCAAAAATACACTTTAGCATTTTTATGAACTTTTTTCTATTTGTCTATTAACTGGAGTTAAAAAAAAGTGAATTTTTTGTTAATTTTTATAAGTTTTTTTCTTACAGTTTTAGTAATACAAATATTTTTATTTAATTATTCATGAAAAATATTTTCATCGTTATTCCTATTACTTAATAATGAAAAATATTTTTATCGTATTCTAATGAAATTATTGGAATGTTATGATTTTTATTACTTATTTATATTATTTGGTTTTAAAGACAGAAATTTAATAATTTTTATTTTTTCATGACTTTTAATAAAAAATATTAAATCTAATATTTAAAATAAATCATTTTTCAACTTTAGGTACTTCTCATAAAGAAAAAAAATAAAAATCTTTTACTAAAAGTTAAAAAGAAATTTTGGATAAAAAAATTATTATTATTTAAAATATTAGAAAGAATATCAATATTTAAATTAAGATAATAAAATAAAATATTTTAATAATATAAAATAATTAAGATATTAAAATAAAATATTTTAATAATATAAAATAATTGATGTGTAATTATACCATTCCCATTTTTCTCCCAAACACACCACCTATTTTTCTAGTACTTTAAGGCTAGAACCTCAGGAAAAATATATAAAGGTAATGCATTTAATTAAAATTTTCAAAAAAAAATTATCAAAATAAATTCAATAAAAAATGGAGAGTAAAGAGTAATAGAAATTAAAGCAGCAGGTTTTATTAAGTTTGAAGTAATTATGAGATAAAAAAAAATTAACATTTATAGAACCACATATAAAAAAAAATTGATAATTGATTCATAAAATGCAATTTTCATCAAGTTTTTTTAAACAAAATTTTCATTAAGCCTTTGCATACCAGAAAATATCATATTTTGACATTGGGTAAATGGTACCTTTTCATTCTAAGTCAAATAAATTAGTAGCAGAAAAAAATATTGTGGTTCAATCGATTGAACTACAATATTTTGTGCTATTTCTTTGGTTTGCGGATGGCCTGACTTGTGAGGGTATTTTGGGAGTAGACTAATTTTTATTTAGTTTTCGTGTTTTAGAATCTCAGAATTATTAGTGGTTTTCGGACCTTTCTATTCCTTGGTTTCTGAGATTATCCGCTTACTGCCCATGTTTAATGGACCCATCAACTCTTCGTGTCATTGGAGTTAATCTATCATGTATTGCTACTCTGTTCGGATGAACAAGGATTTTACTTTTGCATCCGTCAATTTGGTGTTCTAACACCCTTTCCTTAGTTTCTTTAGAAATTCTAGACAGTTGTTGATCGACTAGATTGTTTGGACTTTTCCTAAGCGGGTTTGGCAGGTCCAACACTAGGATTTGGACACTCTTTCAAATTAGCATACTGAATTAAGAATCAGCAGAATGACAGTGTTGACTATATGGTTTTGACATTAAAACCTGTGATGTTAAATAAACTAAGCCAACTTTTCTCAAATGTTGGATTCTGATTGAACTTCTAACAGATATGCTTTCCACAACCTTTTACTTTTCGAGACAATGAACTACGGAATAGGATTTTTTTTCTTTCTTTCTTTTAAAAATTAATATCAATCAAATACATTAAAACATGTTAATTAAGAATAGTAAGAAAGAGACTTAAAAGCTTCTTTTGTACACACAGTCTATGTAAAACTAAGTCCATTTTGAAGACAAAGATCAAATTATACACACGCAACTTTCGTTAGAACAATACACAATCTTTTTGCTTTATTTTGAAAGGAGAAAAACCAAGATCAATCAAATCCATTGAAACATATTAAAATAAAACAAATTCGTTAGGATTAAGATTGTCTATTTTTTATGATGGATAAGGATTATCAAATTAAAGGAAACAAGAGAATAAGAAATGGGAGAAGGGGAATGAGAATACGTATTTTATAAGCCAAAGCTAAAATGAGTCATTTTCTATCTCTTTTCATTGTCGGGCATGTGTGTAAAACTTAATGCTCACCTGAATCATTTAATTGAAAAGATTTTTTCTTTAAAAGTTATTCCTTTCAATCCATGTACATGGCTCCATAAAGTTGGTTTACCGTGAATGTCTTAATGCTACAAGTTCATTGATATGAACTACATACATACCGCTTTTCTACACACAATTGTATCTAAAATAAGTATATTTTATACTAGCATGTTAAAAATGATAGAACAGATCTTCATTGGAAAGAATTAATGAAGCTTTGACATGACTAAAACATGTACTTATCAAGTCTGACGAACCATGTTAGTTGTTTTGTTTGCCATTTTTAAAATGCGACACTAGAAATTTGCAATCTAAGTGAGAAGATAATTTGTGCTTTCTTCGACAATCTAATGAAGGTATAGGGCTTTGGAGGTGCACAAATTAGAGGTGGACTTATGTGTTGGTTGGGTTGTTGGGTAGGTAGGTCTCACTCGTTAATGTAGGCAGCTGGGTCTCTCTCGTTGATGGAGGAAGCTAGTTTTCTTTTTATTTCCATTTTCTTAAATAGTAGACAAACATAAAGTGGGTGATGCATCATGAGTTTATTTATGTCCACTCTGAAACTACGTTGAGAAATCAAAATAAGACCCAAAGAGAACAATAAAACCAAACAAGGACAATGTTATTTAGCATGACTTTTGAAAAAGAGATCTTCAAGAATGAAAAATGACAACTGATTCTAAAGCAATAACAAATCAAGCCAGACTCTAAAAACAATGCGGAGTTACTGAATATGATATCTGATAAAATGAAGAAGCAAAAGTAGAAAAAAATCCTTTTGCTGCTATATGCAAACCAATTACATATAATGCTATAATACACATCACAACATACGTAACTGATTTTAAACCTATAGCTAAAAGGAATTATTCTACTACCTCTAATGTAGCATGTATCTTCTTAAAATTTCTTTTATCCATGTCACTTGTAATGAATTGTTGTGATTTGTTGTTGGGATGCTGATGTGGCTACATTGTAGCACTACACTCAAATATCTCCTCTGAAACTCAAGGACACTGATTTGGTTCGATGATGAAGGAATTGTTCAATGGATAAGGGTTAGGTGAAAATATTAGCAGGTTGATGAGTTGAAGGGATATGTTGCACTAACAAATGACCACTCAATATTCTTTAAGAAAATACAAATCAAGTTCAACATGTTTTGTGAGTACATGTAAAGCATGTTGAACTAGCTTTGCAGTCAATGAAAATGTACTCATATTATCATTCTATAAGTACTAAATATGAAGTTCATTCTATAAGTACTAAATATGTGGTAGCAAATAAAATATAATATTCGTACAATGAATTTTCTTGAAAAGCACAAGTATCCAATACTTGATTGAAATAGAGTGCAATGCAATTGGTAATGATTAACGTCTCATGTTTGAATTTCTTGAATACAGACCAAATAATAAAGTTTAGCATACATGTACACAAAATACCATAAGAACTTATCGATATAATAACCTCATTCATCTAAGTACTACTTGGGAACAAATAAAATTGAACAAACTACTTGTATAAAAGTAAATTTGATGAGAATACCAGTTGTAATGACAGAAATAATGGCCCATGGTGTCTTGAAATATTTTTGCTTCAGTGTTTCCTTCCAATTATGCCATGAGATTCTGTAGTACCTATTCAGCTCATCACAAGTCCTTACAAAATAGAACTCCTCAAAATCTGCAGCAACTTCATCCCTCAATTTCTTTATCAAATTAGTTATTTCACTATTATCACCTTAATTATCAAGAATCAAATCCACATCTTCTAATGTGTCAAAAAGTGAGCTAATGAAGAAAACATAATATTTAAAATAAGCTTTCTCATCATTGTAATGACACTGTTCAAAAGCAAGTAAAATTTTCAATATTATTTCAACAATGTCACTTATCTCCATTTTGGGATTTTTAAAATCCCATTGTTGAAACTAATTATGTCAAATATGTTTACACTAGACCCCTTCCTAAACCTCACTCTAGCTTGATAGAGCTATGCAATGGTAGGAATGTATATATTCTCCAATTTCTTTCCACTCTCTCTTGGATTCAAAGGTACATACAATTTTCTCAAAAGATCAACAAAATGTTCAACTTTTGAATCACTAATTTGTTTAAATGTCTTTTCCGTTGCCTCTAACATAACGACACAAAAGCTTAATAAGTGAAAGCCTTGCACTAGTGGTGGTAGTAGTAGAAGAGAATTTATGTTTGCACAAGTCATAAAGATTCTCAAGAAGGAAAAAAGGTAATTGATTTTCCAACATCAACAAATTAAGCCAAATATCTTGTATCATACATGGTATGTTAAATATGCAATCATTTTTACCTTGATATGAGCTAGACGCTGTTAAGAGCTCTATAATAAATGAACCACTTATTAACATCATCTTCATAAACTCATCACTTTTGAATTCATCAATTGGTTCAGTATAACAACTACGTAATATTTTTTCTCTATCCTTAATAATTTTAATGAAACGAAGTGTATGTTCACTTGCATTAGTTTTACTAAGAAAATCATAAAGATACTTCGTCTTTTTTTCTTCCATTTCTTTAAAAGGTTCATGCTTTCCATGATGGAATCTTCCTATAGTAGTAGTCTTAGGTGTATATGCTTTTTCTCTGACACTGCGAAGACGATCTGGAACTCTAAAGATGGAGCAAGCAGAATCCAAGGGCAAGCTTATCGATTCCTCAATAATTGAATTTTCTAAGGTTGATACTCATCGTTTATATCAATTACATGATTCTCTATCTTGATACTATATGCGAAAAGTTGTCTCTATTTCTCTATTTCTTGACCCAAAAATGAAATGTAATAAAAACTAAAGAAATTTGCATTAATAATAAAGAATTTCTATTAGTTGGTGTAAAGGGTATACAAATACTAGGATTTTCATGAAAAAATATTCTTTAATGTTTCTTTTAGAATTCAACTAAACAATGCAAAACCCTTTGAAATTGTTTATCTTTTTAGCTGAATGTTCTTTCAAATGGATAAAAACATTTTTTTTAAGTGTTGGACAATCTCTAAAGAAGCCTTTCAAAATTAACAATCTCTAAAGAAGATTTTCAAAATTTTGAAAAGCACAAATTAAGTATTAAGATAAGTAACCAGTTTTGGATACATGCTTCTACGTGTTTCTTCTAACATAACTTTTGATTAACTACTTTCATTAGAAACATGTATCCAAAACTAGTTACTTATCTTAATACTTAGATTGTGTTTTTCAAAATATTGGACTCATCAAAATTTTGGTGCCTTGTAACTGAAAATTAATTTAAATTTTTTTTATTTGTTAGTTTTATTTTATTTTTTATTTATTTTTAGTTGTGAATTTTTTTCCTTTAGCTTTTTAATTATTTTTTAAGTTATAAGTTTAGTTTTAATTTCAATTTTTTCTTTTATTATTTTTTTATTAATTTTTTTTCCATGAAATGTTGAAAAGAATTAGAATTAAATGATATGAAATTACCTTACATGTATTTAATGAATTATATGCAACTTATTTTGAACTACAAGAAGGAAATTAGAAGCATGTTACTACTATAAGTGGATTTGACAATCGGATGCCCATATATGATACATATTCTAACATGTCTTTTTCATGAATGTGGAATCACCAAACTCGAGCTACTTATATAGACTTCCAATAGTTTATTTCAACGTCACACTTCATTTCCTATTCCTAATGTCATAATATATTGCTCTCACTCAATTTAGGTCTCTTAAGGACTTAGTGAATTCCATAGCTAATAAAAATTTCAAGAGGAAGCTTAGACTTCAAGAAGGAACCTTAGACTTCAAGAAGGAACCTTGAGATGCAATTTAGCCAAGCAATCAAATTTGTGGAAAGATTAGAAGTACGGGTAGTTGATGAGCTCCCCTTTCAAGTAGTTGTTAATCTTAGAGAGTTCGTTAATACTATTACTTTGGAGAGTGACAAGAAGCTTGAGGATCCCTAAAGAGTCCATATGAATGATATATATAAAGAAAGGACGAATGAGGAAGAAAAACCCATCACCCCACAAGAAGCTAATGTGGTACCATAGTTAGTACCCAAACATTCCTTTTTTATTGATAAGCCTACTTTATATTTTTTCAACATGTTTAATAATTCAATAAAACATAATCATAAAAGGGATATTTTTTTGGGTGCAAATCCACATAACTCTTATGGAGGATTTAAGCAGGTGCCTTAATATGAAAAGTACCTTGAGGAACTTTGTATTATCAAGTGGAAGCTTAAGAATAATAAAAAGATAAGTGTGGGGGATAATATGCATATTGTGATTCAAATGGGTCTCTCACAAAGCTGCAAGGATATGCATAATGGATTGTTTGCTTAAAAGTTTGAAATCACAAACTTCTTGATCTTTAATGATGATTGATGAAAAAAGAAATGGTAGCATCGTATTGAAGACTTTAAACCAAAAACTTTGTAGGAGACAACCCACAAATTTGTTTTATACTCCATTTTTACATTATATATATGCATGCGCTTATATTAAGAACAATGTAGAAAATTAGGTGGGGGGGAGTATAAACATGCCTTTATCTTTATTATTAGTAAAGGTTATTGGAGTCATTTTTTTATTGTTTAATAAATTATTTAGGTTTAGTTAGAATCAATAACTAGGTTTGGAATTAATATTATGTTGTTTATTTGTTTTCTAGTATTTATGATGAAATTAACTAAACAATATTAAGTTTTAAATGATTATAGATATTGATAGAGTCTTAGCCTTGTTCTTAAGTGAATACAACTTTATAATAACCTTGCTCAAAACTTACATGAATAATACCTATGTTAGTTATAGGTAAAATTATGAAAAACATTGTTAATTTCTTGAAACTTTGTGATAATTGTAATGAATATGATGAGAATATTATAATTTTTTTTAAATTTATCAAGACAAATACTAAATTTATTTTTTGAAAAATGATTAAAATAATAGGATTAATTTTTGACTAAATTTGTTTTCCCTTAATGTTGTTGTCCTTAGAAGGACAACCCATTTAGTGAACAAATTTGAGCATACATAAGTCACTTGTTTGTATCCATTCATTACCTCTTTGAACCAAACTTATTGATCATACCTTATGGTTCACGAAAAAGTAAAATTGTATTAAAATAGAATGGATTCTATGAAAATGCCAGAATAAGTTTTAATAGTGTCGATTGTGCTATAATTTTTTAAATCCAACACATATACAAAATAACCCTATGTCTATGTACCTCATGTAAAAAATGATAAAAATATTCAAAAAAATAAAAGCAAAAAAAAAATACCATTAATATCAATAAGGGTACAAGTTGAAAAGAAATATAAAAAGGCATATATATTGGAAAAGACTTTCAAAAATAAAAGAAAATAAGCCAATAATAATTTTTGGGTCCAAAACAATGAAATTTGATCCTATTTTATTGATATAATTGTTCTTAGGATAGTATCATTTATATGCCTTTTTCTCTTACTTCATAGACTCATGAACTTTTATTTTTATTTTTATCTTTCATTGGATTGAACCAACAATACTAACACATGACAACTAGGGATGAGCAAATAATCCAATTAATTCGTTTAAATTGAGAAATCTGATCCAATTTGTGGAATTCAGATTGATAGATTTTATAATCCATTGTATCTGATTCGGACCGAATTGCTATTAAATTATAAATAAATACGTATTTTATTTTATAATGTGTTATATTTTAATATTATGCACACCATAATTACATTATATTACTATTTTAGCTTAAAATAATTGTACTAACATATTTCTTATACATTTAATTTTCTTAATTATGAAAATAAATAATAAATTTTGCTACAAATACATCAATTTAAAATTTAAATATTGTGTATGTTATGTTTTATATATTATAATAATTATAAATAAATTTTAATATTAATTTGCTCTTATTCGAATTAAAAAATTCAATATGTTCGGATTCAGATTGATTACATCATTACATCATATTTAGATTGAAAATCTTCAAATCTATTTCAGATTATATTGACCAAAAATTAGTAGTTTTGATTCGTTGCTCACCTCTATTTACAACCAAATAATTTTATTTTTATTTTAGGTAATACTTTTGGTGAGTTGAGATATAACTTTAAGGGAAAAACTATGTTATTCAATTCAACTCTAAAAAGATTAGTAATGTTTCATAAGGAAAAATAATGTTCTAACTTCTTTATGTTACATGGTTTGATTATTGTTAATAGATGCTACATCATAACATCACATACATACTTTGAGAAAAGTATTGTATAGTAACTATAGCAAAGAGATGATTATATGCCATATCTAACAACTATTAAAATTTGATACCATAATCTTGTTAAGCCCTTCAAATAAAATATTAAAAAAATTAGTCTCTTTACTATGGGTGTTGACTTTGATCGAGAATTAACAAAAAGTAGGTGTGAGAGTTTCATAAATGTTATTTTATGTATCAATATTTTTACATTTACAAATATTTTATTATTATAAGGTACTAAATTAGAAAATATAATGTTTTTGAGATGTTTTGAAATTTTTATAGATCAAGTTGATTAACTTAGAAAAGCCTGGATGTACTTAGAAATACCATGTCAATGTTATACCTCTCCGTATAACACATGTTAGTCATTGGTGTACGAAAACTTGATTGTCAAATTTTATATTTATAAAAAAAATCATAAGTGCACAAATCACTTATAATAAGCGATAAGTATACATCCAAGATTATCTCTATGGGAATTATGGTGGTTTTAAATAATTAAATTAATTTTCTAATTTAGTTAATAAAAGAAATCCCAAACATTCTAACAAATTGTTGGATGGTTCGTAGAACTGTAAATTCTAAATTAAATTATATATAAAAAAGCAAATAAATTAAACTAAAGTTAAAACTAGGATGATGTGTATATGAGATTTTAACGAGCATAATCTTTCATTGATAGAATGAATGAATTGATTTAATATAAGTTAGATTTATTAATTTAATTTTTTTTAAATAAAACTCTTTATAATCATAGTGAGTTTCTAATGATAATTAATTAATCAATTCTTCCTTATCCGAGGTTGAAATGATTTAATTGGTAAACTAAATAAATATATATATATATAATTTTTAATTAGTTGATAATTTTTCTTGGTCGAGTTTGAAATGAAAATTGATAAACTAATGTAGATATATTTTTTAGTTATAAATAAATGAAATTAAAATATACTCGTATTCATTATGTACAACTAAGCACAAATGATATGTATAATGATTAATTCTAAAATATTTTCTTTAATCACAAATCAACACTTGGATTATCATTAACTTATGATTAAAGATTTGAAGAATATGAACAACAAATAAATCATAGCTATTATTTATTTAAATCACAATAATGATCTTCCAATCATTGGAAGTAGAATCTAAAATCTCATATACAGATTTGGCCAATTATAGTTAAATTGATAAAAATCAATTAAACTATGAAAGACGTTAGATTATAATAAGAGATAAATAGTACAAAAAATAAAAATAGAAGATTCCATATTTATGAACAAGTTATCATTGGTTTATCCACTTTAGATCTTCTTTATAATTAGTAGGATCTCTTCTGCATTTGCATGTGATGGAACGGTCAAACCTAATTATATAAAAATTAAAAAGCATGTTGGAGGTAGAGAAAATCAAATTATGAAATAATAATCCCTAACTTAAAAGTTAAGTGTATTCTTCATATGAAAGGTTGACACTCATGGTTTCGTTCAAATTTTTATTCGGTGCACTGTGGCTTATATTTTCCACTATCATGGCTCGAGTCTCGTAAAGCTTCGTCTCGTTTCACCCCAAAAAAGTTACACCATGGCCCAATCATTTCACACTACGATATAAAGTGAACTACGTGCCCATTGATTTTAAGCAGTGAGTATTGTGACATGGCTCACTATATTCTATGTCACAACTCGCATGACTAAATTTCAATTCTTGTCTAACCTTATACAAACTTATTGGATCTATATATAAGGCTTAATGTATTATTTCTTCAAGCTTCTAAGGTATAAATGAGTACTTTAAGCACTATTCTTCATGTATTGATCAATTTATGTGTTTGAAGCTAAAAAAGCTTGAAAAACAACAAAAGATATCAATAATTATGAACATATAGATTTGTATAAATTATCACATAAAATATGTTATAATCAAAAATCATTTGTTACAATTAAGCTTGATAAAACCACAAAATATAGTGCTATTAAGGCATTTAGTATAACCCTTAATCAGGGTCTTGCTAGTTTCTAGCAAGGAAAACAATAAAAAAAATTAAAAACTAAGCTACATTAATATACATCATCTTCATGGATTGACATAGTTGCATTTAATGTTTACTACAAGAATTTAAATCCCTAAATTTCTCTAATAGACAAGTTTAAGTCTCATGAAGGCTTTAAGTGATGATACTCACAAACATCCTAACAAGTAAAATTAAAACTAAAATGAAACAACAAAAATTAAAGAAAACAACAAATAATCAAATTAAACAAAACTTCTCATTCCTGAGTGTCTTTCAATTCATAATCAAAATCAAAGCACAAGTTAATCCAAATCCCAAATATTCAAAGTTTATTGTTCAAATCAATACACATCACAAATTTATATCCCATTATAAAAATATATATATCAACTTTGACTCACCCAATCCTAATGTTAGGAATATGAATTTGCTTTTACTCTAATACTCACAAGATATACTTTCAATTTTATATTGATCCTATGGATTTAAGCACTTAATAAATATATATATGAGTAGAAATTATGAAGAAATAATATTACTATTCATATGTATAAATTAAAACATTGATTAATGAATCAATTCGTCAAAAACCTTGCTCATAATGAAACGTTGATAAATGAATTTGTGAACCTCTATGTCATAAAGTTATACTGATTTTAACGGGGATAGTTTTTGCTAAATATGCATGTATTAATAAATATATATTTATGAATATATTGTCTATGTTAGTTTATGTAGTTAGACTTGGCTTTGCTTGAAGACAAATAAAGAGTTAAGTTTGACGGTGTGATGACTCTATAAAAGTAGAGTCATTAGTGTACTTTTCTGCCTAATATTTGTTTCTTTTATTCAATAAGTAGTATTTTATGGGTTAAAAATATTAAAATATGAATTTTCTTGTAAAAATGGTTGAAAATATATATTTTGAGATTTTTTATGAATTTTCTAATGCATGACCAATTAGATGATTCCACGTGGATGTCATGCAAGCAAAAGAGTTTACTAGGCGAGCCACGAGGATGTCATGCAAGTAACGATAAAGAATTGCGAAACATCTCATATATAGGGTGACACAGGTCGTGCCACGTGTTGGCATGACATTCGTTCCAAGTATTACCACGCGTTCAATGGGCATACCACATGTCATCACACGATTCATCCATTCTTCCCACATGGACAACACGTCATATGTAATCGCGAATCATATTGCCTCACCTGGTACTAATTCAACACGCACTGACCACAACCAATGGACTATACCACACATCGTTCGCTGATTAGATCTATCTTTCTCTTGTGTCACGTGTCGCATTCCTATTAGCTAGCATTATTAAATTTTTTTAAAATCTCAACCCTTGATCTGAAGCTAATATGACAGTCTAAATTTCACCTGAGCTTAATTTAACCTCTTAATTTCCCTATAAATCCTAATGAGTCAAAAATTACATATTTTTTATCAATTTTTGAAGCCAAAGTTATATATAGCTAATTTATTAATCTAAGAATCTCATGAACCCAATTTTTAACATGTGATGATGTAAAGTTTTATTCCAATTATGATTTCAATTTAATTATATTATTTAATCTAATTATTATGTTATTAATTATTTGGTCAATAATTATTCTATAGAGTCAATTAAATAGATTTGAGAGAATTATTTAATTGTTTGTCTTGATTAAATAACATGCATAGTTTTTAGGTAGAAATGTATGATTTTTATGTATGTGATTTATAATTGATGAACTTAATAAATGGTATGCAATTTAATTAACACGAGAGTGTTATTAGGTTAATTACTATATGATGTATAGTTTACTTGATAGAGAAAAACATGTTAGGTTAGATTCAATTGATTGATAATTATATTGGGAGGATTTTAGTTATTAATATGTTTAAAAAATTAAGGAATTAAATATTTCTAAATATTTTTACTGTGTCGAGAATCTTCATAAGTAGTAATACTACACTCCGTTCTTTTTGCTTAATTTTATTTGTGTAAGAAGAATGTTCCATTAGTGTCTATAAATAATACTATACATATTTTTTAACGATTGGATACATTATAAAAAACTACAAATTAACAACACCTCTCTTGGGTTGAAAAAGAAAGTATATTTCCTGCCTATCTATTATGCATCATACAGCTTATAATCACATATTAACTTCACCTAGCATATACTTCTGAGATGGTTAAATCATTTTTAGAAAGCCTTTTCCTACTTGAAGACGATTCAGCATCAGTTGAGCTGAATTGACTGAAGAACGCTGGTTCTTTTGGAAGCTGCAGAACAAATGATTCATTGCTTAATGCAGTCACAATTTCTGACATTGCTGGTCTGTCATTTGCTCTTTCTTGCACACATAAAAGACCCAATTGAATACATCTCGCTGCTTCATCCATTGAGCAACAACCTTGCATTGTTGAATCTACAAACTTCATGTAATCTCCAACTCTCCATAAATTCCAAGCCTTAATAACATAACCCAAAATCAGAAACTAGCTAATCATATATTGAGTTTGGGCCTAAATCAATGAATTTTCGGAATTATGGTGAAATTAGCCCCAAAGTCGCCGACTTCGATACAATAAAATGTACAACATGAACGTGACTCATATACAGCCTTACATAACCCATGTTGAGTCTATATGTTTGTAATGTATAACCATTACATTATCAAACCAGCAATTTTGTGGCCAATTTCACTTAAACTCCAAAAACACACTATATTTTGCATCAAATTGTATTACTACTTAATAAAGGTACTGACCTTTCCTAATAAATTGAGAGAATGATCAGCCTCAAAAAATGCTATATTCTTATTGCCACTTATAATCTCCAACAATATTACTCCAAAGCTAAAAACATCTGATTTCTCTGAGAAAAGACCATCCATTGCATACTCAGGAGACATATAACCACTGTAAAAGTTAATCAAAGTGTATTATAGAAACTAAACAATAAATCATAAGTTAAGTAAACAAGTTAATGTTAATTAAAAATATTTATAGTTAATTACTCACTATGTACCAACAACCTTGTTGGTTTTTACTCGAGTATCACTGTCTCTAAAGATTCTAGCCATTCCAAAATCTGATATTTTAGGATTCATCTCAATGTCAAGAAGGATATTACTGGTCTTTAAATCACGATGAATTATTCTTAATCTTGAGTATTTGTGAAGATACAAAAGTCCTTGAGCAATCCCTTCAATGATGTTGAGGCGTTTTCTCCAATCCAAAACTACCCTCTTCTTCGAATCTACCAAAGTTTCAAATCAAACCTCAAGATGCATGTATGCAGAAGATTAACAGAACAAAATAAAAATCCATAACTTTTCATGAGCTTAAAAATCACAAACCAAAAATGAAGGAATCCAAACTTCGGTTAGGCATGTACTCATAAACTAATATACTTTCTTCTGCTTCAATGCAACATCCCAAAAGCCTCACCAAATTTCTATGCTGGAGCTTAGAGATTAGAGTGACCTCATTTTTGAACTCCTCTAATCCTTGTCTAGAAATTTTGGATAGTCTCTTCACTGCAATTTCTTGCCCATTTTGCAACCTACCCTGTTAAAAACAAAAAGGGAATATTATTTATGATTAAATGTAAATTAAGCATACAAAGTAGAACACTTCTATTCATCTAAATTTGTTGTGGAAGACAGATAAGCCTCTTTTCTTAGACCTATTATTGGGTGTCACCTCAGATGTTGTTGCAATGAAAAGACTTTTTGTATATAGTAAGTACTGGACTACTAAAGGCTTGCCTTATACACAGGCCCAAAACCACCTTCCCCAAGCTTGTTTGCACCAGCAAAGTAATTTGTTGCGGATTCTAAGCTTGAAAAACTGAACAGGGGCAAATCTTGATCGTTTCGTCTTCTAATTTCAATATTGCTTGTGCCTCTAATTTCTTCATGAATAGGTGACATATTAGAGCTCGTCCTAAATAACCTCACCTCTTCACCAGTGACCATGTTTCCTTGGTTTTGTCCTTCATCAACTAACGTGGTACAACAAAAATATTTTAATCTCTATTTAGACTTGTATTTTTTTTAACATTTAATTATAAAAATGAAGGTTATAATTATAATTTACCTATATTCTTTTTCCTTTGCAGATAGCAATATAGAAAGATTAAAGTAAGAAATAATGCAAAAGAGACGGGACCAATGGTAGCCAACAAGATTTTCCACCAATTCTTTCCACCACCTAATAAATTAATAAGGATTCACAAACATCTTCTCTAAGTTAGTGACTTTGAATAGAAAATTTCTTGTTCTAGATGAATGGAAATTATAATATTACATCATTGCTTTGACCAAAATAAGAGAAAGGGAACGTTTAGACAGCTTACATTTTTATACACAATGCAAATACAAGGAAAAGAGGGATGTACATTGATGTTCGTGTGCTTTCCATAGAGTTTCTAAATGAGTTAAGTTGTTGAACTCGTTAAGTTTAAACCTACCATAAATTATAACTCAATTTAAGTTATTTAAATTTTATATAAATTATACTCAACTACATTTATTTTTTAAACTTTAATATATATATATATATATATATATAAATTTTGTTTGAAAAAAATATTAGTATAAATATTATATTTTTAGTGTGTTTTTTGTAACGACTTATGGTAATTATTTTTTGACATATATATTTTGTCAAATAAGTTTACAAATAACTCATGAATTAAGTGAGCTAAGTTACTTTATTTCGTGAGTTAAATATTATTAGATCAATTTTAAATAAATAGAGTATTTTACACCTATAAATTTCAACTACCGATTTAGGTTCTTCCCATATGATTACATAATCAGCAATATATATTCCATGTGGTTGTCAATTTTTTATTACATTATCAAAGAATTATATAAATCATGTAACAGAACTGCTAACCAAAGTTGACAATCTTAATTAATTATTATGTAGGAATATGATTCCAGGTTTGTAAAATCATCATTATTAAGGTGTTTGTGAAGTTAAATAGGCTAGTTGACTAAAAAAAATAATTAAAGCACCAATATAAACTATGTACTTAAATAACTAATAACTGAGTTGTCCAACATATGATAAAAAATAAAGCTCAATTATAATATAATGCGAACTGACATTTTGTTAATCTCGCATGATCTATACGTTCAGATCCTGCTATGCCTTTCACATTGGTCATAAACATTAAATAATAATACTTCGTTAGACAATCTTCAAAATCAACTATAAATTCAGGAAATCATATTTTCTATATTAAATTAGAAAATATATTACTTAATTATATTAGTTATTTAATATAATGACTTGAAATTAAGTGTTCAAATTTTGATAAATAAATAAATTACTCGAATTAATATGAGTTGATTAAATAGATATTGATTTTTAATTTAACAGGAGGATTATGATAACCCTAATTAAATAATATATAAAAACTATTTTAGTTATTATCTCCGATATACTAAATCATAAAATAATTTATCTTCTCTTCATATATAAGAGAGACGACTCTCCCAATAAGAAATTAAGGCGATTTGGTTGAAAAATATCACAAACCACCCATTCGTTTGTGATCGTTCGTTCGTGGTCAATTGTTGTAGTATTTTTATAATAATAGTCGACCGTTCTCAATGAATCCAGTTATTTCACTTGAATCCAAAAATCCTTAACAATCTAGCATGATGTAAATCCTAAAATTTTTGGTATTCTATTCTAGGATGTTTGCAACTAGAATCTATTTATAGCTTTTAGTATAATTTAATTTCAACAACTGGTATCATAGTGGTCATCGTTGTTAGATTATTAGAATTTGTGAATATTCTATTCATATAGTGTATGATTGAATCTTGATGATATTGTGTTAAAAATTGTTAGTATGTTCTCTACATTATTATTGAATCTTTTAGGTTTCAAAAACTTTAGTTCTTACTTTTAAGTGGTTATATTATTATTTTGTCCAAGTAATCTAGTATTTTCCATTAAATTAATTAAAACAATATGTTCCCAAAAACAACTTCTATTATGAAGATTAATTTAACCAAAAATACATAAATGTTTTGTATGGAGTTATTTATACGAACTGTGCTCAGCCCAAAGAAAGACACAATTTGACCAAATAACAATGCACCTACAATGCTAAATGATTAACAATTACAAAGATATTTATTTATTTATTTATTTTCATGTGAACAATGGTTTGTTTAAAGAAAAACTATTGTTTGACAAATCTAGTTATTAGTATTGGATCATTGTACTGAGAGACCACTTAAAGTTAATTTCTTTGTTTAAAGGTTAGGATTAATGTTGTGTTAGGTATCTTGTGATGGATTCCTAATTTGGATTATTTGTTCATGTTTTGATTTATTTCTATGAGTATGCATGTTTAGTTTGTTCTCTATACAAATTATGTTTCTACTGCTACGAATGTTTTTTGCCCAAGTCAATAACATTCTAATACTGAGTGGGATGAACTTCAAAATTTGGAAGAAAACCATGGAGATTGTCCTCAATTATATAGATTTGAATCTTACAATTCGATTAGATTGACCCACTATCACTCCGGAAAACCCCAATAGGGTTAAAATTAAAAAAAGTGGGATCGATCTAATCGAATGTGCATGATGATCATGAAATGCTCCATTCCGGAAGTGTTTGAAGGCTTTATTACTGAAAACAAGAGTGTCAAGAAGTTTTTAGAAGAAATTGAGCAATATTTTTCCAAGAATGAAGAGTTGGAGGCACATAACCTTTTTGCTAAACTCGTTGCAATGAAGTATAAGGACAAAGAGAGCATAAGAGAGTATATCATAGAGATATCACATCTCGCGGAATAAGACTGAAAATGCTCACTTGGCCTTAATCTCTTAGAATAAGGAAATAATGAGAGCTATGGTTGCTACGAAAGGTTATTCTCAACAAAAAAACAAAAGAAGCAAGATGAGGAGTTTGCCTGATACTTCTACAAGAAATCAAGACACATAAAGAAAAAGTGTTCAAAGTATGCTACCTGTCATGTAAAGAAAGGTATGCTTCTAGCTTTAGTTTATTATAGAGTTAATTTAGCTTATGTACTTAAGGGTACTAGTGGGTAGATTCTGGTGCTACTACTCACATAAGTACGTCTATGCAAAGTTTCCTGTGGAGCCAACCACCAAGTGATGCTGAAAGATTCATCTTTGTAAGCGATTGTAATAAAGTTACGATGGAAGCTATAGGAACTTTCAGATTACAATTAAAAACTAGATTTTATTTGGATTTGTTTGAAACATTTGTTGCACCGTTATTTAGATGAAATTTAATTTCTATTTCTAGTTTGGACAAATTAAGATTTTCTTATTCTTTTAAAAATAATGAAGTTAATCTTTATCAAAATTTGAATTTTATTGGTTCATGTTCTTTAATTCATAATTTGTATATTCTTGATGTTATTAGTTCCTCTAACGAAATAGTGTAAACAAGTTCACATGATACAAAGTAATAATTAAGTGAGCATTCTACCACTTTATGACATAAGAATTTAGGTCATATCTTTAAACAAAGAATTCAAAGGCTTGTGTCTGATGAAATTCTTGAACTCCTAGATATGATGAATTTTCAACTCTGTGTTGAGTGCATCAAGGAAAACGAACAGACGTTATAAAATTAGGTATCAAAAGAGCTACAGACGTTTTAGAACTTATGTATACTAATATTTGTGGTCCATTCCCTACAACTTCATGTAATGGATAACAATACTTCATTAAATTCATAGACGATTACTCTAGGTACGGTTACCTATATTTGATACATGAGAAGTTGTAATTCCTTGATGTGTTCAAGTCATTCAAAGCAAAAATTGAACTTCAACTTGGAAAGAAATTAAAGCCGTCAAATCGCACTGTGATTGTGAGTACTACGAAAGGTATAACGAGTCAGGAGAGCAACGTCCAGGACCCTTCACAATTTTTCTCAATAAGTATGAAATTGTTCCACAACACACCATGCTAGGAAAACCTAGCATGAACAATGTTATAGAGCGATGAAATCGAACTCTTAGGGATATGGTAAAAAATACGATTTATCATTCCTCCTTACCAGAGTCACTTTGGGTAGAAGCTTTGAAGATCACAATGTACACCATTAACAGGGGACTGGGCAAATCAATTGCCAAAACCCCCTATGAGTTTTGAACATGCAAGAAGCCAAGCACTAGACACTTACACATTTAGGATTGTCCAGTTAAAGCACAGTCTTATAGGCTATACGAAAGGAAACTTGACTCAAGGAAGATTAGTTGTTATTTCATTGGTTATGTTGAATGCTCTCAAAGTTATAAGGTTTACAATCCCACGACAAGATCATTCTTTGAAAAGGGAAATGTGAAATTTCTTAGAGGATGATGAGTTTAGAAGAAAGAAAATATAAAAGATGTTGTCTTTGAAAAAGAATATGTTATTGACGGTGATCAAATCTCTATACCTATCGTTGTTCAAAACATAGTTCCAACACTAGATAATAATGTTTATGTTCCTATTCCTGACATTGTTCCAGACCAAAACAACAATGAGATTCTTCCTTAAGCACCACCTATAAAATAAACTCAAAAACCTCAAGAAGTATCATTAAGAAGATCTACTAGAGAGAGAAGAAGTGCGATAAACTTCTGTCAAGCCATGCACAATTCTAACTCTTAGAAGTAGATTGATGTCATGAAAGATGGGATGAAGTCTATGAAAGACAATAACGTTTGAGTTCTTGTTGAGTTGCCCAAAGGTGTGAAACTCATTGGTTGCAAATGGATATTTAAAACTAAAAGGATTCAAAGGATAATGTTAAGAAATATAAGGTCGTCAAAGACATTACTTAAAAGGTAGGCATATATTACAAAGATACTTTCTCTTCAGTATCTTTGAAAGATTCTTTTAAAACTGTAATGACACTGGTGGCTCATTTTGATCTAGAACTACATCAGATGGATGTTCAAACATGCTTTTCTTCAATAGTATCACAAGTTCAATCAAGTCATCGCCTTATATGATTTTGAGGGAAATGCCATTGATGAATGTGTATATCACAAGTTCAGTGGGAGTAAATATATCTTCTAGTATTATATGTCGATGACATTCTACTCGTTAGCAACAATATAGGCTTATTACACAAAATTAAGAAATTTTTGACAAAAATTTGAGATGAAAGATCTTGTTGACATTTTTTTTGTATTAGGCATTCGAATACTAAGAAATCGTTCTCGGGGAATCCTTGGATTGTCACAAGAGAGTTATATCAATAAGGTTATGAGTAGATTTGGCATGAAAGATAGTAAACCAGGAGACACGCCAATGACTAAAGAAGACAAGTTTAGTCTTAAACAGTGCCCCAATAATGATATTGAAAGAAAAGAGACGCAGAATATTTCATATGCTTCAACAATAGGGAGTCTGATGTATGTTTAAGTTTGTACTCATCCTAACATAGCATTTATAATAGGAGTTTTGGGAAGGTATTTGAGTTATTCAAGTATGCAACACTCGAAAGTAGCCAAACGTATGATGCATTATTTGAGGAGAATAAAAGACTACATGTTCACTTATTAAAGATTAGATAATTTACATTTGGCTCTCTAACTCTGATTATGCAAGATGTCAAGATAGAAAGCGCTCCACATCAAGCTATATCTTTATGTTGGCTAAAAGAGCTATCTATCTACTAAACAAACTCTTATAGCGTTGTCAATCATGGCTACAGAGTCCATTTCTTGTTATAAGGCATTCAATAACGAGATATGGCTACAAAACTGTCATTAGACTGTGTGTGATAGATGACATTGACAGGCTATTGAAAATTTACTGTGATAATAACTCAGTTATGCTTTACTCCAACAACAACAGAAGCTCCACAAAGTTGAAATTTATCAACATCAAGTTTTTAGTTGTTTAAGAGAGAGTTGATGATAGACAGATTTCCATAAAACATATAAGAATAGATTCCATACTAACAAACCCATTAACCAAGGGCTTAACACCAAAGGTCTTTCATGAGCACATTGCTCATATGAGTGTTATTTACGATAATACTTTAGTTTAGTGAGAGTTATTTTTTATATTATGCGTGTTTTACTTTAGGCATTGGATTGTTTAATTTTCTACATAATGAAGTTGATGGTTTATTATTCTATTTATGTGCTTACTTATGTTTTCTATGTGTAATATTTGCATTGCATTAAGGACTTTGGATTGATCTCAATAAAGACTGAAGAAGTACCAATTGGAAGTAGGTATGTCTGAGATTACATTGCATGTATTTTTCATGTTACTCATCCATATTTGATCTATGTTATTGATTGTATTAGTATGGTGATCATTGTGGTTTGGTCGCCACTATATTATGATAAAAGTCACGGTGGTTCTGCTACTAATATATGAGATGAACCAAACTGTTTAAAGAAAAGTCTAAGGATAAATAACATACAGATGTGCACCTAAGGAAGTATTACGATATAATTGATTTAGGAATAATATGTTGTCCAAGTTGGAGATTGTTAGGAAATCATATTTCCTATACTAAATTAGACAACGTATCTTTTTCTTCCTTAATTATATTAGCTACTTAATATAATGAGCTAAAATTAAGTGATCAAATTTTAATAAGTCCCTAAATTACTCAAATTAATATGGACTGATTGAGTAGATATTAATTTTTTACCTTAATTAGGGGACTATAGGAACCTTAATTGAGCAATATATAAAGACCCTTTCGGTTATGGTCTTTGATATATCAAATCATAAAATAGTTTCTCTTCTCCCATCTAGAACAAAGACATGATCCAATTGAGGAACTAAGGAGATTTGGTTGAGAAAGATCACAAATCATCCCCTTGTTTTCAATGGATCTAGGTGTCTCACTTGAATCCATAAATCCTTAATAATCTTACATAATCTAGATTCTAAAATTTTTAGTATTATGTTCTAGGATGTTTGTATTTAGAATCTAGTTATGGTTTTCAATATTATTTAATTCCAACATAAATTATTTCATACATACCACTTTCCTTTGGAGCTTTCCCACGAACAAAGACAACACCTCCTCCTTTATCTACAATGTTCCATAGATCGTTCTTATTTCCATAGTAAATTTGACAACCTGTTTGGTCACCTTCAAGAGAAGCAAATGCAGAACAAGAACAATTGCTCCGACAAAGAAATTGACAATCACTAAACTCCATATTAAATGAACCCATAACAAAGAATGAAGATGCCATTGTACCATTAATCTGAGAAAAATTATCACCATCTTTACACCCAAAAGGTATTGATGTCAAACACTTTCCTGTATTTCCAAATTGTGAATCCTCACACAAACGATGACTAACTGATGAAATGTTTCCCTTTGAAGACATAGAATACTCATCCAAATTCCCAGTAGAAGATATCACAAACCACTTGGAGACATTATGTCCATTACCATTAAAAGAGAAATAGGCTTCACTTTTAGTAGTAACGCGACTGAAATTGTAGTACGCATTAGAGTAATTTCCGAAAATGAAACGAAATTCTCCATCTTTCCAAAACCCAATATCCATATGAACACTAACTCCACGCCAGACAGATACACTTGCCCAAGTGCTATTGTTAAACCCTAGAGTAAAAGAACCCCAGTTTGGGTTTTGAGGGCTAACCCAAGACACTAAAACTTGAAATCTAGATTGGGTTGTATTTAATCCAAATAACCCAATTTTCATTCCGGGAAGTAAAGTGTCAGTTGGGTAATCAAAACTTTCCCATATTATTATAGAATTTTGTTCTTGCCTTAAAACAAAGTTTCCTGAATCAAGAAGTATCGCAGTTGTGTTTGGATTAGAAGAAAGTTTGTCTGAATTCACAAACCATGGAACTTGTCTTTGGTCAACGAGGATTAAATTCCCATCAGGTCGGATTCGAAGATTTCCAGTCGTATCCAAAATGGGACTGTCTCTGTTAGCAACCCACATTGGTTTCTTCTTTTTATCGGCCTTAAACCAAATTCCCAGATAGTAACTGCCAGAGAAACCATCGGTGAAAAAGCCCAGCTCGAACACTTCACCTTCTGAAACCAGAGTTTGGTTGATCTTTAACACTTGTTGGGGTCCAATGGTATCTGCGGCGTGAGAAATAAATGATATTGACAGAAAGCAAAAGAATGTAAAAACAATATGCTGGTAAATTAAAGGAAGAAGAATAGTTTTGTGTCTGTGAATTTTTAAGATTGCCATTTGAGAGACGGAACAATAGAGAGGTCTATAGATGAAGATCTAGCTATTAGTTCTTGTTCATATTGGGGAGTCTTTTTCAAGTTTATTAATCAATTCCTGTCAAACAGAGAGCGGAAGGACTAACTCCACTTCGTAGTTCTTGAGGTCCAAGTAAAAAATTTAATATGAGAATTATCAACTATAGAGAGATGACCGTTTCGTGCTACTTAAAAAAAAATTGTGATCGTTTGTCAATTATGATGAATATTTTCACTAACCAAAGGCGACGGTTTAAATCAATTTATCAATAGTATTAATTAATTATACATAATGTTACTGTTTTTAAATAAAATTATAATTAATAAAATGACAATAATCAATAATTAGTATATCCAATACAATAATTTAAAAAAAGTTTATTGTTCATTTAGTTTAAAAATAATTAAATTATAAATAAAATACATTCCTTTCTTAGCTCTCTTAACACATTTTCCCTTCTATCTCCTTTTTTAATTCCCCGTCCCATTTTCTTCATCTCTCTTTATTTAATAATAAATATATAATTTTTTATAACAAATAACTTATCAAAATTTTATTATAAATTAACTTAAACTAATAATAATAATTTATTAAATAAATACAAAATTTTAAATTATTAACAACTTTACTAAATAGTTACAATATGTTTTAAGAAAAATTATTGATATTTTTTAAAAATAAATTATTTAAAATTAATTTGAATTTAAAATGTTACCGTTTATAATTTTTAAATATAAATAAATTATATATTTATTAATATGAGATAAAAATTAAATTTTTATCATTATTTTGACTTATATTATAAAGTACAAATATTATTTTTCATTTTTCATTTTTCATTCTTTATTCTCTTTATTGTTTTGATTATTTTCTCTAATCAAATAATTTTATAATAATTTTTGAAGTTATAAAAAACTAAAAATAATAATGTATTGTGATATTCGATTAATATCATATGATATTTGTAAAATTCAAAAAATAAAATACATTCTAACACATATCTCTAATATTATTATAATTTTAATTATTACTAAGATAATAAATATTTTTTAATAATAATTTTATTTAAGTATTAAAATATAATTAATTAGATATAATTTATATATTTTATTATATTAATAATTATTATTATTATAATAATATTATATTAGATAATATTTTCACACAAAATCTACTATATAATATTCTATGTTTGTATTGTATCTTGTAGAAAGTTGGATAGAAATTTCATAATTTTTTATAATAATTTAATTATTTTTACGAATATTATTTTTTATACCATAATTGTAATTTTTTATTAAATATAATTATGTAAATATAATTAATAATAATAATATATTATATTATTTATAAATTATCAAAATGCTTAGCATATTATTTTCAATATACGTATAAATTATATGATAAAAGAGATTTGTGTATTTAAAATTAATTATAAATTTATAAGATGTTAATATTTTTTATGTTTATAATATATATGCATTGTAAAATGGGGTTGAATTTTTTTTTTAACAGTTGGTTCTAAGTTTAAAGTTAAAATAGGCCTTTTTTTTTAAACTAAAATATAAATTGGTTGTTTTTAAAATTATTGTATTAGATATGTCTATTATAGACAAAATCTCTAATATCATTACTATTTAAAAATTATATTATATAATTTTTTTTACAAATAAAGTGGTAATTTGTAATTCAACCCGATAATGATATCTGTGAACTACCAATACGATCCCATAACGATATACCAAAGAACATATTATCAATAGAGAATCAAGGATAATTAATAAGATATCTATGATAATGTTCAGAGTAAATAAGGATTTTTAAAATTTAACTATTACTATGATTTCCTAGGACTATTTTGAAAAACCTTGCTATTATATCTCAGGCCCAATTACTTTCACTAGATGGATTGAATAAATTCACCTTTATTTTATTTTATGTGTGTTAGTGCAGGTGTCATCAATAAAATTTTAATATATTCATAATTTAAGTCATTTTTTTTGTTCTTTTATTCATTTTTTTCAAGTGTTCATATCCACGTTTATGTAGATTATTAATTTTTTGTTGAATATTATGTAGATTATTAGTTACACATGATAAATAAAAATGAAACAAAAAATTTGACCTTAAATAAATTAAAGACATATATTTTGAGAAAGAATGGTACATGAAACACTATATATATTATGTATAACCGTTTATCCTAATTATTCATATTTATAATAAGATAAAAGTGTAATAAGTGATATTAAATTAAGATAATTACTAATAATAACATACAATATGTGATATAGTAAAATTAAAAGATAAAATCTCAAATTATTATAATAATTTATGTTTCATAAATCATAATATTGAATTTTTATAATTAAAGTATTTATTTATTAATGAAAGTATTATTTTTGATCTCAAATGTATTTTATTTAATTTTCAGATTTTTCAAATATATAATATTTTAAAAAAAAAGAGGGTTTTGGTGATAGGCACAACGGTGAGGGTAGTTTTTAACCCCACCCTGTCCTCCCTAGCGGATTTTCTATATATCAGTATCAAAATTAATGTTTTCCCCCAGATTTTAACTCTTATGAAGCAAATTGACATTCGTACTCCCCATCGTTTCAGAAAGCATCCACACCAACTAAATTGTACCCAATTTTCGTTATCAAGATACTAATATATTTATTACTTATTTATGATGAATTAGATTTTAAGAAAATTTAATTTTGCGTGTCGTCCTGACGTGGTCTATTATTGTTAAGATGTAAATTGGCATTGTATACCATCATTATAGAGTATATAATACCTTAGGATATTCATAATATGTTTGGTTATCAAGTTTGTTAGTTACAATAGTTTGTTAGTAAGCTTTATTTATATTGTAACTAGTACAAATAGTTTCTTGCAGTTAACAATTCATTATGTAAATCCAAGGCACATTTTCTCAATATATTCTCTTAATTCTTCCTTCTTTATATGGTATAAGAGGTTTTATTTTTCCTGAAAAGTCCTGAAGTGCTTGCTAATGGTGACTTATGATCATCACTCTTCTTCTAGCACGTATTCTACTTGTCTAGTAACTTCTATTGTGGTTTACCCTCCTGTTGGATTGAACTTTTCCATTAAGCTTGATTAGCACAATTTTCTGATATAGAAAGAACAATTGATGGAGATCATCAATGCTTTTGGCCTTGGTCAATATGTGAATCAAGCTTTTCCTTCTCCAATTCTACTTGTTATAGGTGTTTCTAATCTAGATTTTAAAGTCTTTGTCTCACATTAATGGACCAATTAAATCTTGGATTTATGGCTTAGTTGTGAGTGATGTGCTATCACATCTTCCATGAGTTGGAACTGCTAGTCAAATGCGGCATGCTCTTGAGAAGAAATCATCAGGCTTAGATAATGGATCTAAGTTACAACTGCAAATAATTCAAAAAGGTGGATTATTTATGGATGATTATCTTCTTCGAGTTAAAGAAATTTCTAATTATCTTGTTGTTATAGAAGTGATAAATGATAAAGATCTGATTTTGTATGTGATAAGAAGAGGTTCTTTGTGATTTGATTATCTTCATAGCTTGCTTCTTAGACATAAATACATGCTTGAGCATCAAGCATCTCAGTAAGGGGTGTTCACCCGTCCGATTTTGGTTAAAAACATTAATCGGATCGAACCGTTTACTTTATAAAATTATTCGGTCCATTTTCTAATTTGGTTCAGTTTTTAGACACCTTTAATGAGAAATAATGTGAAAATTTTAATATATTATTAAACCGATCTGGTCCGATCCGGTTTGACTGGTTTAAAAATTAATACAAACTAGACCGAACTGTTTGAAAAATGGTTTTAACTAATACAAATCGGACCGAACTGTTTGATTTATAAAACCGTTCGGTCCAGTTTTACGGTTTGGTCCGGTCCGGATCGGTTTATGAACACCCCTAATCTCAGCTTGAATTTCAAGCATATCTAGCACATCTTTTAGCTAATGTTGCCAAATGTCCATCATCATTGTTGGAGATTGTTATAAAGCTCATTAATTTAAGGAGTAAAATATGGAGCTTAATTTAAGGAATTAATAATTTAAGGAGTGATTCAAGGAGTGAATTTTCCTATAAATAGATGTGTAATTGTAATGAATTAATCAACCATGTGTCCATTCCAATTGAGAGAAAAACTTTTGTGAGAAAAAAATTGAAAGTAATTTTCTTAGGTGTAATTGAGTTGTGAGTTGTGAGTGTTGTAAATACCTTGTATAATTTCTTTTCTTTTAATAAAAAGATCTACAATAGGTCTGGAGGCGTAAGCAAGATTGGCCAAACTTCGTTATCAAATTTGTGTGTTATTTTTCTATTCTTGTTTTCTCATAAATCTGGCCTATCGGGAATTTGCATAATTTCTCAACAATTGGTATCAGAGCTATTTGTGGTGATTTTTGTCATTTTCTTGCAATGATACTATTCACGTGGATAGTGAAATTTTGTCGACAATATTTGTTCATTGACGGAGGTGTTCTAATACACGGTGGTTTGCAGAAATAGTCAGAAACGATTTGGAGGAAGTCAAATTTGAGTAGAAGCAATGGCCGCAGATGAAGGAAAGGTGAAACTTGAGAAATTCGATGGCATAGATTTTGGGTTTTGAAAAATGCAGATAAATGATTATTTAAATCAAAGAAATCTGTATCAACCTATCTCAGGGAAGAAGCCAGAGGCTATGAAAGAAGAAGATTGGAATCTTCTAGACAGACAAGCCGTCAGAGTTATTCGATTGACGTTATCTCGTAATGTTGCTTTCAACATAGCAAAGGAAAGTGATTCTTATGGAAGCTATCTCCAATATGTATGAGAAGCCATCAGCCTCAAACAAAGTGCACTTGATGAGGTATTTGTTCAATTTACGAATGATAGAAGGCACATCAGTAGCTCAACATCCCAATGAACTCAACACAGTCACAACCCAATTGAGTTTAGTGGAAATTGAATTCGATGAAGAAGTATGAGCATTGATACTTTTATCTTCTTTACCAGAAAGTTGGAATGCTAATGTCATGACTGTGAGTAGCTTGTCAGGAAGTAATAAGTTGAAATTTGACGATGTTTGTGATTTGGTTCTCAGTGAATAGATCCGACGTAGAGAGTTAGGTGAATCGTTAATTTCTTCAGTTTTGTATACATGGCCAAGAAGAAGAAATTCAACTAGAGGGAATAGATATGGCAAAAAAAACTATCGAGGTATATCAAAGGACAGGAGATCCAAATCCAAAAATCCTAATAATTCCCATAGCTCGAAGACTATCGAGTGTTGGAATTGTGGGATAACCGGGCACTACAAAAATCAGTGCAAGAATGCACCGAAGGACAAATAAGTGAAGGTAGAGGCAAATGTTACTTCCACCTTAGAAGGAGATGATGCATCGATATGCTCTTTAGAGAGCAAGGAAGAATCTTGGGTGTTAAATTCTGAAGCATCGTTCCATGATACTTCACAGAAAGAATTCTTTGAGAAATATGTCCCTAGAAACCTTGGAAAGGTATATCTTGGTAATGACCAACCATGTGCTATTATTGGAAAATGTGTAGTGAAGATTAAGTTGAATGGGTCTGTTTGGGAGCAAAAGGATGTCAGGCATATTCCCGACCTAAGAAGGAACTTAATCTCAGTAAGGCAATTGGCCAGTAAAGGCTACACTACGATCTTCCATGGTGATAATTGGAAGATTTTAAAGGGCACAATGACAGTTGCTCGAGGCAAGAAGAGTGGAATTCTTTACATGATAGTAGGGGTATATTGTTCAATCGCAGTTGCAATAGGTAATGAAACACCAAATCTATGGCACTAGAGACTAGGCCACATGAATGAGAAGGGGATGAAGATTATTCACTCAAAGGGAAAAGTTCCAGGCCTACAGTCTACAGAGATAGACATGTGCAAAGATTGCATACTTGGAAAGCAAAAGAGAGTCAACTTTCAGACAAGTGGCATAACCTCAAAGAAGGAAAGGCTAGAGCTTATCCACTTTGATGTTTGGGGACCAACAACTGTCTCATCTATTGGTGGAAAACACTACTTCGTGACTTTCATCGATGATCACTCTCGGAAGGTATAGGTTTACTTTCTAAAGCATAAGTCTAAAGTAATAGAGGCTTTCAAAAGATGGAAAGCTATGGTTGAAAATGAGACAGGTTTGAAGATTAAAAAACTTAGAACCGACAATGGTGGTGAATATGAAGACACCATATTCAAAAATTTCTACTATGAGCATAGGATTAGAATGGAAAGAACTGTGCCAGGCACGCCTCAACACAATGGTGCAGTTGAGCGTATGAACTGAACGTTGACAGAAAGAGCCAGAATCATTCGTATATAATCAGGTCTATCGAAGCAGTTCTGGGAAAAAGTAGTCAACACGGTAGCTTATTTAATCAATCGAGGTCCATCTGTCCATTGGAGCATAGAATACCAGGGGAGGTATGGAGCGGAAAAGAGGTGAAAATATCACATCTAAAATTTTTCGGTTGTGTAGCATTTGTGCATATCAGTGATCAAGGTAGGAATAAGCTTGATCCCAAATCCAAGAAATACACCTTCATCGATTATAGTGAGGATGAGTTTGGCTACCGCATTTGGGATTGCGAAAACAAGAAAGTGATCCGTAGTAGAGATGTGATTTTCAAAGAATGGGTGATGTATAAGGACATGCATAAAATAGACACCAACAACTTAGAGCAGAATGAGTCAGTATTTGCATATGCAGATGATGTCCTAGATAGTTCCACAACAGAACCAATTGTAACAAGTCCTCAGCCAGAGGAACTTGTTGGATAGAGTAATACGTAGCAGTCCAACACACCATAACCTCATACTCGAGCTCTTGTATTGAGAAGGTCTTCTCGACCTCATGTGCCTACTAGGAGATACATAAACTATATGTTGCTGACTGATGGAGGAGAGCCTGAATGCTATGATGAAGCTTATCAAACTCGAGATTCCAGCAAGTGTAAGCTTGCCATGAAAGAAGAAATGAAATCTCTCATCTCCAACCAGACATGGGAACTAGCTGAGTTACCTATGGGAAAGAAGACACTTCACAACAAATGGGTATACTAGGTGAAAGAGGAGCATGATGGTTCCAAGAGATACAAAGCCCACCTAGTTGTCAAAGGGTGTCAACAGAAGGAAGGAGTTGACTACACTGACATTTTTGCTTCCGTTGTGAAGCTCAATACTATTATATCAGTGTTGAGTATTGTATCCATTGAAGATCTTCATCTTGAACATTGGATGTGAAGACTGCATTCTTTCACGGATATTTAGATGAAGAGATATACATGTACCAGCTAGAAGGTTTCTCAGAAAGAGGGAAGAAGAATATGGTGTGTAGACTTAAGAAGAGTTTGTATGGCCTGAAACAAGCCCCAAGACAATGGTACAAATTTTTTGACAACTTCATGCACAAGGAAGGTTTCCAGAAGTGCAATGCTGACCATTGTTGCTACTTCAAGAGATATAGGTCCAGTTATATAATTTCACTACTTTATGTTAATGATATGTTAGTAGAAAGTTTAGATATGGATGATATTATAAGGTTGAAGCATCAATTGTCAAAGGAGTTTGACATGAAAAACTTAGGTCTAGCAAAAAAGATTCTTAGAATGCAAATCACAAGAAATAAGAAGAAAGGATCCTTGTAGTTATCTCAAGCAGATTACATCAATCGTGTTTTACAGAGATTGAACATGGGCGACGCCAAGCCAATTAGCACACCCTTGGCCAGTCACTTTTTCCTATCTAAGGATCAGTCCCCTCAGACATAGGAAGAAAGAGAATTCATGTCTAAGGTTCCTTATGCCTAAACCATTGGAAGTTTTATGTACACAATGGTCTGTAAGAGACCAGACATTAGCCATATAGTGGGAGTTGTTAGCAGATTTATGTCAAACCTATGGAAAACTCATTGGGAAGCAGTCAAGTGGATTTTGAGGTATCTGCAAGGCACCACAAAAAAGTGCTTTTACTTTAGTAAATGAGAGTTAAAAGTACAAGGCTACATAGACGCAGATTTTGGAGGTGAAGTTGATCACTGAAAAAATACCATCGATTATATATTTACTATTGGAACTATAGTTGTTAGTTGGAGTCACAAATATAGAAAATTGTCACTCTATCCATTACAGAGGCTGCGTATATAACAGTGACTAAAGCTAGTAAAGAGATGATATGACTTCAAGGTTTGTTAACTGAGCTGAGATTTAAATAGGAGAAGAATGTTCTACACACTGATAGTCAAAGTGCAATACACTTGGCAAAGAATTCAACATTTCATTCTAAAACCAAGCATATTGGACTTCGTTATCACCTCATCATATCTATATTGAAAGATGATGTGTTAATACTGGAGAAGATTCAAGGAAACAAAAATACAACGGATATGTTAACAAAGGTGGTAACTATTGACAAACTGAAGTTGTGCTCAACTTCAGTTGGTCTGCTAGAGTAACAAGACTAGAAAAGTTATTGCATTGATAGAGGTGTGAAGACATATTGAAATGAGTCTTCAAATGGGAGATTCTTATAAAACTCCTTAATTTAAAGAGCAAAACATGGAGCTTAATTCAAGGAACAATTCAAGGAACCATTAATTCAAGGAATCATTCAAGGAACCATTAATTCAAGGAGTGAATTTTCCTATAAATAGATGTGTAATTGTAATGAATTAATCAACCAAGTGTTCATTCCAATTGAGAGAAAAGCTTTTGTGAGAGAAAATTGAGAGTAATTTTCTCTGGTGTAATTGGGTTGTGAGTTGTAAGTGTTGTAAACACCTTGTATAATTTCTCCTCTTTCAGTAAAAAGATCTGCAGCAGGTCCAGAGACGTAAGTAAGATTGGCCGAACTCCGTTATCAAATTTGTGTGTTATTTTTTTATTCTTGCTTTCTCATAAATCTGACTTATCAAGAGTTTGCGTAATTTTCCAACAATCATTTCCTGTGTCATAGAAACAATAATCTTAAATCAAAGAAATCAATGAATCCTATAGAATTTTATGCAAAGAAATGAGCAACAACAATCACAAAATAAGAAACCTTCCTATGCATGTTCATCTAAGTCTGATGCCTACAAAAATAAGATGCCACAAGGTAGAGGAAATGTAGTTAAGTGTTAAGTTTGTGGAAAACTTGGGTATAGAGCATATATATGTTTTCAATTTTGTGATATGTTGCTTGGCAAGGTTGGACTCAGGCTTCATAGTGTCTTTGTAGCTGATGCTTGCATATTAGACACTTCATCTAACTCCACTGGAACTTGTCACTAGTTGCTAGACTCAACAGTAACACATCATCTCACTAATGATTCCTCAACTCTCAACAATTCATTGTCTTACACTAGAAGAGAATTAATGACTGTAGGTAATGGTTCTATATTACCTATTCAAAATGTTGAAATAAATGAGCATATTCTGAAACATGTTCTAAAGTTGCATATAGTTTTGCACTCCTAAGTTTTCTTCTAATATTTTATCAGTACAATTATGTGCTAAGAATGATCTTAGCATTGAATTTTCTACTAATAATTTTTCTATTAAGGAGGTACACACGAGGACAATTGTGACTTAAGAAGGTTTGACTAATGGTCTATACACTCTTTAAATAAGGCATGCTTGAATGGCTCATCCCTCTGTTAAAACTCTTGAAAGATCAATAAAGTAGTCTATGTTACCTAGTATAGCTATTCATAATAAAAAAACATTGTAAAGTGTGTCCCCTTACAAAAATTCATAAACTACCTTTTACTTCTACACACTTAAGAGCTTCTAATCCATTTGATCTTCTATATGGACATTAAAACTTCACTTGTGTATGATTTTACTAGAGAAAAATAGTTTTATTCTTGTAGTAGATGATTATAGCATGTTTTACTATAGCAAAATATTTTCTTCTTATAGTAGATGATTATAACAAGTTTATGTGTGTCTTTTTCTTACATACCACAAATGAGGCTCATCCTATTTTTGTGTCTTTTATGACAATGGTGGAAAGAACTTTTGAGCTAAATTGAAAAATGTATAGACTCATGGTGGGGATGAGTTCAAGTTTCTTGATATTCATTTTGCTCACTTCAACTTCCAAACGAAAGAAAGAAAAATTATTTCTAAAATATTAAGAATAAGTGAAAAAAGAGGATAATTTTTGTAATATTACTAAGCCTAGGATATCTTATACAACCATAGAACCTAGTTATTTATAGTTAAAAAGTCTGTAAAATAGCTTATAAAGTTTCTATGTGAGACTCTAGTATTATACACAAAAAACTCTACATAAAGGTTTCTACGTGTAACTCTAGTAGTATATAAAAATTAAAATTTTAAACAAAATAAGTTATTACTTTAATAGAACTATAAACAAAATAAATTATTTTCTCTTTTCTAATACTATCTTGTATTATTCCTCTCCGCTTATTTAAAACTCACCTTGTAGCATTTCCCTCCACTTAGTATTCCTCTCAATTTATTTAAAACTCGTTCTCGAGTTTTTTTTCAAATGAGGATGATAATATTTGTAGTATACATAGATCTTCAAAATTGGTTTTTCTTTTTGTTCACTTCCTTGAAAAATGTTAACCAAATATCGTCTACATGTCCACCTTTAAAATCAATATTTTTAACAAGTTCTGAAATAATGAAATATCATTCAGTATCTTGAAGATGATTTGACAATTCTTGTTACTTTGAAAAATAATTTGTTGTGATGTTAAATAATTGATTGCATTTGAATGTGAAGACACTTGATTCTTTAACTTCAAGAATATCTACATGATATTTGAATCTTGTTTTATGGAAATAATTTTGAGGTAGGACTAACTACCTTGGTTGAAGACAAAAATGATCATATTATTGACGGATCATATTTAACGCTATGTTAGTTCAATTTTTTTTATAACGCCAATGATTCAAACAATTTATTAAAAACTTGATTAACCTCTTGATAAAATTCTTGAAATTTATTTCGTAAAATACCTTTATTATGTTCCATTGGACCCACATGAACCTCACTCTAATATCAACTAATGCAGGCCAAAAGCGCGAATATAACAATAATATAGAAGCACTTAGAAAATAAGAAAGAGATGGGCAGAATTTAGACTAGTCAGACTCACTCTCTAACAAGAGGTTTTCATATGTGTTATGAAACAAACACAAAAAAACTATTATCTAGTCAAACACTCAAACAGATCTAGAATAAGACAAGCTTAATTATGTTATTTATTTTTAGGCGAGCACTCTAGCAAACTTTAGAGTAAGATTATCATAAAGATATTTCTCTATCTTATGAATAAGAGGACGTAAACTTCCAAACAAAGAACTATTCCTAAAATATTAGGAATAAAAGAAAAAATAAAAAAAGAACTTATTTAATATTACTAAGTTAATCATTTTATAAAATGTCTTATACAAACATAGGACCTATTTATTTATAGTTGAAAAATCTCTAAAATAGTTCATAAAGTTTCTACGTGGAGCTCTAACTATACACACAAAAAAAGAACTCTAACTAAAAGTTTTTATATATGATTATAGTAGTAAATAAAAATTAGAACTCTAAACAAAATAAGTTATTACTTTACTAAAACTCTAAATAATATAAATTGCTTTCTCTTTTTTAATCTTGTCAAATATTAGTATATTACGTCTAGATAGATATAATTAGCTAAATGTTAAATAAACATATGTTTTATTTAGATGGTTCTATTATAAATATAATACAAAGTGCTAAAGGCAATTAGCCAGCTGATCAGTCTGCTATATTCTAACAAAACTAGCTTCCCAAGTGCAAAAACAAATAAAATTAAAAATCTACTACAAGAGTGTGCACCTATGGTTTTAAGCTTAAGACCTTTGTTTGTTTGTTTGTTTGTTTATTCCGAAGGAAGGAAAGAAGAGATGAAAAGGCTTGCACCTTATATATAGTATATGCTGCTATACCATATACCAGCATCATTTCCTAGAGTAACTCTTCTAACCCTTTTACATCCCAACCGTTTCTTCTTAGTAAATTTGGGATCCCTCAAGCGCCAACGTCGCCGTGAGCCAATTACAGACATCGTTTGTCTCTTCAGGGACTGTGTAGTGGCCTAACCTGCATAGAAAATCCTATGTTTAATGACATTGAAGCGAAGAAGAAGATATACAATTCTTATAAAAAGTGTATGTCAATCAAATACCCATTATAGGTTCTAAACGTAACATTCTGAAATCCTGCTGAACTCAAAACCTGAGCAGATTTTTGTCCATGTTTATATGCAACCACATCGTCCCCTGAAACAATATTTTTCTTTTGATAAATCCAATATTACCAAGTACAAGAACCAGAATAACCAGTGAAATTTTTTGAGGATTGACTCAAATGATCAAAGTTTGGTTGTACGTACACACTAATCATGGTGCAAATTAATCCAGTAATTGAATGCAAAAGTGCATAAAAGTCCGTGTGTAATTAGCATTCATCGAATATATTTGTATATAGATTGTAGCTTCTTCCATATAACTCAGAAAGTGGTCCTCGCAAACTGAAATGAAATTTATAACATAAAATTGATATGATGATTACCTATGCCATGGCATAGCAAAATGGGCAGAGAGGCTGCACTCCTTGTAGCCTCATGCAAGCCTACCATCCGGTTCCTCAAGGTTCTGAAACTCAATTGAAAGTGAGATGAAACTACTGATTATGAGCAATAATTAAAGAGTATATTCTGTTCATGTCTATACACTCTTTGTTAGTGTAAGTTTTTGGTTTGGTCAAATTTGAAATAATGGAAACCTTGAACACGGAAGCCAGCCACTTAGACCAACAATTGCACTTAGGTTAACTGGGTAGAGATTTCCACTCCCATATTGCCCTAAAACATGGCATGTAGCAGAGTAGAGAGCTGTGGCGGCACCCATACTGAACCCCCCTACACCAAGTTTGACTGTCCACAATGGAAAATTTACACAAGTTAGAACCAATAGTAATATTTCCTCAACAAAACAATCATTTTTTAACATGGAAGCAATGACACACTCTTTTAAGACTTTGGTGTATTGAGTTTTAATGCATCTATTTTCTTCAATTTTTTGTAAACTTTCACCATTTGAGGGCCTAAAATATTGCAACATAAACAAAATGAAAACTACAGCTTGTTAGGATAGTGTGGATGACTCTAATGTTGGGAGTTTATAAGTACCATGGTATCACCACCAATAAGGGTTAACCTTTTGATTAGGCCAGCCCATGACACATTAGACTCTAAAAAAATTTATCACAGCTAAAGTTAGTAATTGAACAGCTAAGAAAGGATAAAGCTTATAGAGTTCAATTTCTATCCACGGGAAAATATAGCTTGAAAGATGCATAGTAAAATGGAAAACTACCGAGATAGGACAACACAAATCCTACGAAAAAACCTGCCGAGCTATTTGAGGTTCAAATTTTTGTTTTACCTTTTTCGACCAAACATTTTGTGATCCCTCTTGTTCTGTTGTCATCAAAGTTATAAAATAGTAGGTGACCATGGAAAATTAAAAGGAACCTTGAGACAGTAGCAGGATTCTCAAGAGCATGGAGGCAAAAACTATACAGTAGCATTTCTAAGATTTTTAATGTAGACTTAACAACTCCCTTAATTTTTATAGATTCTACACTTTAATCTCCTAATTTTTTCTTAAGATTTAGTGCCTAATTCTACACTTCAATCCCTTTCTTTCTAAAGCTTTAGTCTCTTAACTTTTCAATTTTGACAAAATAAATCCACTTTAAATAATTATGTTTAAACTAACTTTACTCTTAAATTAAACTCACCTCTAACCTGCAACATATTCTAATCTTTTCTTAAGAAAAAATACAAACTTAAAATCCTTAATTTTAAGCTTCTTAAACAAAAAACTCCAATTCACTAACCCCTAAGCTAATAAATAGAGAAGCAATCGTGTAAAACCTCAAAAATTCGTTATAATTTATATAAACATCTTAAAAGGAATTTTAAACAATGTTTTGAATTGTAAGAAGGTATAAGTTTTTGTATGAAAAATCAGATCAAACGAAAAAATTAGAAAAATCTCTATATACTTCACCACCATCACTACGTTGCCACAACCTTTGGCGAGCTTGGTTGGCAAGCACCCAAAAGTTTTGCCTATAAATGGTCAAATCCTTTCTCCCTATTTCACATAGATCGTGTATGCGCCCATGTATTTAGATGACTAATACATATGGGGTTGATTTTATGCATTGGATTATACCGCATAACATATTTTATATTGTATAAGCATGTATTATGATATCTGGAACATACACTCTCCCATTCTCTTGAAAGTAAGGAAGTCCAAATATACCCAAATTTTCACAAAAATCCCCCCAAATTGTATATTGATGATGATTACTTAAATTCATAAAAAATTATTAAAATGAAAATGCATAATGAATATTTGTTTACTATGACAATATTTCAGAGTAAACTCCAAGTGAACTATATGTAGCTCACCCTCACTTCCCAATTACGTGTTCGAGATAATCACGGTGAAAATAAGACGATCGTGAACGAAGGATTTTGATATTATAAGGTTTGACTTAAAATCTTGTTTCTTTTATTTAGCTATTATAATTTACGATTAGACGGGCCGAGACTACTCTAGTGAAATTTAAATTAATTTTATAAATGTCTTAGATTTAAATTTATGACTTTATAATGAATTTTATCTTTGGAATAAAAAATCCATTAAGTGTAACCAAATTATTTATAAAATTGATTTTTAAATTGAATATTTTACTATTACTAAAGAAATTTCATTTAAACATAATTTAAAATTTATTCTCACTTTCTATCTCATTTACCCATTATCCAAGCGTGACAAAATATGTATTGTATGGTTCCTATGTATTGCCTTTACATGACATCATTTGTGATAGCGATCACACATGTTTTCTTAGTGTAGTTTTTTACTAAAAAAAAAAGAAAAAAAAAACTAAAGGAACGATTAAACATGAATTTAATTTAATTAACACTAAAGTTAGATTAAATAGAATTTGTTTTAAAATTGATTAATTTTTTTAAAATTGAAAAATTAGAAAATTAAATCTTAAGAAAAAAGTTAGGAGATTAAAGTATAAAATCTATAAAAATTAGGCGATTAAAATATAAAATCTGTAAAAATAAGAGGAATAAATCTTAAAACTAAAAAGTTAGGAAACTAGAGTGTAGATTCTATAAAAATTAAGGGACTAATAGTGTTGTTTAGCTTTTAATGTATTCATCAATAAAATTTAATCAAAATATTTGAATTTACAAAAATCTTTATAAAAGGAAAAGAGATAATAAACATCACACATTTGAATTTTTCAGAAGGACTAAATTATAAGACAAGAGTTTTAACGTACTATCAGCAGGCTCTGTTGATAAAAAATTTGCAACGTGTGCAGCTGACGCATCAAGTCCTTCTAAATCATCACAAGCATCTTCTGAGATATCCCCCACATCGAACCCTGATATAAATCACTCAAATACTTCAGCATCATTAATAGTGTCCCACATGAAAGTATTATCTATATTAGCATTTTTGTTTTTGGGATTAGATATAGTCACCGACTAACTTCTATGATTCGGCTGCAGAAATGATGTTTAATACTTTAATGGTAGTTTTCAACCAGATGAATACAAATTTTCTTAGGTAGAAAATCTTACATGCAGTGACAGGAAATCCACCAAATAATGCTACTGAGCGCGTAGGAGCAGTTGGACAGATCCACTTAATCTGGAACATAAAGTTCAACATAGATGGACTATAAATTCTACTGACCAAGTACCCCACATTTTCTGATATTAGTAGTTTTGTATTCACACACATTTATATAGAAGCTGCAATGAATATTATAAACATTATGCTTACATTAGGAAGAGGAAAGGTTTCCAATATTTGGGACCAGCTGCATTAAAAGAAGAAAAAAGAAAAAAAAAATCACCAGATGTGGAAATCCAGTATAGTCACTCACTATAACTCTTCAAATTAGCCTTGTGTATGTATAATGGAACATAAAAAAACACTAAATATAATTGTTAATATCAGTACTCTTCCAAGGTGAAATCCTTACATATTATTTGAATAAATTCAGTCCTAATATAAAATTTGGAGACAACATCCAAAGTTAACAAATTGTAATTTATTTATTTTTCAATCCATAAGCACCCTTTGGGTGTGGGTGGGGAAAGAGAGGTTTGAGGGAATTTGATAATGTTCCCTTTAATTTAAGAGGGACAAAATCAACCAATTGAGCTATCAGGTGATTCCTAAGTTAAAAATCATTGTCGCAATAATTATGCGGTTCATAGATGACTAGGACAAGTTGCCAACATTTGTCTTAGCACAGTCTGTCTGATCAAATTTCGAAAGAGTTTAGCGAACTAACAACTTATGAATCAAAACTATATATAGCATTGCTGAAAAATATATTTCAATTTTCTAGGTTTCATGACCAAGCAAGTGAAGTAGAGGTCCCTATTCTAGACTAACATATATAACAACTAGATTCAAGGCTTCTTAACATCAGTAGAATCAAGTAAAAAAAGCAAAGAAAAAGATTTTTTCTTTTTAGGAAAATACTTGATGTCTCAATTTGGGCTAAATATTATTGGCCCCTGCATTGTCAGAGCTCAGAGCCCACTGATCTAAAAGTGGAACCCACTTTCCCATAATTTCGCCAACAATTTCTTTCCACGTAAGAAGCTTATTACCCTCAGCATGGGCATTTGCCATGAAAAAGCCAAAGCAATCAGTTTCAACATTCCTATGGATAAAAGAGACAGACCTGACTGAACAACATTAAGCAACATATAATAGTCGTATGTGAACAAATAAAGTGGAAGACAACTAAATTTTGAAGAAGAGTGCAACTAAATATAATTTAGTTTCTATGCGAGTCTTTCCAACCGAAGAAACTATCGAGATCTAAACGAACACATCTCAAGTTTATCTCTATTCTTATGTATGTTAGATTTTATAATAGATACATAAAAACATTTTGCACTTAGATTACTCGATCGATTGAGATAAATCGATCGAGAATCGATTAAAAAGTCTCTGATTTAATTTTCAATTGAAGTAGATAAATCGAAGTTTAATGTTCGTTTGATCGAGAAATAAGTAGATCGATCTACTAGTCTCGGGCTTTTTTAATACCTTAAATTGATCAAAGGATTGATTAGATTAATCAACCTTTTTGCCTTTATCGATCGAGGATTGATTAGATTGATCGACCGTTTTGCCTCTATCGATCGAGCTTAACCTAGATCGACCGAACAACGAGGATTTCAACTTTAACCTAATTATTTACTCGAGTCAAATATTTCAATTATTATTTTGTACTTATTGTTCACTGCTTTATTAATTGTTTAATGGACATAATTGTAATTGGATTTTAACCTAACATTAGGGCTTCAATCTTTTCTATATAAAGAACTTAATACTTCATATTTTAATTAATCACAAGGGCGTTAATCTTTTCATCTTAAACTCTTTATTTCAAATGGCTTTGCAAAAAACAAGATCATATTTTTTTAAGTTTATTTCTTTAATTAATTTGTCAAACATTTGTAGTTGTGTTCGATTGATTAATAAATCTAATAAGTTTATGATATTTTGATTAAATGTTCATACATTTTATTATTTATTATGTTTTTGAATGTTTTGATTAAATAAATTATTTATGTAATCATAATTATTTGATTTGATTATTTAACTGTAAAAAAGTTATCTTTGTTGAACTTGTAATTCAATTTATGTTATAGGGTTTTATTGGATAATAATCATTAATTTAAGGAGTAAAACAAGGAATCCTTAATTCAAGAAGTAAATCAATGAATGCTTAATTTAAAGAGTAATTGAAGGAGTAAAATTTCATTGTACAATTGTAATGAAAAGATGAAGAAAATAATACAAACTAGAGAGCTTTTTTGTGTAAAGTTATTTTTTCTTTTTTCTATATTTTTTCTTTTTTCTACAGGTTTGTTAGTTGATTTTGTTTTAACTGATATTTTATTAAATATCTAGTTAGGGTTTTTCATTATTAAATCTACTTTAAGATACACCTTGTATTTTTATGCTAACTTTGCAGGTACCAACTAAACGGGTTCGATTGCTCATGTGACTCAAGTTTATTGGAACGTTGGTTCGGATCCAAACACCTTTCTTATGGAGACTATGAAGAAAAGCAACGACTTGTAAGTAGATCCCTTGGAAGCATTATCTTAGAAGGTAGTTTAAGTCATGATCTTATAATTAGACCTTATTTTCATATTGAATAATTAGATAGTCCGATGAACCAGTCGTTTTTCTTTAAGGTCATTAATGTAGTTCATGTTATTTCCACCTAAAAATATTGTATGCAATCTTTATTAATTACATGAGATTACATGTGTCGTCTTGTGAAATTTTAATTTGACATATTTTGGTTAATTATTTATTCACTCTTTTTTAATTAATTAGATTATTTCTAGTTAATTATATCTGTAATATAAAAAATTTCAATAGAAACATACTACAACTTAACATATTGTAAATTTTGTAGAGTACATAGGATCCATAAGCTGCCCAATCCAAAAGGTAAAGCTCATGCTATTTTTACCTTAAACATTAACGTGGGATACTTACTTTTTTTACTCTAACATTCCTATTTAGAAGAAATTTGCAAAGAAGAACACCAATACCTAGATCCCTTATCACCAAGGCCGTGCAGCCAAACTATAGTTGCTTGATGTTTCCCTCTAGGCATCACCACATGGGTCCTTCCGAACTCAAAAGTCCTTCTAGTCGTTCCACTACCTGAGACATTGCTGCAAAAAAGCTTGAAACACATAACTGAGGAAGTCCAAAAAGATGAAGAGACTGGGAAGAAGAACTGGAACCCAATCCTAAAATAGAAAGAGAGTACCAATAGTTGGGCCAAAATATATAAAAATATGCAATCCACTGGTTGCAAATAATTTAAGGTCCTGCAATGAATAGAAAGAATATTCGCAATCAGTTTTCTACTGATGAAAATGGAATAAAACCCATATATCTAAATCAGATCATCTTTCTTACAGTTGTTATATTATAGAACCACTTGAAATGTCCTAAAAAAAGTAGTAGAAAGGGAAAGGTATTAGGTACCTAGGAAAAGAGAAAGAGAGAATATATGCTTGTGAACACTGGGCAAAAAGAAGAAAAGGAAATAAATTGTTTGTACAGATGGTTGACATATACCTACCCATTACCTACAAAACAGAGGTATATAACGCGCAATGCTTGAACTAGGCAACGGAAGAGGTATGAAGTTGCAGGTAAAGAAAATATCTCAAAGGAAAATATTCGGTGAACTACCGCCTTTGTTTCCTTTCGGCCACTTTTTCTCACCCTTATTTGTTTTTCTTCTTCATATTTGCTTGCAATGATAACTAACCAAGCAAGCAATGATAACTAACCAAGATCCATATATTGACGTTTTAAAAAAAAAAAAGTAAAAAGTTTGGAGTTTTTTTTTAACTAAATAAAAAAATATTACACTATTTATAATTCAAATTTTGGTATATAATATTAGAGTGGGATTCTTACCACCTAAATTATAAATAAAAGAGTTTAAAGTATTAATTGCAAGTACTACTTGATTGAACTTTCTTTAATATTAATCATATATAAGTATGTTACTTGTATCTTATATAAAATTTATATTATATTATAACTTTAATCAATAATTAATCAAAAAAATTAATATAATTTAAAAAAACCAGTCTTACTAAAAAAATATCCTAAATTATAAATAAAAGAGTTTAAAGTATTAATTACAAGTATTACGTGATTGAAATTTCTTTAATATTAATCATATATAGTTATCTTACTTGTATATTATATTATAACTTTAATCAATTAATTAATAAACTTTAATCAATCAATTAATCAAAAAAAATTAATATAATTTAAAAAAAACATGAGTCTTACTAAAAGAAAGAACCTAAATTATAAATAAAAGAGTTTAAAGTATTAATTACAAGTAGTACTTATTGAAATTTCTTTAATATTAATCATATATAACTATGTTACTTGTATATTATATAAAATTTATATTATATTATAACTTTAATCAATTAATTAATAAAAAAATTAATATAATTTAAAAAAAACACGAGTCTTACTAAAAGAAAGAAAGAAATATAAATGATTCAAATATAATTAAAATATATTAAAAATAAAAAATATTAAACCAAATAACTCACAATTTAAAAAATATTAATATATAAAAAATTGTTAAGTAAATTACAAAAGATTCACGTATCTTTTTTTAATTAATATAAGATATTTTTTAACATACTGATATATATGATAAAATGTACATTTTAAAACTTTATATTTAATGTTACAATCTATGTCCATATTTTATGAAAAAATATATATAAATTTAATTGTGTTTGATAAATGTTGTGTTATCATTTAATAATATAAAAAATATATATTTTTATGATCATATTATTTGCACTTAATATGTGACATATTTATGTTACATATGATGACGATTTTGATTTTTAATTTATAAATTTTTTAATAATTTTATAAATTTTTTAATAATCATTAATAATTATTTTATCTAGTGTAGATTTTTTCTCTCTCGTGGAATAAAATTAAATAGAATACTGTCATAAAATAAGAAGGCTGATATGTTTAGATATTTCAACGTTTTCCACGTTTGGGATGAAATTACCGTAATCAATATTAAAGAATATAAATTAACTTTCAGACTTATCTTATACAAGTTTAAATTTTTATAAAAATTGATTTCTTAATCATTTTTAATAAACTAACATAGTAGTAACATCATGGAATTGAATCCTGTAATAATTTGTATTGTAAAATTTGATAGACATTAAAAATAAAAATAAAAAGACAAGAACACTCGCTCAAAAAAAAATTAAAACAATTAACTTTTATAAAAATAAAGTAACACAGAAATATTAAAGAATACCAATGAATTACCTGACTCGTCTCATAGGTTTCTTTAAAAAAATTAGTTTTTTAATAATTTCTAACACGCTAGTCTTACCATTCGGGCTGAGCATGACGTCATATCTTTTTTTTTTTTTTTTAGTTATATCTGTGCTACAATTGGATAAAGATTGCTAACATAGGATAAAGATTTTTTTTTCTTTCTATATGAATATAAAGAATTTGTTTAAATTCCAAATTCTTTATAGATTATTTATTTTAACTAAAACAATATTGTTTTTGTAATTTTTTTTATTTTGCTACCTTTTTGACATATTTGTAAATTTATACACCTCAAGTGCATACATTATTCCTGAAAATCAAACAAAATAAAATAAATTTGGGTCAATTTTAAAAAAAAAATTGAGTTAAGTGAATTTCAAAATATACAATTCTATGTAGAGTTTTTACAAATTAGTGTAAAAATAGAAAAATATCACAAGTTTTATGAGTATATAAAAATCTACCTCCTCTATAAAAATTCATTGTAACAAATTGTGTGAAATTTTCAAGTGAAAATGAACGTGGGAAAAATAAAACCATGAACAATAAACATGAGAAATAACAATCTTTAAAAAAATAAATTATGAATATTAATTTGAATTAGCACAAAATAAGGTTAAATCATGTCAATGTTCACAATTTAATTTGAATTAGTTTTATTTTATAATATATTTTTATCACTAATCATGTTACTATTTATTTTCTCTATCTTCACTTTCACACAACTGATATGAAAATTAACATACTTATAATGTATTACAACTTGCAAGTATTTGTAAAATTCACACAAATATATGAAAGTTTCACTAACCCACTTTACATTGAAAACTTCATTTAACTCACATTGGATCATAATCAGGATGATTTCCGTTTTAAGTTAATATGAGTTTGCTAATATAGTAACTAATTAACAAAATTATTAATTTAGATATAATAGAATAGAAAAATACCTCCGATCTCTTAGTTATAACAAAAATAATAATAAAGTCTAGTATTTATGGATGTTACACTATAATTATATTATTATTAAAAAGTAGTTACACAAAAAAAATTATTTTTTTCCAACTGCTTTAAACGAATGTCATTTTAACTTAAATAAGTATAATTTAAAAAACTTAAGAAAAAAGTTAAATAAAAACAGATCAAAACAAAATGTTTGTCCACGCTTTGTTTTTAGAACAATAGAACTAAAATATAGGGGAAAAAAGTAAAAGTTAATTATCACTTTGGAATAAATATAAGACCACTCACTTCACATAATGTAATAGCAACCCCAATCATTAGGATTAATGAGCTCGCAACATACATATTTTAACCAAACTTACTCAAATTTACCATGTTATCGATTAGTTTCTTGCTGAGTATATATTGTTGTCTAAAAAGTTTTAATTTAATCATTTTTTACCACGTGGGATAAATAAGATTTGGACCTTTTCGATCTTTCACCTCTTTAAACGTTTTTATCATATAAGAATGCCATTTTAGAAGTTTTTAAGAGATTCTTCCCTAGAGAGTAGAATGGCACCACTTTGATAGGACAAAATAAAGGCAATTAATGCAAGTTTGCAACCCTTTATGTGGTAGCTGGTTAAGAAAATCCTATTAACTAAACAACCCCTACATGATAAAATATTCACATAAAGCTTTAACTGCCGTATCATTTAATTTTCTCCTGTTTTATTATTAGTCAATTTTTGTATAAAGGAAATGATCGCAAGCCAACCTCGTGATACCTAAAATGAAAGTATTTGGAAGTGAACTGGTAAAATTCTCCTACAAGTCAAAAAATGGTGGGAAAGAAAAAGTAAGACGAAAATGCCCGTCATATTTGTCCCACATGACAAAAAATGGATTTTTTGTGCCATTACCTTTCAAAGATAACTAAACTTTAACTTAGCAAGATTAACGTTTCAAGTTTTCGAACTAAACTTTCCACCATATTCTACCTGTAAAAATATCACCTACACATCAGCAAATGTGAAATCAACCTCCAACTCGCGGCAATCTCCCTCCCAAAGATAAGAGCTTTGGTTGAACAACTATTAGTAGTCCCTCTAAAGATAAGAATAAGGAAATTTGTAAACCAACACAAATCATTTAATATCCTTAATATGTCCTTGGATCATAATTGTCTTACTTCATTTCAAGATCCCATCCCATTTAACTTATAATCTTAATGTGCCTCACTTTATACGTGATATCTGTGTGAATATCCATTTTTTTTATGAAAGTTTCACATTATACATAATCATACTTCATGTTTTCCCATTGTTTTTGAATTTTACTTCTCCTATAGCCCACGTGGAACAAATAGAATATCACACCTACCATCTCATTCCATCAAAATTAAACGAGACAAAAAGATACAAATTTTCAAAATTAATAGATTGTAACATAGATTCAAATTTTGGGACATCCCATCCCAAATTATACCTCTACAGGAAACAACCACATCATATCAAGTTCTTTAAAAAACAAAATATCCATTCCAAGAAATACTCTCAAATAATGCATATAGTCATACATTGAAAACGAAATAGAACCAAGTAATTGGGGACGGCTCTAGCAAACATTCCATAAAACTGGAAAGAACTCCAATAACCACCATTTCAAGGAGAATTTGAGCTACAAATCCAAACGTCAACCATTAACTACAAACCTTTCACCTTGGGCTCGAGTCTGGAGACCCATCTCCATATGCAACCAGACCTTTCTTCCCAGCTGGGCTTCCAGATGATGATCTAGACCTGTTTCTTCCCACATGCCTGGGAGGAGATTGTGAGTCAAGGGAAGACCTCAGCACTGATGGGCTCCCATGTAGTGAGCCACGTGATCTGGAAACACCCACTGGGGAACGGCTGTGACTACGAACAGGGCTGCGACTGCGGACAGGGCTACGGCTGGGAATGGGGCTTCGGTTGTAACGCCGGCTACGGTAGTGGGGACTACGTGATACAGATGGTGTCCTGTTTCTTCTGCTTCTGTATCTATAACATTTAGATGTGTCAAAGTAAAGGACAGAAGAAACAATAAAAAAGAAAATAGGGAAAAAAATAAATAATGGTGAAAAGATTTCACTGTCCTATTAGCATATCATAGGCAAACAAGGGAGATCAATTTCTTGGTTGGAGTGAAAGAGTGAGGGAAGGAGGGACAGGCACCATTAACTTAACAAAGAATAGTTAGTAATAAAAACCATCCTGGAAAAATTCAATATAACTGAAATTTTGAAAGTAAAATATTTAGCACGATCAAACCTTGGAGGTGTTCTTCCTCGTGGTGGACTTCTATACCGCCTAGGAGAGTACCTTCTGTAACTTGAATATCTAGAACAGAAAACAAATGCATTCTTCAAGATTCAGTTCATCTCATGCTTAACAGTAAACCGGGTCAATAGCAGTTGGTTTACAACTTACCCATCATGCTCGCTTCGGCCACTGTAACGATAAGACCTCACAGGCGACAGAGAAGGGGTCCTATATCGTCGTGCATAAGAGTATCGCTGATTGAAACCACGTCCCCTACGGATGCGCTTGGGTGATCCAATGGGGGAAACACTTCTTGACAAACTTCTCCGTTTATCAGATGGAGGTGACCTCCTCCTGCGCACTGGACTACGACTTCTTGAATAGCTACGACGATTGTACCTGATTGTTTCCCTTTTTGGAGTTCTACTAATTCTTCGTCTAGGAGGCTCCCTACTCAAGCTTCTGCTCCTACTACTTCGAGTATATCTAACAGGACTTCTACTTCTTGAAACTCTAACAGGACTTCTGCTAAGCGACTTGTCAAATGATTTTCTCAAGCTCCTGCTTGGACTTCTACGTAATGACCTTTCATGACTCCCACTGATGCTTTTCTGAGATCGGGTCCTCACTGGGCTCCTACTAATACTTCTACCACTCCAGCTCCTTTCTGGACTTCTGCTGACACTCTTGCTCCTGCCCCTTTGAGGGGAGCGAGAAGGGCTTCTGCTCACACTTTTGCTCCTGCCCCTTTGTGGGGAGCGAGAAGGGCTTCTGCTCACACTCTTGGCACTGCTACTCCTTGGATTCACACACGGGCTCTTGCTTGGAGTCCTCCGAGGACTAATACTCATACTCACTGTCCTCTTTGGACTAAAGCTTCGGCTCCTGCTCATCAACTTTTAATAAAATAACGAATCTGGAAGTTCCAATAATCATAAAGAACAAGTGAGGCGTGACAAGAATTGAAAGTAGACCTAGATTCGCCACGATGATTATCAACTTCATCTGGCTGGCTGGCTGCACCTCTTTCTGATCTAGAATCTGCCTCAATGCCATTGCTCTGCTGCTGTCCATTCTCCTTGGGGGATTTGCCATCTTTTACAAGCATACCTGCTTCCCCCGTCCTATTACAAACCAATGCAATGTTGGACTCTGCATTCTCAGGTGAATTGTTGCCAGCTACAAAAGTACACATAAGAAATTATTAAAACATCTATCAAGTGAGGAGTACAGGGTAATTAATTGTACAAGGATTAGTAAAACATCTAAGAACTATGGAAGGTTGACAATTTGGGATAAATACAATGAACTATAAATAAGCACCTTAAGAACTGCAACAATATTGTTCTGCAACATGATTAAGAAAATGCAGATTGGATAAAGATCAGATCTACACATTAATATTCGATACACCAACCCCCATGGTACAATTGGCAAAAATTAGGAAATCCACATTAAAAGGTTAAAGAGGGTACATGATCATGGAAAAAAAATGAAGGAATAGAGAAAATATATATATAACATAATCATCTACACTCAAATAAATAAAAAATTGATAAGTTACAAAGAAAATACCTGATTTCTGAATACGCTCCCTTTTAGACTTCTCTTTAGGACCGATGTCATTATTTTCAGAACTGTCACTACCAGTATCGGTAGAGCTGTCTGAATCCCTAAAGACAACAAAAAGTAACTTAAGAAAATATTTTGAAATTTTGTATACAATTATTTATCAGAACAGCATGCCCATTTTATCAAAAGCTGTGCCAAGGAAAAGATTCCATGTATCAGAAAATTTTAAAGAGGAAAACAACCAACAAAGAGAAACTACTTAAATATGAACCTACCTTACAACTGCTGACATCCCATGTCAAAACACAAGTGGTAAATCAAGAAAGATCTTTCACAAAATAGAAAATTCCAAGCAACTCCGGGCCACGGTATCAACCAAGTAGGATATTATGTTAAACACATGTGAAGCACATTTGTATGCATATGTGGGAGAAGCGATCAAAAAGTTCAATCATGGATAGGTACTTTAAAACTATTGAAATATTATTGAACACTACCTTCTTGATCTGCGTTTAGGCCGCTTATCATGCCTCCTCTTTCTGTCACGATGTCTATCTCTTCTCTTTCCACGTCTGTGTTTATCTTTTTTGGAAGACTTCTTTCTTTTCTTGTGCCTCTCATCACTAGAAGAACTAAGATGAGAGGATGAGGACAAATATGAGTCAGAATCACTATCAGAATCTGATGATTCCAACTCAGAATCCGAGGAACTCTCCGACTCAGATGAATAATATCTTTTCCTCTTTCTCCTTCTTTCTCTTGAAGATTTCTTGTGCTTTCTTTTCTGCTTTGCTTCACGACTATTATCATCAGAAGAAGCATCCTTTCCACTTTTTGATTTGCTTGCTTTCTTTTTGTCTACACACAATAACTAGATTATTAGGAAAAGTTTACCGAGCAAGATTCCAAGTATACTACGTTCTTACTAGAAGCACTATTTATTCCTACCCGTTCCATATTCACCACATCTGATAATTTTCACCGTCACAGTTGGAGTCCCATCTATGTTATCCACGTTTTCAATCTTTCTCAATACTTCATGTCCACGTACAAGCTTGCCAAAAACTACATGCTTCCTACAAATACAATGTCACAACTACATCATGCTAAGAAACTAGTTGAACTAGACAATGAAATTTCCATATATCAAGAACAGCATGATGAGTCTGACCACAGTTCAAATGTAAATAAAATATAGACCACATGCAAGAAAGTTGATAAGCAGACCTGTCAAGACTATGATTAGCTGCAAAGGTAATATTGAAATGAGAACCCAAAGAATCACGATCAGCAACAGGCATGGACAGAAGACCAGGTCCGTCATGATTTAGCCTTGGTATCTCATCTGAAATAATATCACAACTACCCTCTTGTAAAGAAGCCCAAATATGAAAGGAAACAAAAATCCATGTTTAGATTCTTTAGAATACAATAAAACCTAAAAATACCACTTAGCACTATATTGATTTGGACATACCAAGAAACTTAAGAACTCAAAGGAGTCACTCCCATTGTGTATAAGAATAGCAGATCAGCACCCTAAGAGTTAAGACAACCACAAGATTTCTACGATGAAATTTATCCTTCATTTAATACATAAAATTACTATATATAATAAAAATGAAAATTCTCAAATAAGAAATGAAGATAACGAACAAAAATTAGCTAGCAAGGATTTCTTTTATGAACTTTAAAAACCCAGAGTAAGACTTTAATCAATCTAAAAGTTAAGGTAGAAAAGGTGATTATTGGGCAGAAGAGGTGGAAATACAAAGGAAACTAAAGAAAAAAATTTAAGGGTATTAAGAGTTGGAAAAGGCAAGTCAATGAAAAGAAAATAAAAGAAGGAACACCAGCAAGACAGCAAACACCCCTTCACGCAAGTGTAAGGTAGGCATAGCATGATTTACAATTTGACTTGAATAATACACCACAAAAAATATATACATATAAACAAGTAATAAATAAACCTTATTTCTTTTGCAGTGTAAAAATTATCTTATCATAAATCAGTATATAAGACACCTTTCAAGATTTATCTACAGACTGAACCAATAAAATACTTCCAAGGAACACATTCAAGTAAAAAGGACTAGACTAGAGAAAGAAAACAGTTGCAACCAACCTGGAAACTCCCCCCCATATATGCTTTCACCTCCAGTCCCTGCCAAAGATAAAGTAAATTTAAGAGCATACATAAAAGACAGTTTTATCTGCTTCATCAAGGGTACACAACCATTTCTCCTCACCTACATATAAACACAAACAAACAACACAACGATGAAACAGGAAACGTTTTTTCAAATTTACTAGCCCGAAAATGATGGTTGTAAGACCCAAATAACTTTTGACTTAAATCGTACCTTACAAGTTGAGATAAAAATTTAGATACAACCCAATGCAATTTATGTCCAAATGTAGATTTTTCATCCAGTCTATTTATTTCCAGGACTCCATTATTCAACACAAGATACTTGGCTCAGCCAAAAATGAGAAAGGAAATGAAGAGTAAATTATCCCTCAAACTTCTGATCATTCAGATTTCTAAAGAACCCATGATCCTAAACAAGTAAATTAAGCAGCACTCTCATGAATACAATTGGCTTTCAATAATGAGGCCTTAGGAATATGATCATTCAAGGAGTATAATAACTCTGTATGTTCTTCAGATCCCAAGGATCATGGTAATGGAATGAGACTACAAATCCTGCTCAACAAGAAAATCTTCATCACCATCTGCACAAAATTAGTTCTGTTTACAGCTTCACCCAAAGACAGCCCAAAAGGATTGCTCCTTAACAATAAGATCAATAAAATAAATTATGGAAACATATCACACACTCCTGTCTAAGAATTGAATTTTCTTATGTGTTAGAAAAGATTACGCTAAAAAATATATATTTATTGAGCTCTTTATCTAGAGCCAATAATCTCCAAATTTAAAATAAATGAACAAGTTATTGACCAAAAAAAATGCAAAACACAGATCGTATAGAATAGCACTCCTTGATAATTTAGATGAAAATTTATAAGGTTTCAAGGCGAAAATAATACAGACCATCTCTCTTGACAAAATCACCACCCTGCAAAATGAAACCCAATATTAATTCATCAGAGGTAGAAAAATGAATTTGGAAACAGTGGCTCCAAGCATGGTCAAGCGTATAAAATTTTGAGTTGATTTAATCCAACATTAAAACTAGATCACAAGAAACCTAGTCAAGACTATCAACCCTGTATCCTACAGCATCAACAAGGGTAACTGACTAAAAGACCATTTCTAATTCATTCTCAGCTATTAAACTAGACAATGAAAGCAAAATCATGGTCAATCTATACAAGGGAAATCTAACCTATATAAAGAACACAGCCTACCTGCACCAAATAACCTTTAATAATATGATGGAAAAAGGAGCCCTTGTAGTGCAACGGTTTTCCGCTCTGAGGGCCAATACCCTTCTCTCCTGAATGTCATAAACCAACAGTAATATCAGAAATCTACCTCCAGGACCAACAATAGTATTAAACTCAATACTCCCTGAAATCAAAGGGTTCCCTCAACCACCACAACCAGAGAAGTAAATTTAATAATTATAATGGGGAGAGCAAACAGAAAAATTTGATCAATATATAAAGACAAGCACATTACCTGTACACAAGGCACGAAAGTTTTCCACAGTCTTCGGAGCAACATCAGTAAAAAGCTGTAGCAGAAAAAGATAGTAAATGTTTCAAAGGAGAATGACTCCATAAAATATATGCTACAGAAACAAAGATTGCAAATATGCATGAAACATGATATGAACATAAAAGGACGTAAACCCAAGAATACCTCAAAAACCATCCTCTCAACAGGATCACCATCAACAGAAACGTCCATAAATACTAGCACATTCTTCTTCTTTGCCATTTATCTGGTCACAAGTGAGAAACTCAGTCCAGTATTACCACAAGTTTCAGTCTAATCATACATCACCCGAGAGCATTCCACACTAAAGCTAATAAATTGTAATATGTGCAAATGTTTATTTGAACTGCCACACATAAGTCCAAGCTCAACCAAAAACTTCTTCCAATGTTTAGAGGTTTTCTTTTGTTAATGGTCGGTAGGTGTTAGTGAAAGTTTCCACACACAAAGAAAAAATGCTTGGCACTTACCAAAAATTGTATTAATTTCCAATAGGCGAGGAAACTTGTTTCAACTACTTGCTCTTTTTTTGGGGATAAAGGAAAACTGACTTCAACTTAACACAAAAATGGCATATTTGATTACAAGAACAACCTTTGATACTATGATGGTAATTATCCAATAGATGTAAAAGAGAAATTATGCATGTTGCTGAGCTGAACAAGCAAATATATTAGAGAAAAACTAATCTAAGACAAAGCTTCATGCAGCTAATGGCGCATCAGTGAAATAACCCAATTCAACAGTATAATTTATTATAATATTGTCTTTGTCATTACAAGGAAACAAAACTGTAACGATGCATGAAATAAATTGACTGGGATCCAAAAATATATATACACACACATATACATATAAGACATATATATTCAAACATCCAGTAAATCATATAGAAATGTTATAACACTAAAATGAAGGCTCTAAATGAATCACAAGAACATAGACATAAGACATTGCACAGTTTCATATAAAAAAACATGGACTTTTGGAATCAAAGGAAACAACTGAATAAATTAGCAACACGTAATAAAATTGATGCCATAACAGTATCTCAAACTATCAAGTACTAATCATTGATAGCTCATATCTGTATTTCACAATAAGCACAACCAAACTATGGGTTTGGTTGCGAAAGAATTTTGATACGCACAAGGAAAACCAGATTACAATAGTAATGACAATCACCAGTATACTCTTGCACATCGAGAGCATATGCACAACATTATCTCGCCTACAAAGAGAGAAACACACAAAGAGTTGAAATTAAGTACTGAATTCAAAATTTAAGCTAATCCATCTTCAAGAGAACAGACATCAATACGGGTTGGGAAAAGAAACAATTCAATAACCTGAATTCTTAAAACCCTAGTTCAATTTCCATCTTATTCTGAAACAACGAAGCATGAATGACATACTAAAATACGGCATCCAACAGAAACAGAGACCAGCTTAATCAAATTTTCGGTGACTATTCATATCCTCAAAACCACAGTCATCAAAACATCAAACATTAAATTAATGAGCAAATCCAGAAATGAGGTTTAGAGTCGTAGTTGTAACTAAATAGAAACAAAATGCAAATATAAGAGAGCTCAATCTGTTAGAAGTAAGCAAGAAGATATGTTTACAGAAACCCTAGAAGTTCACCTGAAGATGCGTAACCACAAATTAGGGACGATTAGATGATGAGACAAACCCAGACTCGTTTTATATAGAGAACCTAGCTACTTCTGCTGGATTATGAAGTTACAGCACTGTCCCCGGAAGTGAATCTTGATTCTTGCATCTAATGACTATTATGCCCCTGTTTCTACATGGTTTTAATTTTTTATGTATATATACAAAATGTGCTTTCCGAGGCAAAGCTGTATAGGGATGGACGGGACTGTAGTCCTGATAAAAAAACATTTTAAAAATAACTATATATATTTTTAATACTAAATAAGTATTTTACTTGTAATAAAATATTTTGTTTTATTTTTTATTTTTTATTTTTTTGTATATTTTGATATATTGTAATATATATAAATAATATTTAACAGATATATACACGAAAATTATATAAATAAATAGTGAGTAAAATAGTTAAACATAATTATTTTTATTTAGGTATTTTTCAAATATTAATTAGTTTTAAATATAGAATTATAATAATATATGTTATATAAAAATATTTATTAATTTTATACAATACAATATAAAAATATTTTATATATTTAACTTTAATTCGTGATTATAAAATATCAATGTCAAAATTTATAAAAATAAAAATAAAAAAGCACGTTAATAAACTTAAAACTAAAGCTATTAAAAAATTTCATTTATTCATATATTCAAAGTTTCACATTTTTTATTTAACTATAAATTTTTATTTTTTAAATATTATATTATTTTGCATTTTATTTAATTAATTTTTTTATTTTATTCAAAAAAATTAATATGATAATTTTAATATTTTTTTCAACATTTTTTCTTCCATTTTTATCACTACTATAAGATTGGTTTATTTCGTTGTTTAAAGAAAACAAATGCAACAATCACTATTAAAAAAATATTTATATTTGTTAATTTTTTATTTTTAAAATATATATATAATTTAGATTTAGATTGAGCATTTTGTTGAGTATGGTTTTTGTGTTTGTTAACTTTCTTCTTTTTGACTAGACAATTGGATACACAAATCTTACTCTACCACCCACCATTTTTTTTAAATATAAAGATCTCTAGTGAATGATTAAGAGGAAGTACCTTTAATACTTCGAAAAGATGATTTTTCACTTCTTTCTCTCATTTGAAATTGTGTAAGAGACTTTAATCTCGCACCGCTAAGTGATAAAACAAATGTAACAAGCACCATTAAAAAAATATTCATATATATTCACACTATTAAGTTTAAAATCTTATTTTTTTATATTTTAATAATATATATATATATATATATATTATTAAACTTAAAATCTTAAATCAAATCTTATTTTTTATATTTTAATACATTTTTTTAATTTTAGTTTTTAACACAATACATATATGATATTAATATTAATATTTATTAAATTATTATAATTTTATTTATATTAGATAATTTTTGTAATAAGTTATAATGTGATAACTTTGTGTCTATATTCTAACATAATATGCAAGTTTTGACTTTAATAGAGAAAAATAAGTCATAACTTTTAACTTTTATGATAACTATATCATTATATATCTTTACTCTTAAATATTTAAATATAATTATCTATTTTATTTAAAAATTATACTTTAACTTTCTAGTAGTATTTTCGTTTAACTCCGCCTTACACGTGACTAATAATGTATATTAAAACTAAATAAATTAATAGTATAAAAAATATATAAATTTATCCATGTGATAAGGCATATATATAAATGTGAATTAAGTAAAAAAATCATTCATAAGCCACATATATAAATTTATATTTCTCGAAAACAACTTAGCAAGCTATTCAATATAAAAAATAGAAAAAATAACATATAATTGTCAAACAGAAAGATCTTACCGACAATTAAGAAATAAAATCTCTCTTAATATTTTGATATTCATATTATATATTACTTATTTGTATTACGTCAAATATAGAAGATCTTATTAACAATTCAAAAAGAAAATCTATCATCAGATTTTATGATTCATATTGTATATTATTTATTTGTATTTATTGATTAGCTAGGTTTGATATATATAGACTTAAGTATTGTTGTATATAATGGTGATGTAACCTTTGTACAAAATACAGAAAAGATATACAACGTTATTTCTCTACTCTATAGTTTATCATGGTATTACAGCATTGAGAAAATCTTTTACGTTCTAGTTTATATTCTTTTGAGAATATTTATTTCTTCATTCTTTGTGACTATCCATAGAGAATATGCTCTAGCTTAAATTATTGTGATCATTCATCATGGATACAAACAAATTTGAAACGATATATGTCAAATTCAATGGTAACATTTTTGCACTGTGTGACTTTCATTTTCAAATTTTTGTTGAAGGAAAAGGTTTATTTGGAATTCTTGATGGCTTTTAAAAATAAGAAGGTGATGAGAAGGCGAAGAGAAATTGGAAAACAAAGAATGCACAAATTATCACTTGGATACTCAACTAGGTTGAACCTAACATTCCTCTAAGTCTTCAATCTTTCAAAATTGATGATGATATATGAGATTTATTCTCAAGTGAATCAGCCAAGATAATTTGAACTTAAATATGAAATAACAAATATCATCCAAGAGGATAGAGATATGCGTAGTTTCTATGTTGCAATGCTAAAATTGTAGACAGAACAAGACATGATCTCTTCTTTAACAATCTTACCTACTACATATGCTGAAGTAAAGAAAGAACGAGATCGCGAAAGAGTGATATAATTTCTCATGAAGCTTCGAGTTGAATTTGAAACGACAAGGAGTATTTTGATTAATCATAGTGATTTGAATATGGAATTTGTTTTGAGTGAACTTATTCATGATGAAACATACTTGAAAACTCAAGCTCAACTAAACACGAAAAATAATATTGTTAATACTATATTTCTTGCTTCACGTGGTAGATATCAATCAAAACAAAGGAATGGAAACAAAGAAGATTTTTAATGTAACTATTGCAAAGAACTCGAGCATGTGCAATCTCATTGTTAAGAGTAGAATATGTGCAACTATTGTAAGAATAGAGCATGTGCAATCTCGATTTAGTCACCTTTAATCACATGACTAATCAAAAACATGTGTTTGATGATATAAAACCTTATTCCTTAAATAAATTTTCCATTACTGCAAATGAAAGAAAATTATCAATTCAAGGAATTAGAACTACTTGCTTGTCAACTAATTCTCCAAAATCCATTTGTCATCCTAATAACTTTTATGTTCCTCGATTGATAGCCAATTTGATTTCTATTGGACAACTGACTGATCATAATTGTTCAATCAATTTTTCACTTAGTGGTTATGATGTGTAAAATCTTCAAACAAGGCGAGTAATCATGAAGGGGCTTAAACATGGGTGTTTGTTTCACCTTGATCTTGATCTAAAAAAGAATTCTTCATTTTGTCTTACCGTCACCTCATCTGCTTCACTTGAGAAAAACACTTGGGATTTATGGAATCTTCATTTGGATCACCCATATATAAGTAGATTAGAATATATGTTCACATATGAGATTCTACAAAATAGGTTGAATGATAAGAATCATACTTTTAGACGTTGTCAAACTTGTACTCTTAGCAAATTTGCTAAATTACCTTTTGTTTATAGTACTATGAAATTTGATGCACCCTTTGATCTTATTCATTGTGATTTATAGGGACATTCACATATTTTATCTAGACTTGGTTATAAATATTTTGTCCTATTTGTTGATCATTTGACACGTTATATTTAGGTGTATTTCTTGCGTGCTAAATCTGAATTAGCCAATGTTGTCAAAACATTTGTCTTTATGATAGAAAAAAAACTTGGAAAGAAATAAAAAAAAATTGGTTTGATCCTAATGAAGAGTTTTATGTGTTTGAACTTGTTCAATTCTTCACTGAAAAGGTATTTTATCTTAATAATCTTTCCTTGGGATTCCCAAACAAAATGGGATAATAGAGCATAAAAATTGTCATGTTGTGGAAATTACTAGAATTTTTTTATTGGAGTCTTGTGTTCCATCTCAATTTTGGGTAGATGCTATACCTACCGATGTTCATCTTATAAACAGGTAGACTATTCATATACTTGGTAATCAATCTTCATGCATTTCTCTTTTCATAAATCACCAAATTACATGCATCTTCGTGTTTTTGGTTGTGTTTGTTTTGTTTTGCTTCCACCTTATGAACGATATAATTTTTTGCTAAGACTGCTAAATGTGTTTTTATTGGGTATAATGATAAACAAAAAGGTTAAATTTGTTATGATCTTCAGCATCATCGCCTACAAGTATCTCGTAATGTCATTTTTTTAGAACTTGTATTTTTATGCCTCACCTTCAAATGCATTGCTTCCAAATTCTACCATTTCCATGTTGTACAATTTTTTTTATCCTTCATTTTTTGGTTCATCTAGTGTTGGTTTTGACACACCCGTTGTGCTTCTTCTTGACCACGAGCTTGAAGGTCCTTCCACTATTGTCCCAAGTACTGCACCACCATCGACTTTCTCTTCTTTAAAACGATCCACTTATGTCAATTTTTGGTAAACCACTTGATCGTTTAACTCTTTTTACTAACCTTAATTCTATCTAGATTCCTTCCACTTATAAACAGATAATGAAGCAAACATGTTGGAAAAAGGCTATAGTTGAGAAACTTGAGGCATTGACAGAGAATCATACTTGGGATTTAGTTCCACAACCATCTAATACTTCTATCATGTGGAGAAAATGGGTATATACTATTAAAGCTAAGCCTGAATGGTACTCTAGACCGCTATAAAGCTCGGTTGGTAGCTCAAGGCTATAAGCAAGAATATGGGATTGATTATGAAGAAACGTTTGCTCAAGTTGCAAAAATGACTACCATCATAACTCTTCTTGCAATTATATCTTGTCAACATTGGCCATTGTATCAATTGGATGTCAAAAATGCTTTACTTCATGGTCATTTGAAAACTATTTATATGGAGTGTCCCCCTAATTATTCTTTTGGTGATTCTAATATGGTTTTCAAACTTAACCGATCTCTTTATGGTCTCAAAGAAACACCTCGAGCATGGTTTGAAAAGTTTCATTTTACTATCTGTTCAGTTGGTTTTCAACAAAATTTTAATGATCCATCTCTATTCATCTATCGCTCTTCTTATAGCATTGTTATTTTGCTTTTTTATATGGACGATATGGTCATCATGGGTAGTGATAAGTAAGGAATTATTGAGTTTAAAAAGTTTCTTCATGATTCCTTTCATATCAAGGATCTTGAGACTCTCACTTATTTTTTGGGTTTGGAGGTGTCATCCTCTTCTAACGAAATCTTTCTTACACAATGCAAGTAAATTGAAGATCTCCTCAAGTTACCCAACCTGATTGATAATAAAGTTTGTTCAATTCTGATGGAACAAAATTTGAAATTAAAACATGATGATGGTGCACTTCGATCTAATCCTACTTTGTATTAACACTTGATGGATAGCCTTATTTATCTAACTATGATATGTCTTGATATCTATTTTGGTGTTCAGATTGTTAGTCAATTTGTTTCTCAGCCTTAAAGTTCTTATTTTTCAACACTTCATCAAATCATTCGCTATCTTAAGGGCACTTGTGACCGTTGTCTTCTTTTTTCTTCCAACACACCTCTTACTCTTAAAGCATATTTTGATGCTGACTATGTAGGGTGTGTTGACATTCATCATTCCACAATAAGCCAGTGTGTTTTTCTAGGTGTTTCACCCATTTTCATGGAAGTGTAAGAAGCAAAAAAGGGTATCCAAATCTTCTACTAAGATTACATATCTGTCTATGTCTTCTGTGAGTTATGAACTTGTCTAACTTCGGTGACTTCTCATTGACTTTGTTGTTACTAGTGATCATACATCTATTCCTCTATTTGGTGATAATACTAGTGCTATTAGCATTGTAACCAATCCATTTCATCATGAGCGAACCAAACACATTGAAGTTGATTTCCATTACATTTGTGAATTGATTTGAGATAAATTTCTATGCCTTGTCCATGTCTCCTCCCATGATCAAATTGCAAACTTGTTCACTAAATCTATGTCTTTTGCTCGCCATGAATATCTTGTGGGCAAATTGATACTTGTTGATAACTACCATCAATTTGAGGAGGGATGTCAAACATAAAAGATCTTGCCGACAATTAAAGAAGAAAATCTCTCATAATATTTTGAGATTCATATTGTATATTACTTATTTGTATTACGTCAAACATAGAAGATCTTACCAACAATTAAAGAAGAAAATCTCTCATAATATTTTATGATTCATATTGTATAATACTTATTTGCATTTCTTGATTAGTTAGGTTTTCCATATATACACTTAAATATTGTTGTATATAATGGTGATGTAACCTTTGTACAAAATACATAAAAGATATACAACTTTATTTCTCTGTTACATAATTTATCAATAATAATTAATACCTTAAAAAAAATATAAATTTATCACGATAAAATCCTAATACCAAAAAAAAGAAAAGAAAAACTAATAGATACAAGTACAAATGTTTTATTAAATAAAAACATAATAACAAAAAAACAAAATATGACCCCTACACTTTTTCTTTTAATGAAGTTTGAGGTGTTATATAAGTTAATGTTTTCAAATATTCTCAAGATCCTTTGCAAGGAATTGACGATCCAATGACTAGGGCAAAGACAAATAGGATAAAATAGCATTTGCAAGGCTTGATCATGGAAGTGCAATATAAAAAGGCTATGCTAGAAGAATCTAAAACTAAATTGAAGGATTCCAAATCTTCACAAAGGATGGTATATTATATATTTTATGCAAATGATAGATTTAAAAGATCAAGTTGGATACAGGTATTAATTTAGGAAGCAATTTTTGTTTTAGTTAATCATAGATCATTTATGTTTTATTTATCATAAGTCATTTTAGTCTTTTATTTTTTAAGGATTTATTAGGTCTAATCCATAACTAAATAGACCCATTTCATTGAGGGTTTTTCTTTTATAGTTTGTTACTTATAAAAAGTGGTAGCCATGTAATTTTTGGGAGAACTTTTTGATGATTTATCAAGTTTATTTCAGAAAGATTTTTGCTTTGATTTCTTGTGTTCTTGATTAAATGCTTGAATTCGACTTATCAAAATCAAAGAGAAAGAACAACATTTGTGGTGTCTCAAGGTTAGAGTTTTAAGAACTTTGTTTCCTTAGGGTTTTAATCTAATCATCTTCAACATATTCCTAGCAAATCAATTGGTCATATTCCATTGAGTTCGTGTATTCCTAGGGTTGTTTGCCTAGAGGGTTCACATCATCTTTTCATGCAAAAAGAAAATTTAATAAGATCAATTCATTTTGAATTGACAATTGAATGTTTTATTATTCATATTACGTGAATCTATTTAAAATATTATAATTTGATTTATAATTTTTTAGCTAAATAGTTTCTAAGTTATTTAAACTTTATTCTATTCTACACAAATATGCTTAAACTTTTTTTGATACATTTTATTCAAAAGTGCTTTTTTGATACATTTTATTCAAAAGTGCTTGAACTGCTAATTAACTAACACCAAATAAGAGTTTAGGTACTTTTATAAAAATAAAATAAGAATATGAATACTTATATGTAAAATTGACCAAAATTTGAGTACTTAAACAAAAATTCAGGCATTTTCGTGTAAAATATACTAAAGTTTTGGCAACTTTATGTAGAAAAAATAATTCTTACACATTTGTATAAAATAGACTAAAATTTAAATATTTATCCTAATTTTTTAATACATATAATGTAGTCTTTAATGTGTTTAAATTTGTCAAATTTAAATCAAAAATTTAATTTTTTTAGATTGATGTAACAGTATTATATTTAACTATTACAATATTTATTTTTTAATTCATTTGATCCCAATATATTTTAAAATATATAATTTGGTTTATAATATATGATAATTTATAATTTGGTGATTGAAATTTTCAATCATGTGATAATTAAATATAATATTATTAAATTAATTTGATAAAAATTAATTTTTTATATTAAATTTTTAAAATTTTAAAATGTTAGGGACTCATTTATCTGAATTGAAATACTAGAGATTAAATTAATATGTTAAATATCAAAGGAATAAACAGCTTCTTTTTAATGATACATTTTGTAAAGAAAATGAAAGGACGTGTATGACGCCCAATTTTAATAGAGAACTTATTTCTGTCATAAATGGTGGTGTAAACAAAACTAGCATAGCATATTTTCTAAAACAGTAATATTTACTTTTTAAATTTATAATTAATTATTATCATTTATATTAATACTATAACTTATGTTAAACAATAATAAAATAATATTATAATTTAATGTTAGATAATAGAATGATAATTTTTTTTATAATAATATTGTCATAATATAAATTGTTATTATCACAATAATAATTTATGAATAATAATTTTATATAATAATAATATATTAAAAATAAAATAAATATTTTATAATTTTATTAAGATAATAAAAAAAATATGACAAAGTCAGTTTTTTTAAGTTTTTAGTTGATTAATAATTGAAAGTAATTAAACGTTATGAAACTGCCTACTCTCCCATAATGAGAGGAAGAAGGAAGGGGAAAAAACGTCATGAAACGTAGAGCACATAGAGTTGTCACTTGCTTTTAAGTTTATTTCCCTATTAGTTTTATATTATATTTAATGTAAGTTTTAGAAATTGATAAAAATATTATTTTATTTTAAATAACTTACTTTTAATGAGTTTTGTTAATTTTTTAAAATTGTTTTAAATGGGATGTAAAACCAATAAAAAAGTGATGAAAATAACAAAATCATATGACAAATTATGTTTTATGTAACTAACACATATAACTAGATATAAATTTGTTAAAACTTTTTTATTGGTTAAAAAAATTATAAATTAATAATTTGTTATATTGAAGGACTTCTATCAAATTTTTGTTAATTATGTTAACAAATACATCATAAAATTATACATATTATATAAAAAAATATAATTTATTGTTAAAATTAATTTAAAAATAAAAAAACAATTTATTTTTCTATACAATAATAATACGTGATAAGATATAAAAGATGTAGGTACAAGCTAAAGCTTAAAAAGAATAAGAATCTTATTAAATCATATATGTTTTTATTTGTCTAAGTTATTTACTTAGTTTGAAGAAAGATGGTTACGTAGTTTTAGATAAATAATTACATTAATTATATAATTTTAATTAGAATAGTTTAGTTTCATAATTTTAAAAAAACACACTTTATTTCAAAAAATCTAAAGTTACAAAACTTATGTGCATTTATTTTAAAACTAAAATAGTAGAGTGCACTCTTTTAAAAATAAAGTATAATTTTTTTCAAAGTTATAGAACTAAAAAATTTCATTTAAAAGTTATGGAACTAATATACTCATTTGACTAAAGCAACAAGACCATTGGTGCCTTCTCCAATTTTATTTCTATAGAGTGATATCACTTAGAAAATTTAATATTTTTTATTTGAAAGTGTTAGAGTTGTAACTATCATTTTAATCTATTTATTATTTATTTACTTATTTATCTTATTTTTAAATAATATTACATAACTCAGATACATTAGGATTGAACTCTTAACCTTAGATTTTGTGCACCTTGTAAGAAGAACTTGATAATGTATTTCTTATTGTATGCGTTATTTTATAGATATAACATTGCTACTATTAGTTAGTGTTATATGTTAAGATAATAAAGCAATGAAAATTAAATATCAAAAGAAATATAGAATGAAAATTAAAATAAGGATGAAAGTCACTTTGGTTTATTTACTTATACAAAATGCATCACTTAATTTTTAATCATTTTCTTGGTATAAAGGCACTAAAAAAATACTTTAGTATTTTTTGAATATTATTTTATTAATAAAAATTAGTGGAAGATAAGAACAATTATTTCACTATTTTAAATCCCCACTTCTACTCAATTCATCCCCCTTATTTCCCTCTATTTTGAATCCAATCCTAACCAAAATAGATAAACTCTAATAAGCTCTTGCGACTCAACATCTTCACCATCACCATCCTTATCTCTCATCTATGTTCTTCTTCTTCTTTTACAATGAAAGATAAAATGCTAATAACTCCTTATTGTTATTGTGGGATTGAAAATATTTTTTTTATTGCTTACTCATATGTGATGTTCTTTTAATTTTTTTTTTAAATATTCTCTAAATGTTTTTATGCCCTTATTGGTATGGTTTTTGGGTGTTTTTAAACAAAAATTTAAAAGAGTATCAGATGTGACTCTCGTGATTTCTTTTATATTTCATGGATTGATCCACATATTGAATCAAGAAATGGTGAAATTATTTCAAGATTTCTAAACAAAATGAATATATAAGAGGTGAAGATTGCAAGAAAGAAGATGAAAATTATTATATGTTTTTCATTGTTCTTGATTGTATTGTTGTACCTAAGGGTGTCTATAAATCGGACCGGACCGGACCGAACCAGATCGAACGATTTTACAAATCAAACAGTTCGATCCAGTTTGTACTAATTTTAAACCGTTTAAACCGGATCGGACCGGTTTAATAATATATTAAAAATTTCACATTATTCTTCATTAAATATATAAAAAAGCGAACCAAATTGGGAACCAAACCGGACCAAACCGTTTTATAAATCAAACGGTCCGGTCCGGTCCGGTCCGAGTAATATAAACAGTCCGATCCGGTTAAAGTTTTTTAACCAAAACCGGACTGGACTGGACCGTTGGACACCCCTAGTTGTACCTACAACATTATTGAAGACAATGTAGGGTTGAGGATTGATACGTAGGGACTTAGTTATTGGGATTTTTTGGGACAAATTAGCTAGCTACCATCTACTTTGATTATTAGTTATCCCTTATATTATAATGTCAATTAATGTAATGTCATGTTCCTTAATGTAATTCTATCTCATGTTTTGTATTGTTCCTTAAGGCATAATTTGTAGAAGTGATACTTTTTAATGTAATTGCAACAAAGTCTAATATATATATAGCAATGACCATCTCAAAGTAATTCCATTTTGTATGCATAATTTGTAATGTCATCTTACTAAATGAAATTAGAATAAAGTCTAATATATATATAAAAGTCTAGCTCAATTGAAGAGTGGCACTTTAATCTTCTACTTAAAGGTGTAAGGATTATAAGTAATTGTTATTTTTGTGGACAAAGTATTTATCTGTAAACTTATTTTTAAGCTCGTTATCAAGTCTATCAAACAAAGTTGAAGAAACATCATAATTTTATATAGTCGTATTTTAGATATATATGTTATAACTATAACATATAGGATTACACTCACGCATTTAATAACACATATTTTTAAATTTGGAATTATTTTTGTTAAAATATTTATGCTAAAATATAGAATAAGACATATGCCAAAATATTAGATAAGATATACTATAAATTATAGCTTAAATCTTTAGCCTAAAAGATATCATAAAATATACTTTAAAATAACTCTTTTTTAAATAGATATCTTCATGATTAATGTGTCTGTTTTAAAAGAACTCTTCTTTAAATAAAAGTCTTCTTAATTAGTGCATATTAGTAATCATATTTGTAATAGAAAATATATTTATCAATTACATAGGATTAAGGGTTTTAATTTTTTCTATAAATAAAACACATTACTCATTGTTTCAATCAACCACACAAAAACATTATTCTATTCTTCTTAATTTCTCTCTCTTGTTTTACAAATATAAGATCATAATTCTTTAGGCTTTTTTATTGAGTTAATCTATCAAATATTGGTGGTTATGTTTGATTGATTAATAAGCCTAATTAGTTTATGATATTTTGATAATATGTTCTTATGTCTTCTTCTTTATTTTTGTTCTTAAATTGTTAGATTAAATAATTATTTTTCTCATATCATAGTTATTTGATTTGATTATTAATTTTTAAAGACATTATTTTTATTGAACTTGTGCTTGATCTTTTTTGCTCTAGGATTTACTAGTTGGTTTGATGTGACTGACATATGTTTTGAATAATCTAGTTAGGATTATTCATTATTAAATACATTCTAGAATACACACTGACACTTATGTTTTTGTGCTAACCATTTTGCAGTTAATTCAGAAACATATCTGATTGACGAGAAACTTATTGAAATATTGGTCTGGAAACCGCTCATGCTAATATTGAAAACTGTGAAAATAGAACATGAGCTCATAAGTAAGGTACATTGGGGTAGCATAAGACCGAGTTTGTACTTAAACATTTATTTTTCATAGTGGAAAGTTAGCTGGTTTGGTGTACCGGTGGTTTTTCTCTTAGGTCATGGTTATGGCCTAGGTTGTTTCCACCTAAAAATATCGTGTATTATTCTTTTATTTGCACACTTTATTTTTACACATGATTGCATATCTAGATGTTTTGTTTAGGTTATTAAATTATAAATTGGTAAAAATTAAAAATAACCTATTCTTTTAAATTGGTGAACCGATGGTTTTTCTCTTAGGTCATGGTTATGGCCTAGGTTGTGTCTACCTAAAAATATCATGTATTATTCTTTTATTTGCCCACTTTATTTTTACATATGATTGCATATCTGGATGTTTTGTTTAGATTATTAAATTATAAATTGGCAAAAATTAAAAATAAACTATTCACCTCTAGGTTAATTGGGTTCATATCTTATAAAATTTCAAAAAGTTTTTAATATTAGTTGTAATAATAGAATCATGTGCTTGTTTGCATGTGATATAGTAGTACACAATGTTGTTCTTATAAATTTGTTAGTCATGTGCCTTAGAGTAATTGAGTAGCATAAACTAGTATAAATAGTATACATATACAAGATGTAGTGTAATCAATTTTATGACAACATGGTGCTATTATTGTTAGATAGATGTTGTGCATAGCATAATACCATGTAGCTTTAATTTGCATGCCAATTGGTGGCTAACATATTGATATGTTAAAACCAATATTGATATGCTCCTTAACGGAAGTATAACACATGTTTTACATATGCGCTTATGTTTTATATGTGTTTTACACATTCCAACATAGTTACTTTATCTAACATTCTAATACACATTCCGTAAACTATAACATGCAAACTGAACAATTCATTATATTCAACCTGCACTTGTGTTTTACATTGCACTTAAAACATATGTTTTACATATACTTTACACATTTAAGTACCCATTCCAATAAATATTTCTTTTTTAAAATACTTTTATTTTCATCTCAACTAGTTACATAGTTTTTGATAGACATTTCAGTATACATTCTTTTCAAAATACAGATTGCAACTCACTTCAAAACATGCATGTATAATGTTATTTCACAGCTTATGTGTCATTTGTCCCTATTTTGGGACTTATAACATTCTTCACACCAACACATAGTCTTCTTGTTTTACTTTTCTTTCTTTTATCAATGGATGACGAAACCAACACTTGAGTTTGAATTTCCTGCAATTAAAAGACATTGAACATACAAGTAATTTGATAGAACTCCCTAAGCCTATAGGAAATTTTATTAAACATATAAGGCATTAACAGGTAACCTATTTAGATTGGATATTAATACAACTTTGGGTCTAATGATACCTCATTAATTACAATATGTTAATAAGTTGCATAATTTGGGATAAACATTTAAAAATTGGAAACAAATGATAGAAATAATAATAAATAAATAGTTTTTGTGCATCTGTCTCACTTTAAGCATTTGAATTCATATGTATGTTGGTTTCATCTTATGCATTTGCATCTAACTTATTGATCTTGCATCCTTTGTTATTATGACCATTTTTTTTTACAATACTCACATGTTATTCTTATCACTTTCTTTAATCTTGAAAACTCTATTGATGTATTAGCTTGAATGTTTGAAGGTGTAGTTTTTTTCTTAATCAACTTTTGACTTATTTTTAGCATTTTTAGGTTGCAAATTTCTTCTCTTGTATAGAGGTGGTTTGAGTATTTCAACTTCAATGAATATAGATAAAAAATGCCAACATAGTAAAGGATTGATAATGAGACTTTGGAAATGTAAACCAACATTTGAAAAGGTTAATATTCCTTATAATATATATAAATCAACATAATTCATTGACTCCCCTTGGCTAGTAAGGATGTTCCTCATGGCATGCCAATGCGATATTGTTCCCTACAAATGCACTTCATATTCAATAAATTACACTCACTTACTTATTCAAGTTAAAGTGAACTTTGTAGAAATAACCACCATCGTATTGAGTACTATAAGTAGTAGAAAAGTTAGTATTCTTTATGGTTATATCTATGATTTTCTTTGAAATTGAGTATCTCAATCTTGATGACTTATTCATCTTAGTATGAAATCTCATTTAAATATAATCTTATTTTCTCTAATATAGTTAAAATTGATTGTTCTCTTGTTATCAATAATTTTGTGTTGAAAGACTCGTACAAATTATTTATTTGATTGCTACAAATTTATGTAATCCTACAAAATATAAATGACATACAAATTAGAATAAGTAATCATTACATACAAGTTTAAAGAGAATATTAAAGCATGAAAATAAAACATAATAATTAATATGACTTTAATGATTTTGTAGGTAACCATTCATGAGTTTTCATTGATATGAGTTAAAATTATTGCATACATTGCTCAAATTCAAGTATTATTGTAGCTTATGCAACCCCAAAAGGTTTAACTCAGTCTATCTTATTTGGCTTGATTTGCATAGTTTTTATACATATGTCATTGCATATTTTATACTCTAAATTGGATGCCACTAACCTCATTGCCGAGATGATTCCCTTCATTCATCACTCATGATAGTGCAAGGATGTTCATTAATTTACAAGTCTTTAACAAAATTTTAACAAATAATTTACATGTCTTATTTAACTCAGTTTCAACCACATCATAGGCTAAAGGCTATATTCTATTTTATCAACTCCCACTATTGGTTAAACTTACATGCACCAAACAGTATAATAATTGACAATAAAACAAAAGAGTGGTTGTCAAGCCAACAACCCCAAGAAAATTGAATGGATAATGCATCCTTTTGTTGGAAAAGAAGGAAAGTCAATTAAGAATTAGTTGGAAAAACATGTAGAAGGGGGCTTCTGTATCTATAAATAGAGCACTCAATAGGTACTTTGAATAATCCAATTGAAAGAAAAACTTAGAGAAAAAAATCTTTAGTGAGAGAAAATTGAGAGCAATTTTCTTAGATGTAATTGGGTTGTGAGTTGTGAGTGTTATAAAAACTTTGTATAGTTTCTCATTTTTAGCAAAAAAATATACAATAGGTCCAGAGATGTAGGAAAAAATGGTCTAACTCTGTTATCAAATTTGTGCGTTATTTTATCTATTTTTGCTTTCTCAAAAATCTGGCTTAACGAAAATTCGCATAATTTATCAACAACTAGTATGAGAGCTTTTTGTGGTGATTTATGTCAATTTTATACAAGGTTACTATTCATAGGAATAGTAAAATTTTGTCGGCGATATTGGTTTGTCGACGAAGGTGTTCTAATACACAGTGGTTCGCAAGAATAGTCAAAAATGATCCAGAGGAAGCCAGAATTGAGTGGGAGCAATGGCCGTAGATGAAGGAAAGGTGAAACTCAAGAAATTTGATGGCACAGATTTTGGGTTTTAGAAAATGCAGATAGAGGATTATCTATGTCAACCTTTCTCAAGGAAGAAGCCAAAGCTATATGGAAGAAGATTCGAATCTTCTAGACAGACAAGCCCTCGAAGTTATTCGATTGAAACTATCCTACAACGTTGCTTTCAATATAGCAGCTTTCTCTAATATGTATGAGAAGCCATCGACCTAAACAAATGTGCACCTGATGAGGCGTTTGTTTAATTTACGGATGATGAAAGGCACATTGGTAGCTCAACATCTCAATGAACTCAACATAATCACAACCTAGTTGAGTTCAGTTGGAATTGAATTCGATGAAGAAGTACGAGTATTGATAATAAGTTGAAATTTGATGATATTCGTGATCTGGTTCTCAATGAAGAGATCCGACGTAGAGAGTCGGGTGAATCATCAACCTCTTTATTTTTTCATACAGAGTCAAGAGGAAGAAATTCAACCAAAGGGAATAGACATGGTAGATTAAACTACTAAGGTAGATCAAAGGGAAAAAGGTTCAAATCTAAGAATCCCAATAATTCCCATAGCTCAAAGAATATCGAGTGTTGGAATTGTGGTAGAATCGAGCATTACAAAAATCAATGCAAGAGTGCATCGAAGGACCGGGAAGTGAAGGTAGAGGCAAATTTTACTTCCATCTCAGGAGAAGATGATGCATTGATATGATTTTTGGAGAGTAAGGAAGAATTTTGGGTGTTAGACTATGAAGCATCGTTCGATGCTACTTCATAGAAAGAATTCTTAGAGAAATATGCCCCCAGAAACCTTAGAAAGGTATATCTTGGTGATGATCAATCGTGTGCTATTATTGGCAAAGATGTGGTGAATATTAAGTTGAATGAGTCTGTTTAGAAGTTGAAGGATATCAAGCATATTCCCAACCTAATAAAGAACTTAATCTTAGTAGGGCAGTTGGCTATTAAAGGCTACATTACGATCTTCCATGGTGATTATTGGAAGATTTTAAAGGGTGTAATGGCGATTGCTCAAGGCAAGAAGAATGACACTCTTTACATAACAGAAGGGACACGTTGTTCGATTATAGTTATAGTAGGAAATGAAACACCAAATATGTGGCACCAGAGATTAGGCCACATAAGTGAGAAGAGGATGAAGATTATGCACTCAAAGGAAAAACTTTCAGGTCTACAGTTAGTAGAGATAGACATGTGCGAAGATTGTATAATTGGAAAGCTAAAAAAATTTAAATTTCAGACAAGCTAGAGCTCATTCACTCTAATGTTTATAGACCAATGATCATTTCATCCATTGGTAGGAAATAATACTTTGTGACTTTCATCGATGATCACTCTCGAAAGGTATAGGTTTACTTTCTAAAGCATAAGTTTGAAATGTTTGAGGCCTTCAGGAGATGGAAAGCTATAGTTGAAAATGAGATAGGTTGGAAGATCGAATAGCTTAGAACCGACAATGGTGTTGAATATAAAGATACCATATTCAAAAAATTCTACTATGAGCACAAGATTATAATGGAGAGAATTATTCCAAGTATGCCTTAACACAATGATATAGTTGAGTGTATGAATGAAACATTGACAAAAAAAGCCAAAAGCATTCGTATACAGTCAGACCTACCAAAGAAATTCTAGGAAAAAATAGTCAACATGGTAGCTTACTTGATCAATTGAGGCCCATCTGTTCCATTAGAGCACAAAATACCATAGGAGATATGGAACGAAAAAAGGTAAAACTATCACATCTAATTTTTTTGGTTGTGTATCAATTGTGCATATCAATGATCAAGGCAAGAAAAAGCTTGATCCAAAATCCAATAAATGAACCTTCATCGTCTATAGTGAGGATGAATTTGACAATCACATTTGGGATGGAAAAAATAAGAAAGTGATTTGTAATAGAGATGTCATTTTAAATGAAATGGTGATGTATAAAGACATGCATAAAAAAAATGTCAACGACTCAGAGCAGAATAAGTCAGTATTTTAAGATGTAGATAATGTCCCAAATATTCCCATGATGAAACCAATTGTAACAAGTCCTCAACTAGAGGAACTCATTGGAAAGAGTTGTGTGTAGTAGTCTGACACACCACAACACCCTACTCCAGCTCATGTGTTAAGAAGGTCTTGTCAACCTCATGTGACTAACATGAGATACATGAACTATATGTTGCTGACTGATAGAGGGGAGCCTAAATGCTTTGATGAAGCTTGTCAAACTCAAGATGCCAACACGTGAGAGCTTTCCATGAAAGAAGAAATGAAATATCTCATCTCCAACTAGACATGGGAACTAGTTGAGCTACCCATGGGGAAGAATGCACTTTATAACAAATGGGTGTACAAGGTGGTTTTAAGAGATACAAAGCCTGACTAGTTGTCAAAGGATTTCAGTAGAAGGAAGAAGTTGACTACACTGATATTTTTGCTCCCATTTTGAAGCTCAATACTATTAGATCAATGTTGAGTATTATATCCATTCAAGATCTTCATCTTGAACAGTTGGATGTAAAGACTGCATTCCTTCATGGAGACTTAGATGAGGAGATATACATGTACCAACTAGAAGGTTTCTTAGAAAGAGGGAAGAAAAACATGACGTGTAGACTTAAGAAGAGTTTGTATGGCCTGAAACAAGCCTTGAAACAATGGTACAGAAAGTTTGTCAGCTTTATACAAAAGGAAGGTTTCTAGAAGTGCAACTTCAATCATTGTTGCTACTTCAAGAGATATAGACCTAGTTATATCATTTTACTACTTTATGTTGATGATATGTTAGTAGCAGATTGAGATATGGATGATATCAAAAAGTTAAAGCAGTAATTTTCAAAGGAGTTTGACATGAAAGACTTGAGTCCAGCAAAGAAGATTCTTAGAATGCAAATCACAAGAGGTAAAAAAAGAGGAACCTTATAGTTATCTCAAGAATAATACATCAATCGTGTTTTGCATAAATTCAGCATGGGTGATGCCAAACTAGTTAGCACACCCTTGGCCAGTCACTTTCGCCTATCCAAGGATCATTCCCATTAGATGAAGGAAGAGAGAGAATTCATGGCATAAGGTTACTTATGCCTCATCCATTGGAAGTTTGATGTACACAATGTCCTGTACGAGACTAAACTTTGGCCATGTATTGGGAGTTGTTAGAAGTTTTATGTCAAATCTAGGGAAAGCTCATTGGGAAGCAGTCAAGTGGATTTTAAGGTATCTACAAGAGACCACAGAGAAGTATTTGTACTTTAGTAAATGAGATTTAAAAGTATAAGGCTATGTAAACGTAGACTTTGGAGGTGAAGTTGATCACCGAAAAAGCACCACTGGTTATATGTCTACTATTGGAACTATAGTTGTTTGTTAGATGTCATAGATACAGAATATTGTCACTCTATCCACTATAGAGGCTGAGTATATAGCAGTGAATGAAGTTAGTAAAGAGATGATATGGCTTCAAGGTTTGTTAATTGAGTTAGGATTCAAATAGGAGAAATATGTTCTGCATAGTGATAGTCAAAATGTGATACACTTGGCGAAGAATTTAACATTTCATTCTAGAACCAAGCATATTGGGCTTTGTTATCACTTCATCAAATCTACATTGGAAGATGATATGTTAATACTGGATATGATTCAAGGAAACAAAAATTCAGCAGATATGTTGACAAAGGCGGTGACTATTAACAAACTAAAGTTGTGTTCAACTTCAGTTGGTTTGCTAGAGTAACAACACTAGAAAAGTTGCTCTATTGATTGATATGTGAAGAAAAATTGAAATCAGTCTTCAAGTGGGAGATTATTGGTCAAACTTACACTCACCAAATAGTGCAATAAATGAAAATAAAATAAAAGAGTGGTTGTCAAGCCAACAACCCAAGAAAATTGAATGGACGGTGCATCCTTTTGTTGAAATAAGGAAAGCCAATTAAGAATTATTTGACAAAAATATAGAAGGGGGCTTCTGCGTCTATACATAGAGCACCCCAATAGGTACTTTGAATCATTCAATTGAGAGAAAAACTTAGAGAAAAAAGGCTTTAGTGATAGAAAATTGAGAGCAATTTTCTTGGGTGTAATTGAGTTGTGACTTGTGAGTGTTGTAAACACTTTGTACAATTTCTCTTTTTTAGTAAAAAGATTTGCAGTAGGTTTAGAAATGTAAGCAAATTGGTCCAACTCTGTTATCAAATTTGTGTGTTATTTTATCTATTTTTGTTTTATCATAAATCAGACTTATAAGGAATTTGCGTAATTTCCCAACACATAACATATAGAATGATACCTATGTTATGACCTTTCAAATGACATCCATCTAGTTCTATAAATATTTGACAATCTCTTTACCACCCTTCCTTAATTGTATCCAAATAGACATAGAATCTATTAAACCTTGCAATACTTTCTTTTTTTAATCATTTCCTTTGATTAGTACCATTGTTGTTTCAAGGCTAGTTATCTTAAGCTACTCACCATATGAAAACAATTCAGTATATTGGTCTTTGTCTTTTTCATGTATATTCCTTAGCTTTAATATTACTTTTTTACCACATGTTTAGTTATTTCAACATTGAACTTTTCCCTAATTATATTTTGAGCTCTTTTTATATTTTGCCTTTGGTTTATTCTTAAATTTTTTTAACATGTTCTCAATTATAAATATGCTATTAATATGATTTTTCAACCCTTTTACATGTGTGAAACTTTTTAATGTGATTTTTGTAAGTCATAAGCACTAAAATTTCAAATTATTTCCTAGCAAATAACTCCCACTTACAATTGTCATTATTATAAAAAACCTCAATTCTAATTTTTTTTCATCCATTTTAAACTTAGTATCTTTGTTATGTCTCAATGCATACAAATTAATGGCAAATCTCATAGTCACCACATCTTCAAAAACATCACAATACTTAATTCAATTGTATCCCTATTTAATTGAGTCTTATTAAAAGTATGAATTTCATGTCTATGATCTTTTTCAATTTCTTCACCCATCTCTTCCACACCTATGTTCATGTTAACTTTGTTGAAAATCAACACCAACCCAATAAATGAAGTAATTGAAGGATGTAGAAAAATAAATGGAATGGTTGAAAGATGTAGGCAAATAAATGGAGTGGTTGAAGGTAGGGAAATAAACAGAGTAGTTGAAGGATGTAGAAAAGAGAAGTGTGTAGATAATATTTGTGTGGATAGAATTATTTCTTAGTTTTATATTTGTGTGGTGTAGATTGCATGATAAGGACTATAAATAGCCTAGCTTGCATTTGGTTTAATCATCCCATAAAAAAACACAAATAAGTCTTTGTATTCATAGTTTGAGTATGAGTTGAGAGCTTTCTCTTTAAGTGTTTGTATTTCTCTTCAATTTGTTAGTTGGATTTGAAAAGTGTTATAGTGTCTTTTATTATAGGTATAATACAAATAGTTTTTTTACTTGTTTGAATCCAATATTAGTAAATTTAGAGTTGTGTATTCTAAATTTTACTCAACAATTGGTATCAGAGCGGGACGGTCAATGATCATTCTTAGTGGAGCTATCTTGAGTTGTAAGGAGTTTGGTACTCTAAAATTTTCTTAGTTAAGCTTTTTCAGTATAGTCGAAGTCTTGCCGACACGATGGGTGCCTTAAAATAGTTGGAGGAATCAAGAAGCTCAACAACAAAAACTATAATGCATAGGCAACATGTATAGATTCTTACCTACAAGGTCAAGACTTATGGGAGGTTGTTGGTACTGACGAATTTACACAACCAGCAGCAAAATATGCAAACGAAATCTTGCAGAAGTGGAAAATTAAAGTAGTCAAAATGATGTTTGCTTTAAAGATCACAATTGAAGAAGAAATGTTAGAGCACATTTGGGATGCCAAAAAAGTGAAGGAAGCATGAGATATTCTTGTTACACTCTTTTCAAAGAAGAATGATACAAGACTACAACTTCTTGAGAATGAGTTGTTATCGATGGCACAATGTGACATGACAATTTCCCAGTACTTTCACAAGGTGAAGTTGTTATACCACAAAATTTCAAAGTTAGTTCCGAAAGCTTCTATTGGGGAAACCAGGATAAAAAGAATAATTATTCATGGTTTGAGACCCTAATATTGAGGGTTTGTTACCACTATACAAGGATGGTCAACACAACCATCTCATATTGAGTTTGAGAATTTGTTGGCCGGTTAAGAAGCTATGTCTAAACAAATGAGAGGAGTCTCGCTGAAGGGTGAGGAAGAAGCGCTCTACATCAATAAAAATAAAGGCACTTTCAAGCGGTACAATGGTAGTGGATATAATAATGATGACAACAAAGGAAAATTTTCTCAAGGAAATAGAGGCTTTTGTCTATAGGGAGCTTGGAAGAATTGCAGTAATAGTAGAAAATTTGATGGTGAATGTTACAACTGCGGGAAGATGGGTCACATGGAAAAAGATTGTTGGAGTAAGAAAAATTATGTTGAAAGTAATATAGCTACTTCCATTTTTAAGGAGTATAGTGAAGATGGTTAGGATGTCAAAGCATTATTCGTTACAGAGGAAGAAGAATTAGCTTTCACGGTTACAATTGTGAAAAATGTTGGCAACACTACTCATGAGAAAAGTGTAAATCATGATCTGCATGTTGAATGGGATAAAAAGATAACTTCTAGTGGTTCAACCAATAATCAATGGGAAAAGACAAATAACTCTACTTGGGGAAGAAAGGCCAAAGATGCTTCGGGATCTAAAAATCCTATACTGCTTTCACCACAGTGGCTTTTGCCAAAGCTAAGAGATATTAAGTCGGCAAAGATAACTATGGGAAACCCTCCCAACTCAAATCCTTCTCTTGACAATTGCTCAAACATCACGAAATTAACAGGGAATAGTGATGAGGTTCATGATATCCAAAAGAAAAAAGGATGTGTTCAGGCCATTCTTACTGGATATTGAAACTGGTATTCATGATCGATGGCGTGATGAGGAAAGAGACACCAATTCCTCTTTACGTAAAGATCACTAGAAAGATGGAGATAAAGAGCTTAGTGAAAACCGCAGAATGGATCGTTGGATAGAAAATTCAAACACAAAGAACTTTGGAGAAGGGCTTTGTGTTCCATCTGATCGGTGGACAAACCTGGATAATAAGGATTCTAACTATATACAAGGCACCTCTTCTGCAAAGTCTGATGGTGATAGAAAATCAGATAGATCGATAGGGAGATCAAGTTATGATAGCACAAAATCTAATGTTGCAATGGATGGTGTTATTGATTATGAGATTCCATGGGAGGAATACGATGAGATATAGTTGCATCCTTCACTAGAGAGTAGATCTCCAGAGTCATTTCCGAGGTCGAACGGTCTGATAATGGTGACAATGGCATCAACGACACCTTTATAAGAACAAACGAGTTAGAACAACCTAACATTAGTCATGCCAATCCATTAACAAGAACAAACAAGGAATGGTAGTAGAGGAGGTGGAAAAGAGGATTGTTTGAGTGAAGGTGCTATGATGGTGTTGATCGATGCTTAGGGTGAAAGGTATGTTGAACTGAGTAGAGGGAATCTCAAACAAAAGCATTGGAAAGAGGTTGTAGATATTATGAATAGTAGAGAGGATTATTCAAAGAACCCTAAGACCGATATTCAATGTAAGAATCAAATTGATACTACAAAGAAGAAGTATAAGAGTGAGAAGGCTAAAATTGCTACAGGTGGAAGACCTAGCAAATGGTGTTTCTATGAACTACTTGATGAGTTGATTGGTCGTTTGGATCCAAACGTTAGTGATGACATGCTAAAACAAGTATTTAGCCAATTTGGTGAGGATGCAATTGAGAATATGAATGGAACGGTAATTGGTAAGAAAATCGTTCATCTTTCATGGTGTCGCACCTTAGGAAACAAGCAGTAAAACGTGAGTTATAATAACCAGTGGAATAAAAAAGCACACCCAATAGTTGGAAGAAATCAGATGCAAAGTGACAAATGAATGTGAATAACGCCTTTCTTCATAGAGAGTTGGTGTTGAAAATCAACACCAACCCAATAAATGAAGTGGTTGAAGGATGTAGGGAAATAAATGGAGTGTATGAAGAATGTAGAAAAGAGAAATGTGTAGATAATATTTGTGTGACTAGAATTATTTCTTAGTTTTATATTTGTGTGGTGTAGATTGCATGGTGAGGACTATAAATAACCTACCTTGCATTTGGTTTAATCATCCTATTAAAAAAACAAATAAATCTTTATATTCTTAGTTTGAGTGTGAGTTGAGAGCTTTCTCTTTGAGTGTTTATATTTCTCTTCAATTTGTGAGTTGTATTTGAAAAGTATTATAATGTCTTTTTATTATAAGTATAATACAAATAGTTTACTTACTTGTTTGGATAAAATATTAATAAATTTAGAATTGTATATTCTAAATTTTACTCAACAAATTTCAACATATTTATCTATGCATGTATATCTCTCTAGATGTGTTATTCACTTCTTAAATTAGGGTTTCGATCTTTTCAGTTGAAGAATATCTTGAAGTCAATATATCTAAACATGCAACAACCTATTTTGATTCTAATGTACCTGCAAAAGAAAAGAGAAAAGTTTGAACAATCATAATCAATTTCAGTTTGTATATGGAGTGCCAAAATTACCTCCAAGGAAGAAAAGTTCTGTCTTTCCTCCATGCACTTGCTCGATTTTCTTTTGATGATTCCATGTTGATGGACAAGAGACAGTAAAAGTTATAATATCAAAAAGAAATATCAATCCAGGCCACAATAATTTTATTGAGGAAAGAGAAGTACAATAATGAATAAAGAAAATTAATACAAGACAAGGTTTTGGCTTTAAAAAGATGATATTACGAACTAATTGGCTTTAAAGACTGCTTGTTAAAAATTAGATACTTAGTTTTGATACGTACTGCTTAAAAAAATTCTTCAATACTAAACAGAAAACAAAGTCGTTATGAGAATAAGAGAAAAAGAATATCGTCCACAGTATGTTTTGATTAAGCCTTTAATAGCGTTAGGAAAAAAGAGTATGAAATGAAAGAGGAGTGTAAAATATGGTCCAAAACTGTTGATGTTTTCAATTCTTCATTTTAAGCTGTAAAAAAATTAAGGTTAAATATTTTTTGGGTCAACAACTTTTAATGTAGTTAATTTTAAATTTTTAAATTTTTGTATGTGCATAAAACAATGAGATTTGTTCATATATAATCTAGTTACTATCAATTTACACTAAACAAAATTATAAATCATAATTTTTAATATTTTGAATTATAACTATTAAAATAATGATTAATATTATGTTTTTAATTTTAGACGACGAAAAAAATTATAATAAACTTGACTAATCAGAAGGTGACATGTAATGAATTTAGAGGTTAGAATTGACACTTAATAAAATGTTTAATTGTATGGCATAAAGTTTCTTTCCGTATAGAATTTCAATTTTTTTTATGACGCAAATGAATATATAATTTTTAACATTATAAGAAAATAAACATATATTTTTTACTAGATATATTATGTTTATGAGAATAATGAAAATATATATATTTTAGATATTTTAAAATTAGATATATTATGTTTATAAGAATAATGAAAATATATATATTTTAGATATTTTAAAAGTGAAACTAGTTAAATAAAGAAGTAATTTATTTATGTAACGAAAATGTAATAAAAATTAGAGATATTAAGGTATTTTTTTTTGTTTTGTCAACTCCCCCTTTTATAGATAGATAGATAGGAGTGATTAAATTGTAAAAGAAAAAAATAAGTAAATATCTCAAAATAATTACTTAACATGGCGGCATTTTTCTGTAAAAGAAACATACATATTTAATGTAAATTGGCACAAATTATTTATCATCTCTCTTGAACATAATTTCAAGCTAGATGATGAAATTAGCAACCCAGTCAGGCCATTATCAATACACCATAGCGATCACAAGAAATATTTTAGCCCCCCCCAAAAAAAAGGGAAAATAATTAAACGACAAAGATTTTATTCTTCTTCTATCAAAGAAAAGAGGGGCTTTTATATTTCATCATAGCATCTCAATTTTTCCACCACTTTTGTTTTTGGCAGGTGCTTCAAGATCAGTGTGGTATGAGCCCCCATATCTAGAGCTCTCAAACTTATCACCCTGACCCCAAATAGCGTAAGCTTCTTCTCCATGAGCAGCTTCATCTCCAATTTCCATATCTTCCTCAGACATTCTCAAAGGCACAATAAGTCTCACTACAAGACAAATTAAACTTGTGCTCACAACATTTAGTATCACAACAAAGGCTATTCCATATAGTTGGACTGCTAATTGTCTGAACCCAAGTCTTACTTTTCCCATTTGAAGCCCATAGAATAAGCCAATGAGCTCATTATAATAACCATAGAACAAGAAATTTAGTTTTGGCTCAGCAAACAGACCAGAGAGGATTCCTCCAAGAGCTCCTGCTACGGCATGAGTATGCAAAATAGCCATTGTGTCATCTACTTTTTGAAGCAATGCTGACTTTTTGTGCACAACCATCATAGTGAACCAAGGGATTGAACCTGATAACATCCCCATTATTATTGCTGCCCATGTTTGGACCACACCTGCATCATATTTCCACAAGCGAGACATCTATTTCAAAATTGTCCTTTTTTAGGCACCGTGATTATGTCAATAGAGGCAAAATTATGAAGCTTTGAGCTTCTTCATGTGAACTACTAAACTTTATGGAAGTCTTTTGTTTGTATTATTCATCCAATTGAGGTTTCCAAATACTTTAGATCTATGTTATTAGACTCTTCAATTTTTGTGAAACACCCGTGTACAAACTACACAACATGGACATAAATGATGGTATTTTATACTCTAATTTGGTAGAAATTTACAAAAAAAGAAAAAAAAAATAGATATGTTTAACATTCGGATAAGTATTCAAAAATTTATGACATTCGGAGTCGAACCAGAGTCCTAAAAGAGTCCAATAAGACGAGTCAATTCAAGTTGAGAGTATATTTCCTAAGAAACAATATGGGAGTAACTTGTCATAGCATAGCAGTTACTCTCTATTTTTTTTGTTAATAGTCTCTTTTCCTAGATCAATTAATAGTACTTAGTCTTTCTTTTTCTTTTTTAGGTGGAACGGTACTTGATGTGTGGCTCGGACCTGTTCCTTGAAACAAGGAACTTATCTACCATATGGTTTGTGAAGTACTTACCGGCAGCAGGTGTGATGCAAACCAAGCCAGTGATCATGCCTTGAACAGCCCCAATGGCAGAAGGTTTCCCAAAGAATAAAATATCAAGTACCAGCCAAGTGAGCAAACTGGTAGCAGTACAGACATGAGTGTTCAATACAGCCAAAGAAGCATCTATGCTAACCACATAAGGATCTCCTCCATTGAAACCTGTCCATCCCATCCACAACAACCCAGCCTCTGCTATCATTAGAAGAATGTTATTTGGTGGAAATCTTTCTCTATCCTTGCTCAATCTTGGTCCAACCTGCAATAGATATTTAAACAAAAAAAAAAAAAAAAAACACAGCAAAGTAGTCAAAAATCAGTAGATAAAAGCTTTTTCACAACATTGCTCCTTTCTTGAGCTGTATATATTTTGCAGAAAGTTAGAGTCTATTTGTTCCTACTTTTAAAACTTTGTACAAGAGTTTATGACAGTAAAAGAGCTTCAAAACCAAATGAGAAAAAAAATTTAGATGCACTTTAAGGCTAAAAAAGCACATTATATGTGTTTCTTTATAAAACCGCTTTTAGGGTTTGCTCGTTTTTGCTTATACACTCTGTAAAAATGCTTCAAACAGCAAAATAAGCACTTTGAAATCAAATATTTGTCATTTTATGCTCAAAAGACACATTTTATGCTTTTTAAAAGTATTTATGCTTCTTCCATAAACCATTTTTTTTTTCCCTGGAATCACTTTTAGTATAAGCACGGACAAACAATCCCTTAGTTTAATGTCTTTTTTGAGGGAGAAAATATATATAAGTTCTCTTAATTACCCAATATGCTGCAGTGAAACCAGCAACTCCTGAAGACAAATGAATAACATATCCTCCAGAATAATCAATCAATCCTAACTGTGAAAAGTATCCATCAGGACACCAAATACTAAAGGCTCCAATAGTGTATGAAAAAGTTAACCAAAGTGGTACAAATAGCATCCAAGCATAAAAGTTCATCCTTCCTAACAAAGCTCCTGCTATCAGAATCAAAGTGATAGCTGCAAAGACAAACTGAAAATACACCATTGTTGCATTAGGAAACTTCCCCAAAAAAGCCTGTTTGAAAAGATAGTGCTCATCTAATGCAACATTAGCTTTACCCCAAAGGGGAAACAATTTGTCACCAAAGGACATACGGTAACCCCATCCAACCCAGCATATCAAGACACAAGCAAATGCATAGAGTCCCATGAAAGCTGAATTCACAGCCCATTTCTTTTTCACTGCTCCTCCATAGAGTATTAGAAGCCCTGGAATACTTTGAAGGCCAACAAGTGTCGCAGCAGTGAGCTGCCACGCGTTGTCGGCTTTGTTCATCCATGGAGGGTTTGCATGATCTGGTAAAAGGTTAGGAGGGAAAGCAAAGGTAGTGTTGTTAGCCATTGATCTCTATTGTAGTCAAAATGTATAAACCTATGAGATCACTATCTGTTGGTGGACTACATTTGTTTGGTTTTGCTTCTTTATATATTTATTTTCTCCTTGGGATCAAGTTGTCACCTTGATGGTGCAATTTTTGGCATTAAGTAGGTTGATGTTGTTTACAAAGCTAGTTTGTTTCCATTCTTAGTTCTTTTACACTTTCTGCTATTAAATTAGTAAATTTTGATTATGCCAACAAGCTGTCACCAAGATGATGATGTCATATTTGGCATTTCTTTTTGAAACTAAATAATGGTTTTTCACGATCAGCTGTCATTTCTATTTGTACAATTTCTATTTATAATTTCAAGCCTTAAACAAGAAGAAAATTAAGGAACCGGGAGACACAGCTAATTTGAAAAAAATGGGAAAATTAGGGTGATCTGGCTTTGCCAATGGCCAATAAGAGAAAAGACATTACCCTGATCTGGATCTTACCTCCTCATTGATTGGATAAACATTTGAAGTGATAATTATTTTTTTCTAAGGAAACAAACAAAATGTCTATAGAATAATATCTTACCGATTATTCCAATGCACCTGAAGCTTAAGAAGGCTTATTTGCTATTCTCCAACTTTTCATGTATAACATATAAGTAGTGTCAACAGGGGTAATTCAGTAATTCACAAGTCATTTATGGCTGTGTCTCTTCTGAGTCGCTGCAAGTATATTGAATAGACTTGGAAATAATTTCGTTGATGAATATTTGTTAAAAAGCCACGTGCCTTAATTGCCCATTTACACTTAAAAGAGAGATTTTTTTAGTTATTGTATAATCTAATTATTCAAGTAGTATCACTTTTAATTTATATTATTTAAAAAAATGTGCATTTTTGAACATTAGAAAAACATGTATTTTACTTTATACAAAACAAATATATGCACCAATGAAAATGGTTAAAAATAAAATTTTATTCATGAAAGAAAGTTATATGTAATTAAACCATTTTTCTTCTTTAAAAAAAATACAGAACAATTCTTAATGCAAGTTTGGATTAAAAGAATATGGAGATCCCAAATTAACAGCTCAATTTGAAAATTAATTAAATTTTATATTATACAAATTAATCTACTAGAGATGAGGTCGACTTCCTTTCATTAGAGAAATCTGGAATGCCTTATCATGTTTATTTACAGTTTTACACCATAGAAAGTCGAATTACTCATTGAAGGGAAGAAAAAGACAATGGGATAAGGGAATGCTTGTGAATATAAATATTTGATACATGACTACAAAAAACATGATAAGATATTTTATGTGCTACTAATAATTGACAAATACCTAAACATAATATTAATTTGTTATGCAACAAAGACAAAGGTTGCATAACTGTGACATTAATGGCAGTTTTCAGTCACTTTTGTCCACCTGCTTGTGGTGCATTAATGGCATTGACACACAAAGGTGACACAAGATGAATCAAGTCTGAAAAAATAAAGATAAAACTCGTACTGAGCTCCAATATTTGTACTGAGAATTGAAAACTATTGATCAATACATATTGGATCATCACAGGATTGGGACACTTTTGAAAGAAGGGGGAAAAAAAATTCGCCTTGCTTTTTTTCAGATTATTACCTACCTCTACCTGTTACATATAAGCTACAGAGTATAGTCAATGACTCAATATTGTATGCCTAGAATCAGCTTGAGCATAACCTTCCTGGTCTTTATGGAGCTTGTGCCAAAACCAGACAATAGGGCATAAGCTTTAAATGTGAAACTACACGTGAGAAATTGCTGAATCTAAACAGAGCTTGTGCCAGTAGTCCCAGCTACTCGGCAAATAGATATTGCAGCAAAGGAGTAACCACTGCTACGCTTAAACTGTTCCCCAACAATGCATAACTGTGACATGAGGAAAAAGAATTGTCTGAAACATTTAAACCATCAAAAAAGAAAAAAGGTAAAATAGAAAGAAATGCAGATCCATGTTTACTGGTATGTGTCGATATTTTCAGTAATAATCTTCCAACTGCAAAATCATACTTAAACAGTGCATTCCTCATCTATCTATGAATGCTTCGAACTATGGAGAAAAGGAACAAGGAAGAACCTTCAATTGCATTCCCCAAATGCAGCAACTCTTTCATAATTTGGACATAGTATCTCTACACCTAGAGATATCAAATAGGTTGATCTCTACACCTAGAGATATCAAATCGGTTGAGCCATCTTATATCAATTTTATTGTTCTTATTTCAATTTTCTGTTTGGCCAAAATAAAACTGATTTTTTAGTCAAAACAAATCAGCATAAAAAGAGAAACAAAGTCAAATGAGTTCGGGAGCTATATGAGCTGACAGCTCATTTGACACATCTACTCATGCCCCAACTAACTGGCAGATTACTATGGATGCTTCAAGCTTGTAATCGCATAACGTAAATACCACTTATATTCATCAATCAGGCTTCACTTGACAAAAGCACAATCCCAACTCTCAAACCCATGCACCTATGTAATAGAATAGCCATAAAGTTTTATCCAAGTCTTGGATAGAGGAAACATTAAAGGATATAGAAGGTCAGAGACATAATTTCAATCAAATTCCAAAGTTGTCTTAACTCACACTAACACAGATGATATATCCAGTCCTCTTCGTTGTGCAGACCTTTCCTTAATTTATAGATGCCATATATTTCAATGTTTTTATTTAAGAAATCTTCAAAAAAATATAAACAGGCAAGCATATATGGTGGGAAATATTTTCAACTTTGCAGAACTTCAGATAAAAATAGCAATAAACTGGGAAGCAAAATAGTCTATGATCCAAGTTCAGATAGATTTAATACTAACAACTTTTGCTCGTGCACAACTTAAGGGTAAGGAGCTAGGATGACCAAGGGCATATAACAATATATAGCATACCGTTGTTTAAGGCTTATGTGCTCTGGAAACTCAAAATCTTCGGGGAATGAATGCAAATTACCAACCTAATTATTTGAAAAGAAAAATGGTTAAACAAAGCATAAACTCAAACAAAAAATTCAAAACTGAAACATAAACCTCCATAAAATAGATAAAAGAAATCAATTACCTCCTTAGGGGTAAAATATCTAAGGCCTTGTTCCTTCAAAGGAGATGATTTACCCTTTTTCTCTGGCTGCATTATTATGCTATCGTAAATACACAATGAACAAATCAATGAAAGGCAACAAGAAGACGAGTTGAAAAAAGAAGAATCATATGTAAATATGAATATGGAATTGTGATGGTTGCACAGTCTTCCTTGGGTCCGTGCTATTATATACAAAGCTAAATAAAAAAGTGTGACAAATATCAATGCAGACTTTTCAGTGATTGAGTTAAAGATATTCTAGTACAACTATTAGCACCAAAATAATCTGGAAACTTGGCCGACAACATTAATTTCATTAGATCTCATTGTATCAGGAACAATCTTTGAACAGGTAACAAGCATTTTAAGATCTTACTATTGTAGGACATCTGATATCTTGACACCACAACTTCTCATCAATCAAATGAGTGAATTTTTCTGATAAATAAATGCAACATCTGCAAACTGAAGTTTTAGTAATTTCAATTCACTGACTGCATGTTAACATTAACATCTTACCAAGATTGTTGCTAAAAGAGAGCCAGTACCCTTCACATATCGATAATAACTCTTTGTAAAACAACAGCACCGCTTTGAATCGGGATAGACAATATCTATGCAGAGTAAAGGACTCGTTGATCTCCACAGAGAGAGAGAGACAGAGGCAGATTTGATAATGGTACTAGAAATGATCCAATAAGCTAACTAATTATCGCTAAAAGAAGGATACCCATGGCACTTCCCCATCTCTCAATCAAGCTGAGAGAAACAGAATACTGATCTACAGAGCTAATATCATATTCATGCTCTTCAGTATCTTTTTCTGTATCTCTACAAGCATCTTCAAAGTCCATAGTAGTATTCAAAGAATTGGACCCTGGTGGATGGCTTGAATTCTTGAATTCAAGAAATCTTTCGATAGGCTCACAAGATTGGAGTAGCTTATCGAAATTCTCCCGGGGCAGGTCATGTTCACATAGTACTGGATTATCAGCATGTTCAAACAATGGGATTGAAGACCAAAGAAGCTGGCTGTTAAAAGGTTGGCTCCTAAAGGAAAAGGGTTTCTTCTTAGCCTGTAAAAGGAAATGAATGCTCATTAACTTAATTTAAAGATTGATATTATGGTGAACAGGAAGAGCAACAAAATTCCCAAATTTTGTGAATGGCAAGGACCAGAGAGATAGGTACCAGACAAAAATAACGTGGTCTTGAATAAGGTACAGCAAACTGCAATGGGCTTAATATAAACTCATGTGTGACAAAATCAGATTTCACCAACACCTCCATCAATCTTGAATGTGTATCAGATGTCTGCAGCCATAGAAGAAAAATGCCCTTAGAAACTTGAATTACCATCTTAATAGTTTTGAGCTAAATTTCCGGTATCTACCTCAAAACCAACAACATTCTCTACAAATAACACATTTGGAGGTTGAGAAAGGTGTGGAATCAATTCAAGAATCTTCAGAAATGAAAATGCACGGGCATCGCGAGATTGTTTCTGAAGACCTAATAACAAGTAACTCAACATAAGCCTTAACAGTTATTATATCTACACGTAGAATGTGAACAGAAGTAATCTCTAACCTTGTCGAGTGTAAGGTTGGCAAGGAGGAGAAAGAAGCCATGCCTGTGCCCCATAAATGTCGAGGTCATCAGCTGTCAGGCTCTCAATATTACCCTATGTCAGTCAGATCCCAACAGTTTTGAAGATAGAAACAGTTAAAAACACCAAAAATCTGACACTTGGCATTTAGAAAGAGGTAGTCAGAAACTATTCAAACTATCTTTGCCTTTTTTTTTTAGATCAAAAATAAAAATCTCCACAAGAGTGTGACGACCACACCACTGGTTCATCGGCTATAAGAGGTTTATCTATCCTAAGGTAACAAAGAGGGTGTCGCTTATAAGCTAGACATTGAGGTGCATGGCCCCAAATTTCCATGCAACTCACTATTCAGTGAGATAATACTGCTCCCTTGCACTCATCTCATTGCCAAGTGGACTGCCTCAGGATAGATAAATAGAAAGAAAGAAAGAAAGAAAGAAAGAAAGAAAGAAAGAAAGAAAGAAAGAAAGAAAATATCTTTGCTTATTGACTGTAAAACTTTTAGTGGTACAATACCAAGCACTGTATAAATAGGTGACTAGAAATACCATTTTAAAGAAACTTGCAGACAGAACCACAATAACATGAAAGGATTCTTTGTACGGGTAGTTTTGACCATCTTAAGAAGCAGAGAATATTTTTTTCTTCTTGCGAGGCCCAATATTCCAATTAATCTGAATATTATATTTTATGAGAGAAAAACTTATATAGTGAATAGTCCATTAAATGAATCTTTTAAAGTAGAATTTTAACTTTCAAATTTTGAAGCCATCAATTCCGGGCATGAAATGAAGAATAAGCAAAAAGAAGTTTATGATTAAAGCTATAAATATGAATCAAATATTTGATGCCCAAATAGTTAAAACATCCATTATAGAGAAAACGCTTAGCTAAACGCTCTTAATTAAAAAAATCTAGCTTCAAGCTAGCATTAAGATGCCAAAACTACAATGCTACTGCCTAAAAATTTGTTAGTCGTCAATTCCACCAACTTACCTTTTCGGAGGCCAACATTAAATTTATACATTTTAACATTCCCCTTGACTCTACATCTTATAGGCACAATACTTGAAATTCAACAATTAGGGCTAGAAGGGGTTTTGAACATAACTTGCTGCTCTAATGACATTAGAAATGTGTTGGTCACCAATTCTCCCAAAATTTAATCTGTTCAGAGATGTGCCAACAATTCATTTATATATTTTAGCACTAACCCTTAGAAACCAGTACGAGTTAATTTTTCAAACCTTATTTATTCTACATCCTAAAAGAAAATACTGTAAATATTCGTATTTTTCAATCTTAAGAATTGAAAACGTAAGCATTTTTTCACCTATGTTCCTAAGAAAAAGAAGAAATCAAAACCTGACAGGGACGATGCCCAAAGTTGTGTTGATAGACATCGTTTGCCTTGTCATTAATTTCAAACGCTTCCACAACTTTTGCATTCACTCCAGCTCTCATCAACGAGTACCTCTGATTATACACGCATGAGAAAATTACCAATCAGTTTAGACTCCAAAATTTAGAAACCAATTAACTATGAAGCTAAAATCAAATATATATTACTGTTTATTTATACATAACCATACATACGAGACAAATAAACCAAGTACCATGCCACCGATGCCACTATAGAACTCGAGGACTTTCCATGGCTCCTCTACATTCTTGTGCTCTGGAAAGCTCTTCTCCATTGCTCTCCTTTCACGCCGTCCGCCGTGATTCGTTGAGCTTCCTGAGCTCTCTATCGTTGCGTTTTGCTCGTGTTTTCGGCTTTCTGAATTTGCAGTAAAGGATGCTGTTTTGCTTACTTGCATTATACCACAAAACGACACGCCGTATATATAAATCAAACATTTATCACGTCAAAAAAATTGAGTAAAAATGAGGGGTGACCTTGGAATTGAACTTGAACCATATAATCTAAATAAACTAAAAATTGAATTAAATTGGGATAAATTCATACATCTCAAATAATTCAAAAATATTGAGGTTAAGTTTAAGTCACCTTGGCCCAAAATAATTTTTAAAAAAGAAAATTATAATAAGTAAACATTGAAACTTATATGTTAAAGTTAAAAACCTTAAATTAAAGAAACATATATTTTTTAATTTTCAACGGATTTGATCTCACTACCTCGACTCTATTTCTCCAATAATTAGTAATAATCGTCTCTTTAATAACAATTTTAAGTCCATTGAAATAGACTAAAGTATTTTTCTTGACATTCTAAAAAGATGATTTTTTTGTGTGATTATTGTATGATATACTTGTATACTAATATATATATATATATGGTTAATTTTAAAAGAAATTTTTTATTTAATTTTACTCATATATTTGTTTATTTAATGATCAGAAGAAATTCTATAAAAAATTTAAGCTTTTTATTCAAATTATAAGTTTTCGTTAGGACACGATGATCTCTGACTTTTGCATGAGAAGAATTTGATAGCATTTATTTTTATCAAATTTATGTAGAAATGAATATTTTGCTTTAAGAATTAGCTTTCTTTAGTTCTTGTTTACTAGTGTTATTGTTTTGTAATTAATTAATTATTGTAACATAATAAACACATGTGTGAGAATTTATATTATCTCTGTCTACTTTGTCGTGGATATGAATTATTCATTAAGCATTAATTTATTCTTTGTTCTAAAAATTAGTTGTTGTAAACTTATCAATCATTTTTTACGTTTTATGTAATATTATTTGAGTTAATAAACTTTAATTATTAAATATATTTTTTGATTTATAAAAAATATTTAATTTACTATATATAATTAAAAATTTAAGTTAATTAAGGTTACTTTGTAACAACTTATTTCTATTTAATTTGGATTTGTTTGATTAACTCGAATTAAATTTAAATTGAAATAAGGTTATATCAATTTAGACTATATTTAAATGATCCAATTCACATAAATTATTACCCCTAATAAAAATATGTGATAATATTGTAATAACTCAAATTATAATTTATAAAAAAATTATATTAACAAATTTATCTACTAATAATTATATTAAAATGTGAATAAATTTAGATATAAGATAAATAATTTTATTATAATAATTAAAAATAATTATCACAATAGAATTTAAAAAGTAAAACATAATTATATTTGAAGATATTGCGTATGGTGATTCAAAAAGATCATGATAAAAATTAAAAATCATTTTTTTCAAAAATAATACAATATTCATGTGTAAATTACACTTCATATGAGCTAAAAACATTTATAATCAAATTCAATTAAATGAAGATAACATCATTTAATAATATTATTAAAATATATTAATCATTCTGAAGATATTTAAATTATTATAAAATTAAATAATTATTATTTTATAAATCAAATATTATTAACATATGAACTTTTATTCTAATATCATATTATTGTTGGGCTAACTTGGCTAATCTAATAGTCAAGGTCAAAATTCATAGATAGTATGTTAATTTTAAGGAATGGACAATCAACTTTAACTAAAATTCAAATTAATCTTAATCTTCTTTTAAGATTAGATAGTGTTCGTATAATTTAAATTTATGATTTAAACAAAAAAGAACTTATCTTATTATTATTCAACATATTAAAATATTAGAGGGTAAAAAAAATACTACACCAATCATTTTTACTATAGTTTTTTAAAAATGAAACTTTTAACTATTAAAGAAAATACTAACCATTTTTTTTCATTTTCTGTGAAACCTTCGAAAAGTATATTACTTTTTGGCAAAGAGAGGTTAATTTTGCTTCACTTTTATTATTAGTTATTTTAAATAAAAATATATATATTTATATTTTTTTTTTATTTAGATTGGATTATATGGTAATTTTTTTCATTTATTTATTCATTTGTTTTGTGATGATTTATGTTATATATATACCCATAAAATTTGTGTTTTATTATCAATCTTTATATAGATTTATGTATCAAAGATCATAAATATTACAATGTATTATCAATATCTTATTTTTCTTAAAAATGATTAATATATTAATTAAAACAATTTATTGAAGAACCTTAATGTAGAGTAAAAAATAAAAACTTAAATTTTTTTAACATATTTAGATTAATGATTTCTTGTTTAAATTATATCTTTGATTTTTAATGATATTTTATTTCCTAAAACAATATATATTAAAATGTTGATATTTTTAATAATAATACATTTTATGTATTTTTTTTTATTTAATTTATGATTAAAAAAGATATTTTAAATTTAGGGTGTTAATGCTTCAATGATTTCAACAAAGTTAGTTAAAAAAATAACTCGTTCCTTAAAAAACTATTTCGTAAGAAAGTACAAACAATATTTTTTGAATGTAAAAATACTCATAACAAATCTTTTTCAACCGTTAAAGTTTTTATTGTTATTAGAAACAAAAATAGTTTTTTTTTTAAGAAGAAGCCCAAAACTTACATTGAATCGTAGACCGATAAGTCACACATTATTATTAATTTGAGGTATATTATTACTTTTTTTTCCTTATAATTTAATAGCTTTATTTTTTAATTTACATAGTATAATTATCTTATTTTTTCTTACTATTTAATTTTTTTAATTTTCTTACATTTCGTGCAAGATATTATTTGTTATTATTTATGTAATAGTTATGCAACCCAACAATTTAAGATATCTTGCTAATATTGAGTAGCAAGGTCTGATCTAAGTAAACAACATGGATGCCATCCTAATGACCTAAGTCACATCTTAGTGTAGTGCTTCAAGTCGTATGTTTGTAACAACATGTTTATGTAGTGTCGTCCTAACAACCTAGGTCACATCTTAGTGTAGTGTCTTAAGCCATATGTTTGTCACGACCTGTTTATGTAGTATCTATGACGATTTGATTTAAATAGGAGCTATATTTTATGTATTTTAATTGCTTGTATAAGAGTACCTACCTATGTAACCTCAACATTTTTATAATAGGTGTAATATACACCTCTTTTATGAGAAGAATACATGATGAGCCACAAAATCGGCATTACAAATATCGATCTTGTGAAATACTCTTTGGTTTTATAATTGTAAAACTCTCGTAAATGCACGAATCCTTTTATAGAAAATGATAAATATACTCTCAAGATCGATCTAAGTAATGAATATATGTGGTTTTTAATTTATTATTCGAACTTTTAAAAACAAAATTAAATCATAAACATTCTGTTATGATATTTTGGTTTTGTTTTCTAATCTAATAACATAAAAAGGAATAAAAATAGATATAGATTCAATAAACAATAATACAAATTTTTATTATTCATAATAGTGGAGTATTTATGGATATAATAATTAAGTTAATTATGTTTGCTCATATTATTTAAGTTATTAAAGATATAAATTGATATTTATTGATTATCTAAATTTTATATAAATACCACCTTTGGTGGAGTTAGATATTATTTGTTAATTAAATAAATTAATTATCACCCATGAGTGATGTCGATAACTAATTTAGTTAATTAAATTAATTCTTTTTTTTCTCTCTAAAAGATTGAAAATGAACCATTTAAATACCATCTTTGGTAGAGTTAGACATTTTAAACTTTATTCAAGGTGTCTAAATTAAATCTAAGAATTTAATTATCCGAGTACTAACTTTCAAGCTTTAAAATCATGATTGAAAATATGTTGTCAATACATTTTCGAATAATAGTTCTTATAAAAACTTTTGAAATATGGCTTCACTCTAATTACCGAGCGATTGTACCAACAAATAAAAGAGCACTACTCTAAATAGGACCAGATAATTAAACCTTATAATCTAATTTTCAAATTTAAGTTTGTAATGAAAAACAATAAATTTCTCTCTAACATCCTTAATATAGAATCTTGAATAAAAACAAAATCAATTTATTTTATAGAAATATTTTACCTATTTAATATTTCACAAGCATAACAATGTTTTAATTATATCATATTTATAAATAACCAACCATGTTAAATTTAATCACAGACAAATTAAATATAACATATAAGAATAAAATAGAAAAAGATAACTGTAAGAATACATTAAAATAATACCTTTAAAGAATCCTTACAAGAGTTTGATGTTAATTTTGTTGCTGTAAAACCTCCAAACGGGTTTGCATCTCCGCTTATTGAATCAAAAAAATTAAAAATTTATAAAAACATAGTTAGTTCTTCTCAAAAAGAAAAAGAACTTAAAAACTAAAAACTAAAAAAATGAAAACTTTTTAGAGAGAGAAAGAGCTTAGAAAATTGTGTGTTATGCAATGGGGAAAGAAAGTTCTTTTATAGGTGAGGAAAAGGCCAAAAAAGGGGGGAAAATATTTCAAAATTTGAATTTGGATGTGTTTGGATAGGTTGTCACGTGTATGGGGTGCTAACATCTCGGTAGACGGGAAGTTGGTGCACGCGGGACACAACGAGAAGTGTGTTGGAGCACACGAGACATAGCGAGGAGTGTGCTTATGCATGAGTGACATGGTACCGGTGTGTGCTGGCGAGCGCAGTAGTCAATGCGACATGTGTTGGCATATGTGGGACGTGTATTGGCTGGGCATGTGCCGACGATGTGTGGGCATGTGCCGACCACGTGCGGGCGTGTGTCGGTGTATGCTGGGCCTGTGCGTGTGCTACTACGTGCATGACTCGACAGGAATGGGCGGCTACGTGCACAATTTTGGCCTTTTTGATATTTTGACCCATTTTGTCCATTTTTTTCATCTTTTTAACTTTTCTTCATTTCGTTTATCAACATATATGTGATTTATTGTCTCCAATATTTTTCTTCGAGTCTTTAAGTTATTTTTGAACGAAAATACCTAAAAAATAATAAAAATATATGTGATTCCGAAAAGACAGATTTATATAAAAAAAATGATAAAATCAAACAAATATGAATATATTTAATCAATTAAAATATATTAAATCATGGTAATTTTAGTACTTTTTAAGTACTCATCACAACCCCTAACTAGCTTCTTGCTAGTCCCTTAACAAGAGAAGCGATATAAACTAAAATAAAAACTAAAAAATAAACTATCCTAAATCATTTTTGTGGATTGACACAGTTGCATTTAGCATATGCAACAAGCCTTTAAATCCCCAGGTTGCCCTAGTGGACGAGTACAAGTCTCGTGAGGGTTTTCAATAATGATACCTACAAACATTAATAAAAAATGAAAACAAAATAAAACAAATAAAATAAGAATTTAACTAAAATTTAAAATAAAGTAAAAGTACTAAAATAAAATAAAAGAAATACAAAAATATATCATACATATAATCTCTTTTAAATTTCATAATTAAAATCTTAAGTATAGATTATTTCAAATTCTTAAACATTCATGATTTATTATAATACTTAGTTGAAAATCATTTTCATATTTCATATAAAAAATGTATTAATTAATTTCACCCAAACTTATGTTAGAAATTCAAATTCGCTTTGACTCTATTATTCACAAGTCAATACTCTCAAAAACACTAAATCATATGGGTCCAAACACTCATACTAATTTATATGCGAAAGACTTGATGTATAGAAATGAACTAATATGTTCGCATATATACAAGGAAGAAAGACTTAAAGTGTTATTTTAACATTGATCTCATGAAAGAAATCAAATGTAAGAATTTATAAAATATTATACATTACTTTCATGCATAAATCAAATTTATCAAATAAAAATATCAAGTAATATGCCTTTTAGAAAATATAGGAAAATGCAATAACTTCTTAGAGAATTACTTCCTATATTTTCTTTTGCATTAAACCATTTCTCACAAATGTTTAGGCTTTTTGGGTCATAATATATAAATTATACTATTCATTTTTCTTTTATCTCTTTCTTTCTATTTTTTTTGTTTCTCTTATATTTTTTTCTTTTTTTATAATAGAATACATTTTTTTAGAGAGTGGACCCATGTACAGATTGTACAATTTTTATACGATAAGGTGAGTGGTTAATATTTAGCTTTTATGTTTGTATTTGTATAGGTAACCCTAGATATATCTCTTTTTAATAGAAGTCATGCATGAATGAAGAAAAATATATACTATCAATTTCTACTTAAATCATTTAATCTAAGCAAATGAAAAATAAATATATAACACTTCATTAAGATGTAAAAATCTAGACATTCAATGCTAAGTCCTATAGAGATCATCTAATAATGCTTAAAAAGTAAGAAAAATGTTTATATTATAAAAATATATTTCACTCAGAATAAAGAAAATTAGGCTCAAATTATATATCACAAGTAGTCTCTATTATTTGATTCCTAAACACCGATTTTCGGTTTAATATAATTTCCACACCTTATCAAGAAATACTAGTAATGAAAAAAAAACTAACTAATTACCATATACTCCATGATATGTTTTCAAAAATTAATCTAACAATGCAAAATACTTAATTATTTACTTAAATTTGATTTAAAGAAATGATAAATTTTTGTAAGAAATATTTTTTTTAAACTAATCCCAAAATTCTAAAAATTACTAAACCACACAAAGAAAATAAACACAACAGAAATGAAAATATGATCATAAAAAATTTTAAAATTGTTATTTTTTTGAAATTAAGCATGGTAACTTTTCACCCCTTCAACCTAGAACTTACATTGTCTTCAATGTAATAATTGTAAATTAAAGATAAAGAGAAAAGAGAAGAAAAATTACTTATTTCTTGAGAATATGCAAGTAGTGATGGAAAAATGGAGGTGCATCCATCATGTTCATCATTAAAGTTCACACAGACAAATTGTTGTGACTTTCTAACATCTCAACAAATATTTTTAGTTTTAACAGTTCTAAGATTATTCACATGAAATTAAACTAAAATAAATTAAACAAATAAAAGAAAATTACCTAAAATGATGGGTTACCTCTCATCCACTACTTAGTTTAACATCTTAGCAAGACGCATCATTATGGTGCTAAGGATCACCTAGTCACATGCAATCAATTTTGGTAGTATTGTGTGGTCCTTCTAAATAAGGCTTCACACGATGCCCATTGACTTTGAATGTTGTTTGTGTCTTGGAATCCAATAGTTCTACTGCTCTATGAGCAAATACTTGGACTATTTTGAATGGTCCATCTCATCTTGATCTCAGTTTTCCTGGAAACAATCTTTGATAAGAGTTAAATAAAAGAACCTTCATTTTAGGGTAAAGAGTCTTAGGAATTAGCCTCTTGTCATGATAGCGCTTAGTACGCTCTTTACACAATTTGGCATTCTTATAGGGTTCGTTCCAAATTTCTTCCAACTCATTAAGATGGAGTAACCATTTTTCTCATGCTTTTTCTAAGTCCATGTTTAACTCTTTAAATGCCCAATAAGCCTTATGTTCGAGTTCAACAGGAAGGTGACACGCTTTTCTAAAGATTAATCGGCAAGGGCTCATCCTAATGGGTGTTTTGTAAGCTATGCGGTATGCCCATAAGGTATCATTCAACTTAAATGCTCAGTTCTTCCTTGAAGGACCCACAATGCGTTCTAGGATTCCCTTGATTTTCCTATTACTTACCACAACTAAACCAAAAGTTTGAGGATGATATGGAGTAGCTACTCTATGTGTGATGTTGTACTTTTTTAGTACTCCATCAAAGATTTTGTTACAAAAATGGATACTTCCATCACTTATTATAGCTTTAGGTGTTCCGAACCTGCTAAATATTGAATCCTTCAGGAATTTTACAACAACTTAGCATTATTGGTTTTAGTGGGGATAACTTTTACCCACTTGGATACATAATCCACAACAACCAAAATATATTGAAAACCATTGGATGGGGGGAAAAGACCCATAAAGTTAATCCCTCGTACATTAAAAATTTAAACAACTAAATTAGATGTCAAAGGCATTTCATCTCTTTTGCTTATATTTCTTATTCTTTGACATCTATCACATTATGCACAAAACATATGAGCATCTTTAAAAAGAGTAGGCCAAAAGAATCCAGACTGTAATATCTTATAGGTTGTGTTTTTGCCACCAAAATGGCCTCCACAATAAAGGGTCATTCCAGAAATAATCTTTGATAGTTTCAAAAAACCTTTTCTTGTCCTAATATGAAGTGTTAGGTCTCAAAACACCAGTGTCAAGATAGTTTACAATATCAGCATACCATGGGTTTAGACCTATTGAAAATAATTGTTCATCAGGAAAGGTTTCCACTATATCTTCATTACTCTCATCCTTAAGAGAATTGAAGTTATAAATCAACCTAGACAAGTGGTTAGCTACTAATTTTCACTACCTTTTTTATCCTTGATTTCTAAGTAAAATTCTCATAAGACTAAAACTAAGACCCACCTGATTAATCTTGGCTTGACATTCAGTTTACTTAATAGGTATCTTAAAACAACATGATTAGAATACATAATCACTTTAGATCTTACTAAATAAGACCCGAATTTGTCTAAAAAAACACTATAGCCAAGAATTCCTTTTCAATTATGGTATAATTCATCTGGGAGTCATTGAGTGTTTTGCTAGCATAGTAGATGACATGAAAATGCTTATCCACCTTTTGTCCCAAGACTGCTTCGATAGCATAATCGAGTGCGCCACACATTATTTCAAAGGGTAAAGACCAGTTTGGTTCCATAATAATAGGGGCAAATGTTAGTTTCTATTTCAAGGTATTAAAGAAAATAAGGTAGTCATTGTTGAAATCAAAGTAAACATCTTTTGATAACAGGTTATATAAGGGACGACTTATTTTAGAGAAATCTTAAATTAATCGTCTGTAAAATCCTACATGTCCTAAGAAGCTTCTTATCTCTTTAACATATGTAAGAGGAGGTAATTTGGAAATCAGTTCAATTTTAAGCTTATCAACTTCAATACCTTTGTTTGAAATGATATGTCCTAACACTATCCCTTTTTGAACCATAAAATAACTTTTTTTCCCAACTAAGGGTTAGATTGCATTCAATGCATCTTTCTAAAACCAAAGTCAATTTATGTAAGCAATCCTCAAATGAGTTTCCAAAGATAGAGAAATCATCCATAAAACCTCAAGGATTTTTCCACCATGTCTGAGAGGATAGCCATCGTACATCTCTGGAACGTGGCAGGGGCATTGCATAATCCAAATGACATTCTTCGAAAAGCAAATGTCCCAAAAGGAAATGTATATGTAGTATTTTCTTGATCTTCTGGTGATATAGGTACTTGATAATATCCAGATAATCCATCTAGAAAACAATAAAATTTATGGCCATCTAATCTTTCCAACATTTGATCAATGAATGGAAGAGGAAAGTGATCTTTTTTAGTATATAAATTCAGTTTCCTGAAATCTATACACATCCTCCATCTAGTGATTATTCTAGTGGGCACTAATTCACTTTTGTCATTTTTAACAACTGTTATCCCAAATTTATTAGGTACCACATGCACTAGAATAATACACTTACTAACGGCAATAAGGTAGATAATTCTTTCTTCCAATAATTTAATAATTTCTTTCTTAACTACCTCTTGCATGTTTGGGTTTAGTCTTCTTTGGGCCTTTCGTACGAGTTTAGCACCATCCTCTAATTTGATCTTATGCATACACGTGGTAGGACTAATACCTTTTATATCCTCGATACTCCAACCTATGGCTTTCTTAAACTTCTTAAGCACTTTTATAAGTTCCTTTTCTTGAGTTTTGGTCAATGTTGAAGAAATTATTGCTGGATAAGTTTTTCCTTCTCCCAAAAACATGTATTTTATGTGCTTAGGTAAGTCTTTAAGTTCAAGTTCAGGTGGATTGACCTCTTTATTAGATGGGGAACTGGGTAGATATAAGAGTGTACTAGATTTTGTCATTAGTTCATCACTATCTAATTGTTCAAGGTACCCCTTAGTTTCTTCATCTAAATCTTCTTTGACCTCTTCAAGTGTAAGAAAAGTTTCATGCTTGTCTTCTATTCTGGTATGGGAAAAGGTTCTTTGGACAAGATTATCCAAATGGTCAACATCGAATATTTCATCAATGGAAGAAATTTAAGAAAAAAGGTGAAGAATCAAAAACTTAAAAATGAACAGTCTCTCCTAAGACTGTCATTGTCAAATTTCCATCTTGGACATTAATAATAGTCTTGGTAGTTGCTATAAATGGTCTACCAAGAAGTATTGTGTGCGCTTTGTCCAAGGTTGGATTTTCTTGCACATTAAGAACCACAAAGTCAACAAGTATTATCAGTTTGTCTACCTATACCAACACATCCTCAACTATTTCCTTTGGATACTTAAGAGATTTATCTACAAGTTGAAGGGATATAGTTGTGGTTTTTAAATCTCCTAAATCAAGCTATAAGAATATATAGTAGGGCATTAAGTTTATACTAGTACCTAAATCAAGCATTGCTTTAGCGACCTTCCTATCCCCTAAAGTTATGTTTATGATAAAACTTCCAGGGTCTTTCAACTCAGGGAACATCGGTGCTGAAGTACTACACTAGAAATTTCTGATACCACTACTCGCTTATTAAGTTCATACCTCATTTTCTTATTGTTCAACTCTTTGAAAAACTTAGCATAGGAGGGCATATTCATGATCACTTCTAATAATGGTAAATTGATATTTACTTTAGGAAGCATATTAAAAAGATCATAGAATTTCTTATCTTGTTTGGATTCTTTCAGCTGGTGTGGAAAAGGTACTTGCAGCTGGTGTGGTTCTGTTGTCTTTTGAATTTTAGGGATGTCAGATGACTTCGCAATGAGTTTTTTTGTAGGTTTTTCAAGTTTAGCACTTGTCTCTCCTTTTTACGAGACCAAAATTTCACCTTCTTTGTTACTTGAACTACAAGGTAGATCGTTAGAGATTTCATGTAAAATAGTATTAACTACCTTACCACTTTGAATAATTCTTACATCCTTCACTTGCTCGAGTTGACTAGGCAACTTTCATGGTTCTTACTTTTGCATTTGTTCTACTAGCTGCCCAACTCTAGTTTCAATTATTTTAATCGAAGCCTCTATAGTGCTCAACCTTTGATTATTCGTCAATTGGTTTTCGTGACTAAATTGAATAAAAGCATTCAATCTATCCTCTAAGGTTGGCATAAAATATTGATTTGGTAGATAAGAGAGGTTTTTACATGGCCTTAGTGTTTGACATTGGGTATAGGCTTGGTAATTGTTTGGTATTCAATGATGGTTAGGGTGATTATTGGTGTTTGGATGATATCTTTGAAAGGAATTGAATTCCTCTATGACACCCACACTACAATCACAAGTATATGAACAATTACGAGCATCATGCCCAATTGAAAAAAACATTTCACACTCTTCTTGATTTGGAATTTGGTGGGTAATGAAAAATTGCACTTGCTTAGTCAATTCAACAAGTTGCAAGGTCATTTCATTACAAGAGCCAACTTCAATGACTCCTCCTCTTCTTCTCCTAGTGCTTATTTTTTGGGAATTAGAACTGAACAACTCATAGAGACTATAGGTTTCATCTATGGTCTTTTCTCAAACAACTTCTCCAGCAACATTATCAACCATATATTGACTCTGCAATGTCAATCCATAATAAAATAATTGGTTCTATAGCTGTAATGGAAAACTATGATGAGGACATTGAATAAAAAAGAGTTTGAATCTTTCCCAAGCTTCATGAAAGGGCTTTTCGTCCATTTCAAAAAACATTGCTATCTTCATTCATAAATCAATATTCTTTCGATGGGAATATAACCTGCCCATAAACTTTTCATAGACTATCTCCTAAGTTGTCAAAGAACCAAGATGTAGAGTAATGAACCATGACAAAGCTTTATCCTTGAGAGTGTAAGGAAAACATCTCATCCTAAGCTGGTTTTCATCAATTCTCTACAGTGGAAAGGTTTGATCAATAGTATAGAATTCTCTAATGAAATGCAAAGGGTCTTTATTAGGGATACCGTAAAAGAAAGGCAACAAAGAATAATGAATCTTTTTTAACTCATAGTTCCTTGCAGCCAATTGCAGTTGTATGCTGGAAGTTGCATTGCCAATGATTGGTGTTGCATAGTCCTTCATCATTTTCTACCCATCTCCAGCATCTCCCATGGCTTCCTATAGTTGAAATAGGTCTTCCTATATTTGAGTATCTAGCTCCTAAATTGTAGATTTCTTTGAGAAAAATTTATCATTTAACAAAATGTATAGGATTAAAGAAGATGAAAGACGCAGTGAATCTAAATTTTTATTTATTTATTTATTCTTGTATTTTTTTATTGAAAAACTAAGTTAATTAAGTTAAGTGAAAATCTAAGTTAATTAAGTTAAGTGAAAATCTATGTTAATTAAGTTAATGAATTTAGTTTTTTTTTTTGTAATGCAAAATTTAAAGAATGAACACAATTTTGAAACAAATGAATCTCTATTATTTCATTTGAATTTTATTACACACATTCTTAAAATAAAACAAAACAAACTAAAAGAAAGGAAAATACAATAATAGGTGACCACCCACTCTAGACTAAAATTTATCGTCTTCTAGTGAGATGTTGCTAGGAGATTTCAAAATGACAAACTCAATGTCTCCTCTTGATTGAATTTATTTGATCCACTTTGACTATTCAGTTAGTCTTTGCTTTGTGATAACTGTATTTTATATAGTTATTTTCATCTATTTTATTAATTATAATTGCTATATTCTTGATATTTTTTGTTAATTTTAGTTAAATAAATTAATATTTACTGTTTATGTGTTAAGGAATATATTTTAAGAAAATTAAATAATTTGAATCGAAAACGTACTTAATTGAAAATTTATGTCCAAAAATATAATTTAAAATAAAATAGTGTTTAATTGCAATTAATAAAAGTCTAAAATATAATTTGAATTAAAATCGAGCTTAATTTTAATTATTAAAAGTTTAAAATTTAATTCAAATTAGAAAAAGGCTTAATTGTAATTAAAGAAAGTTTAAAATTTAATTTGAATTAAATTGGAGGGTTAAAATGCAATTAAGAAAAGTTTATTTTTCTGCGCAGAGAAAAGTCCACGCGCCATCATCCACGCGCGCCACATCAACCGTTAGGATGAGCACGTGTTTTTCAAATCCGACCAAAGCGAATGGAAGCAGGTTTTCTGGATCACGCGCAGGCGGGCATGTAGGGTGGGACCCCACGTGTTTATTATGTGGCTACCAAAAGGTGTGCTCCTGTGCGACGTGGTCCACATAATCTTCGTGTGGCTATCCATCTAACCAATGATACAATGCCACGTGTCTCAAATATTTCTATAGCGAATGAGAAGCATACACGTGGCACGTATTGGGTAAACCAATAGCACGGAAATGGTGCACGTTTCCAGTCGTACCGTTGTCTGCCACTTGTCACGCGTGCCATGATTTCGTGCGGGGTAATCACATGCAACTATTTCCCTCCTCTAGTGAAATGCTGCCACGTGTCCCACTATTCCTTGCAACGAATCAGACGCTGACACGTGCATACGGTTTGAATTTAAAAAAATCAGAAACGATGCCTTCTGCTTTGTCTCTCATGCGTAGATTAAAATAACAATTTCGATATCGAATATCGATACGCGTGTGTTTTTATTTTTAATGTAAATGTTCCCCACGTGTTAAAAAATATGTATTATTTTAGATGTATTTTTTAGCTATAAATAGGGGATTTATTGCTAAAAAATAGGAGTTTTTAGTTTTGGAATTTTTGGAGAGTTTGTGCGTTGGACTGTGGAACACGCAGAAGCGATTTTTGGCTTCTGTTGTGTTATGTGTGTTCCAAATATTTACGAGTTGAGATGTTTTAATTTTCTTTGTATTCATCTTCTAATATTCCTTAACTGTTATAATTCTTATTTCCATTATGAACTAATTTATTTTTGCTAAGGCTATGATGTAGTTGAATCAAGAAAATTTGATTTCTTTTGTTAATTGTTATATGAGTTCATTCCTTTCAAGTTGAGTATTTATTTCCATGCTTAATGCTTTTAAATTTCTAGCTAAGATTTAGATGATTTGTTGCATTATATTGAGACCGAGAGAAGATGTGTAATGAATGCTTCTTGTGATAAATATCGTATGTTGAATGCGAGTGTGAGACCTAATGCATGATGTATGTGGTTATTCTAGAAATTCCATAAATCGTAATGTGCTTGTGTGTGATTAAATCTTCATAGAAATATAGTTGGTTTTCATAGATAAGTAATTCTAATATAACTCGAGAGAGAGTATTAGGTAAATTTGAGTTTTTCAACCATCACTTTTAGCTTTGATTCTCATATAACATGACTGAAATCGGATTGAATTGATTTAGCGAAATCAAATGCCTTAGCGTTTTTAATAATTTGTGAACAACATTCAATTCTTAAACTATTTTATCAATTAACGATTGTTTTGGATAAAATCAGAGGGAAACAATTTTAGTACTCAACAAACTATAGTGACAAATCTCCGTGGGAACGATACTTTACTTACCAATTAACGATACTTACACGTTTATGTTCTCCTAAAAGAGACAATACTTTGTTTTTTCAAACCGTTGATTGGTTATCTCTATAAACTTGAATAAAAGAATTCAAGTTGTCCTCCAAGGTTGGTTTACTATGAAGGCTTCTTGGAATAGGCTGGTGGAATTGCTGGCCTAACTGATTTGAGCTTTGGGTGAAAGGAGGGTTGTTTTTGCCTCCAAGAGAAGTTAGGATGATTCCTCCATCTAGGATTGTAGGTACTTCAAATGGGGTTGAATCTTGGTCTCTATTAATATGCTTCCAAAACATTAACCTGTTCAAGTCCAACTGGTGTTTCTTCTTCATATGGACAGGTTTAAGTACTATGTCCTATGTTGCTACACAAACTACAATGTTCATTATTGGTGTTGATTTGTGTAGTGAGAAGGGCAACTTGCTTGGTCAATTGAACAAGTTGTTGTTGAACTTTATTGCTGGAATCGATTTCATAAACTCCATCTCTTCTCACTCGTGAGCTTTTATGTTGAGAATTCACACCCAACATCTCAAAGAGGTTGTATGTCTCTAAGGTTGTCTTCTCTCCCATAGCTCCTCCAGTAGCATTGTCAACAATGAACTGGCATTGTTGCGTAAGTTCATCGTAAAAGAATTGGTTCTGCAATTGTAAGAGGAAACTGTGATAGGGACATTGAGTGAGGAATAGTTTGAACCTATCTCAAGCTTCATGAAATGGTTCTCTTTACATATGAGAGAAAGTAGAAATTTTTGTTCTCAACTTTGATGTTTTTTTACGGGAATAGAATTTTCCCATGAATTTATTATAAACGTCCTCACACGTCCTTAGAAAACTTGGAGGGAGTGACATCAACCAAGCTTTGGTTTTATCGTTCAAGATGTAGGGGAAACACATTATTCTAAGTTGATCCTCATTTAGAATACCGAGGAGAAAAGTTTGGACTATGACATAAAAGTCCCTAATGAAGGAAATAAAATCTTCATTAGGCAGCCCATAGAATGAAGGAAGCATGGAAAAATGAATGTTTTTCAAGTCATAATTTTGAGCAGCCTCACCCAGCTAGATGAAGGCAGTTGTCGTACCAATTACTGGTCGTGCAAACTCCTTCATGGTGATTTTCCTAACATGTGGGTTTTCTTCCATTTCTATTGATTCCAATAGAAGATTAAGGTTTGGTTTTGTGTTAGGCTAAAAAAATAGGCTAATGGTTAGAATCCAGCCTTATGGAAAATTATTTAAATTTATGAATATTATCTATGTATGGTGTGAGAGGGTTTTTTAAGGATCTTCTATCATGCATAGACTAGTGAAAGCTTAAAATTTAATACACTTGTCAAAGGAATAGAATAATAATAAAAACTATACAAAAATTTAGAGAATAAAAAAATACTAAACAAACAAGTTAAGTTATCCATTAAGTTAAGTAACATAATCAATACCGACCAAGAGTGCTCCTAGAAAAAATGGTGGGGCAAAGGCACCTTAAATACCATCCTCCTAAATAGAGCAATGTTAATAGAAAAGACTAGTGGCACAAAGACTTCTAAGAACTAATCTCTTATACATAAATCTCTTAGATCAATACTTTTCATGCTATTTTAAGTTAATTTTTTTTTATTATTTAAGAGCTCATTATTTAAATAAAAATTATTTATTTATTTTTATTTTTGATTTTAAAAAAAATTATTTTTTTTAAAAAAACATTTAAATTTTTTTTGAACTCAAAATAGATAATAAAAAAATCACAATTATTTACACCATAAAAAGTTTTCAAAATTTTGATAAATAATTTAAAAATGCTATTATTTCTCCGAAAACGGTACCAAAAACTTGACGATGAGTCACAAGACTGACATTACAATTATAGATCTTGTGAAATACTCTTTGGTTTTATAATTTGTAAAACTCTCGTAAATGCACAAATCCTTTTATAGAAAATGATAAGTATACTCTCAAGGTCGATCTAAATAATGAATATATATGGTTTCTAAGTTATTATTCAAACTTTTAAAAATGAAATTTAATCCTAAACATCCTATCACGATATTTTGGTTTTATTTTCTAATTTAATAACATAAAAAAGAATAAAAATAGATATAGATTCAATAAACAATAATGCAAATTTTTATCATTAATAACATTAGAGTATTTATGGATTTAATAATTAAGTAAATTATACTTGCTCATATTATTTCGACTATTAAATATATAAATTGATATTTATTGATTTTATCTTTTTTATATAAATACACCTTTGGTAGGGTTAGATATTATTTGTTAATTAAATAAATCAATTAACACCTATGGGTGAGTCGATAACTAATTTGGTTAATTAAATTAATTCTTTTTTTACTCTAAAAGATTAAAAATGAACCATTTAAATGTCACATTTAGTGGAATTAAACATTTTAAATTTTATTAATGGTGTCTAAATTAACCTAAGAATTTAATTATCTGAGTACTAACTTTCAAGTTTTAAATCATGATTGAAAATATGTTGTCAATACATTTTTAAGTAATAGCTCTTATAAAAACTTTTGAAATAGAGTTTTAACTCTAACTACCACGTGATTGTACCAACAAATAAAATAGTATTACTCTAAATAAGACCGGATAATTAAACCTTATAATCTAGTTTTCAAATTTAAGTTTGTAATAAAAAATAATATATTTTTCTCTAACATCGTTAATATAAAATCTTGACTGCGAGTCGAATGTGTGTCGGGTGTATGATGATTGCATGCGCTTGTTGGGCTTGTGCCGACCATGTGCGTGCATGTGTTGGGCGTGCGCACATGATGTTGTACACAAGACTCAACCCAAATGAGATGTTGTGTGTGCGGCACTCAACAAGAATGGGAAGCTAAGTGTGCGACTCGGTGCGGAATGGCTGTTGCGTGCGCGTTTCGGCCTTTTTGAAATTTTTGACCCATTTTGTCCAATTTTTCAATTTTTTTGACTTTTTCAAATTTCTTCTATCAACATATATGTGATTTATTACCTCTAGTATTTTTCTTCGAGTCTTTAAGTAATTTTGAACAAAAATACCTTAAAAACAATAAAAATACTTGTGATTCTGAACAGACAAATATATATAAAAATGATAAAATCATACAAATATGAATCTATTTAATCAATTAAAGTATATTACGAGATCATGAACTGGGTAGTGCTCACCCTATAGTCAATGAAGGTTTTCAAGTTCCATCTCAACACGCATGACCACCACTAGGATAACTCAACATCCTACCTGTTCATTAAATTATAGTTTTGAAGGTGCTTCCCTCGAAAAAGATGATATGATGAAGAGTCTTCAAAGACAAATAAATGAGTGGAAATAAGCCTTTAACGAATCTCAAAGGGAGAATAACAAGCTTAGGTCCAAATTGGAACAAGAGGAATATTTGGAGGTTAAGAGCTAATTCCATACTCCTAGTCCACTGGTATTGGATAATCATCCTCCAAGGAGGGGACATGTATCACACACTTCCTACCCTCAATGACTTGAAGGAATTGTAAAAAAATACACACGTAAAACTCCAAACCCTAATTTCATCCTAGGACCTTCAAAGATGAATCCACCGATTCATAAGCATGTAACACATCATACACCCATTCCAAAACCCACAAATTTGGGTGTAAGGAATGCAACTACCATGGGATTTTAAATCCCACCATATGACCCGAATGAGGCCTTAAACAAAAAATTAAAAGATATGGACCAAGATGAATGATTGATTTAAAGGGATAGTGAAGCTAAGACCTTGGGGTGATATCAAAACTATGTGTGATCAACTGTCAACATCACCTTTTTCAGATGCCCTTGAGTTAACATTACTCTCTCAAAAATTAATGCTCTCAAATGCCTGACTTATAAGGGGATAAAATATTTAGTGGCTCATGTTCTCCAATTTAAGATGGCCATGGTTACTGTGAGCCTTCAAGAGGTTTAAGACCAATTATGACCAATTATGCATGCAACAAGCCCATAAGGAAGGAGTCTCGTCATTTTTTTCAATAATATAAGAGAAGGAAGAGACAATTGAAGCTTAAATGAGAAGGTTTAAGATAGAAAAAAATGGAAATTTCTCAACATCTCGACTCTATAGAAATCGAAGCTTTTAGCAAAGGAATCAAGTGCGATATTGGCCTCTTTACCGAGTTGATAAAAACCACCCTCCGATCTTTGGACGTGGTCTATAAAGAAACCTAGAAATTTGTAAACGTGGAAAGGGAATTGAAATCCAATAAAAGAGTGGTTAATAGAAGCGTGAATAAACCTACCTCAAGTAAAAGAGAAGATAATAGAAGGCATGTCGGGGAGAGGCATCCAAATCCTCCTTATTTTAAACATATGATCACATCGAGGGGAAGCTCAGGGAATTGGGGTTGGCCCTTATCCCCCTTCAGAGATTCACCTTTACGGGTTTCATTGACAAAGGTATCACAACAAATGGAGCATCTTAACAATGTTAATTGGCCACTACCCACGAAGGCTCCACTAAGAAACCCCAACAAATATTGCATGTTTCACAAAGACAAGGCACATTGGACCCGAGATTGCAGACAACTTAAATGGGAGATTAAACATTTTATTTCAAAAGGAAATTTACGTGATATTGTTGATGAACATGGGATCCACAAAAAGGAAACCAAAGAGGTAATAACCCCATTCAACTAGGTAGAACACCCTCAAATCTAGCTATCAGAGACGTCAATAGGACTAATCAGGCTCCATCAGGGGATGTTCGAATAATTCACACCATACATGGTGGACCTACTATGGTAGGTCATTCCAATACTTTAAGGAAAAGATACGCTCGAGAATCCAGATATATGAATCAATTGGTTTATAGTTTAAAGCATGATGGGCTGATTTATCATATTACCTTTGATGGATGAGAGGTTTTCCCGCCTTACGATGACCCTTTGGTCACTACAATCAAGATTGCACACTATAAAGTGCGCATAATTTTGGTAGACAATGATAGCCATTCAGATTGATTGTACTTGTTTGCCTTATTGGATATGAGAATTGACCCTACAGAGATTACATAACAACAAATGATGTTAATGGGTTTCAAAAGCATTGTAACCATGTCAATAGGGACCATACATTTATTGGTCTCCATGGAAGGAGCAATAATTCTTACGAATTTTGTGGTATTAAACACCCCTACGTCTTACAATGTAATTTCGGGTTGACCATGGATCCATAAGATGAAAGCAGTACCTTCTACGTATCATCAGCTTATTAAGTATCCTATTGTTAAGGGGATTAAAGAAATCAAAGGAGAACAGGAGAAGGCAAGGAGTTATAATATCGCCATGAGAAATACATTACCCCTACCGTCAAAGTAGCAATTAAAGAAAAAAAATTGTTCAAATGGGAAGAAAACACCACGAATGAAGGAACATATTATGATGGTAAACCCCGATGATTATGAAATGATTCACATAGGAGATATAAGGGATGAAAAATTTGTCAAGATCAATTCCAAATTGACCCCTTTTTCGAAAGCAACATTTAGTGATTTTCTATGGGATAATGTCAACCTTTTTTCATGGAAACTTGAAGACATGCCTATCATCGATCCTAACATCATTTCCCATGAATTATGTGTCGATCACACCAAGAAACTGATCCAACAAAGAAAAGGAAGATTCGTTCGAGATAAAAGTGATATTATTAAGAAGAAAGTAAATTCTTTAAAGAATGTGGGTTGGATTTGTGAGGTCACATACCCTACTTTGCTATCAAACGTGGTGTTTGTGAATAAATGAGGAGGAACACCCGATATGTGTCAACTTCATAGACCTAAATAGAGCGACACTAAGGGATTGCTTCCCATTGCCTAATATTGATGAATTAGTTGATGCTACAGCTAGTTTCGAAACAATGAGTTTTATGAATGCTTGTTCATATTATCACCGAATATAAATGCACCCCAGAGATAGAGAAAAAACAACATTCATCACGAAAGATGTCGTTCGACTTGAAAAAAGCAGGGGCTACTTATCAAAGGATGGTCAATGAAATGCTTGAAAACCAAATCGGTCAAAACATGGAAGTCTCGTGGATGACATGATGGTAAAAGCCAAGTATGCCAAGGACCACATGTATGATCTTTAGGAGGTTTTTGCTATAATCAAGAGTTACAAGATACGACTTAACCCAAAGAAGTGTCTTTCAGGTAACCTCACGTAAATTCCTAGGGTATTTAATATCGTCTAGGAGCATAGAAGCCAATCTTGACAAAAAAATTCCTTCGTGAACAACAGCTAAATGGTTGTATAGCTGCCCTAAGTCACTTCATCACCAAATGCACTGAAAATTTTCTACAACAACTAAGAACAAGTTTTCCAATCCATCAAAGGCTATTTGGGTAGGGCACTTCTTTTGACAAATCCTATTGTGGGCAAGGTATTATACATGTACATGCCTTTCATGGATAAGGCCGTTAGTGTTGTATTGGTAGTCGATAGAGATGAGAAAAAACACCTTGTGTACTATGTAAGCCACTCTTTACCAAAAGTATACCAACTATATCCCCCGTTGGACAAGGTGGAATTTACTGTAAAAATGATGACACGTAAACTCAGACACTATTTTGGTGCCCACAAAATAGTGGTACTTAGATACCTTTTAAAGAATATCTTAGATAAGATGGATCAGTCCAGTCATCTCTCTTAAATAACTATTAAGTTAAATGAGTTCGAGATACATTGTAAGCCATTATCAACCATCAAAGGACAAGCTCTTGATGATTTCATTACTGAGTGGACTTAGGAGTGTACACTAGTACAAAAGACTATAGAATCAATGTTAATGGTAGTAATACCTATCCCCACACTGGATCTGTGGAAGGTGTATGTTGATGTGGCAAGCAACTTAAGAGGAGCAGTGATTATGATATTTACTTCAACATGGGGTATGATAAAGAAATGTCTTCGTATCACTTTCTAGGCAACCAATAATGTGGCCGAATATGAGGTGTTTCTCTTGGCCTTAGACCAATTGATAACCTTGGGAGCTAAAAGAGTGTTGATCCATAGAGACTCACAGTTGGTAGTAAACCAAGTGAACAATGAGTTCGAGGCTAAGGAAGAAAAGATGAAACTCTATATGCAATTGTCAATTCCCTAGCCACATTGGCATCAACAGTGAGCTCAGACTTAAAGAGGGTGATCCCGACATCATGTTTATCGAATCCTAGTATCAAGGAAGTTGGAATGAAGGATCAAACTCAGTTCAATATCAATTCTACAACTCACACTTCTTGGTTGACCCCATACTCAAAATACCTCATCAATAATACCCTACCAGTGGACATGGATTTATCTCACAAAATTATGATGAAAGAAAAATACTATACCACTACCCAAGGTATTGTATGGAAAACCATGACTAAAATGCTTACCCATCTCAGAAGCTTAGATTGTGTTGAGCGAATGACATAAGGGACAATGCAGAGCCCACTATGGAGGAAGAACCCTTTTCCCATAGAATCATCTAACATGGTTACTATTGGTCTACCCTTCTCAAGGATTGCATCACTCATGTCAAAAGATGTGACAAGTGTCAAAGTCACGCCAATGTACCACATCAGCTGGCTAATGACTTAAAGTCCAATGTCAATCCATGGTCATTTCAAAAATATGGATTGGATATTGTCAGGCCATTTACCCTTCGCCATAGGCCAAAGAATATTTTTAATAGTAGTAACTAATTATTTTTCTAAGTGGATAGAGGCTAAACCATTGGCGAGAATTCAAAAGGTGGACGTGCAAAAATAGGTGGCGTCCGCATAGCTTTCCTAGTTAGCTTTTGTGCTTACATGGCATGCCGCATGGAAGCTTCTGATTGGTCCTGTGTTAAAAATTCATAAAAATCCAGAAAATTTCCGAAACATTATTCACTAAAAAAAATTATATTTTAGTTTTTTTGTCATAAAAATACTATTTATTAACTAAAACAAGTAAATATGAAGTAAAAAAGTGCGCTAATGACTCTATTTTCATAGAGTCATCAAAGAACACTGGGAAATTCATCCACCCATTTACCTTTTGCTCCTTCCAAATGTTTTTTCAATTTTTTGGACGACTATACTTGACCATTTGCTTGTGGTCTATAAGGGGTTAAATGGGACAATTTGATGCTTTTTTCATCGCAGAAAGATATTAATTGTTGGCCTATAACAAGTGGCCATTATCAATGACTAACTCTCTATGTGTTCCATGTGACATGCCACATGTCACCATGCCATTGCTTGATGTGTTCCACCCATACACCATGCCATTCAGTCCCACGAATCATAATATGCCATGTGTTACTGACTCTGCAAACGTTGACTCTAATAGATCTCCCCTACCACGCGTCGCTCCTTGATTCTCCTAATGAATTTATGATGCTATGTGTCACGTTGTGATTGGCTATTTGATCGTAGTCCTTGATCTGAAGCTGATCAAATGGTCCAAATCACAACTGAGCTTTATTTAAGCCCTTAATTAGCCTCCATTAGCATAATTTTGGTCAGTTTTTAGCTAAAAGTACAGAAAAATTCAAGAGAACACACAATTTTGGTAGAGATTCAAGAGGAAATTAATTCTACAATTCAACATATTGATTGTATTTCTTGAGGCGAAATCCTAAATAATATTTAGCAAGAGAAATGATTTAGGTCTTATTTGGATCGATTGAGCCTTTAAAGCCAACTATTGTTAATATCTTTAGTCACCCATTTGAGCCTAACAAAGAACCTTTCATATCTGTAAGCCACATTTAACGTATAACTAATAAGTATTAGCTTTACCCTTGCACCTTTAGTATGTATGAAAAGAAAAAAAAATGCAATCATGTGTTATGCTTTAGAGTAAGGTGAAATGTAATGCACCCTATAAAAAGAAGAATCAAAACTTAGAGTTATAATTATCCCTCTAAATAAAAAGAAAATAGAATTGAAAATAAGTTTGGGCGCGTTGTGAAGTTACAAAAAAAAGACGTGAAATAAAAAATATATGAAAAGAATGTCAAAAGAGGGTCCACTAAAATATCAAGTAAAAGCTCAATTGTAGTTAAAAAATGCATGACGAAAAAAAAGAAGCTAAGGTGTGGAAAGACCCTAAAATGTCTTCATTTATTGATCCTCCACCTAAGCCTTACATTACAACCATGTAAAATCCTTATTGATCTTATGCTAAGTGCATATTTATATTAGTGGAGAGGCATGTGAAAAATAGACTTATGAGACTTGTTCTAAGATTTAATTGATTAGCATGCTCATATAAGTTGATTTCATGAGTGTATTGGATGATATCATGTGTAACACACACACATGAATCAATTTTTCAAAAACCTTGCATATCCTTGTATTGATGGAACGTTGATTGATGAATATGTGAACCTCTTTATCATAGACTTGTACGACTTTTGAGAGGGATAGTTTTCGTGAAATATGCATATACTAATAGAAGTATATTTATGAATATACTACCCAAGTTAATTTATTTAGTTATACTTAGCTTTACTTGAGGACAAGCAAAGATTGAAGTTTGGGGTTGTAATGACTCTATGAAAATAGAGTCATTAGCGCACTTCTTTACTTAATATTTACTTGTTTTATTTAATAAATAGTATTTTTAAGGCAAAAAAAAAGTAAAATATAAACTATTTAGTGAAGAAGGATAAAAATATAATTTTTGGGATTTTTATGAATTTTTAACGCAGAACCAATTAGAAGCTTCCATATGACATGCCACATAAGCATAGGAGCTGACTAGTCAAGCCAGGTGGATGCCACGTAAGCATGGAGAGTGAATCACATCACACTGCGTGTGAGGAGGACAAAACATGCACCATGTGTCAGCACGACGTTCAATCTGAGTTCAAAAATCGATCAATGCTTCATGCCACGTGTCACCATACCATTACTCTGCACGTTTCACTCGTGTGCCATGCCATCCATTCCCACGAATCACATCAAACGACGTGTTTCTCACTCTACAAGCGTTGACTCCAACCGGTCTCCCCTACCACGCATTGCTCCCTGATTCACCCAATGAATTTCTGATGCCACGTGTCACACTGTGATTGGCTAAAACGTTCAATTTTGCTTATTTTGATCATAACCCTCGATCTGAAGTTGATCAAACGGTCTAGATTGCAACTGAGCTTTATTTAAGCCCATAATCACTCCATAAACCCTAATTGGCCTCCATTAGCATAATTTTGGTCAGTTTTTAGAGCTAAAAAAGAGAAAATATAGAAAAATTGAAAAGAAGACATAATTTTGTTATAGATTGAAGAGGAAATTAATTCTACAATTCAAGATATTGATTGTATTTCTTTTTCTACTCTTTTCTTTATCAATTTTTATGTCTCTCTTTATGAAAAATATGAGCTTTATGAACACAATTATGTGTAATTTATTTATTAATCTATGGATCTTATGAACCCAATTTTCACCATGTGATTGATCTAATATTTTTCTCAATAATAACATTAATTTAATTATATTATTTAATCTGATTTTTATGCTATTAATTGTTTGACCAACAATTTATCTATAGAGACAATTAAATAGATTTGAGAGAATTATTTAATTATTTGTCTTGATTAAATAACATACATAGTTTCTAGGTAGAAATGTATGATTCTTATGTATGTGATCCATAATTGATGAACTTAATGAGTAGTTTGCAATTTAATTGGTATAAGAGTGTGATTAACTTAATTACTATATGGTGTGTCGTTTACTTGATAGAGGAATACATGCTAGGTTAGATTGAATTGATCATGTATTTATTAATATTATATTAGGGGGATTTTAGAGATTCATATGGTTAGAAAATTAGAGGATTAATTAATCCTAGATATTTTCTCATATATCTTTTTAGTCACAAAATCTGATTTAATTAATTATTGCTATTTACTTTTAGTTATTTTAATTTTTCTTTCTTAAAATATAAAAACACCAAAAAAAAATTGATTTTTATTATTTTTAGTTTAAAAAAAATTAGTTTCTAAAAAAATAATCTCCGTGAGAATGATATTTACTTATCATTATATTACTTGTTGTGATATGTATACTTGCGTATTCATTGCACACACTTCATATGTGGCGATCATTCTTTAGGCCACAAGAACCACCCCTAAGGTATCAACGAGGGAAAGTCTTTTTTCTTTAGTCTATGTCACTAAAGTTGTTATACCCTGAGAGATCACACAAGAGGATAATTACTAAATCAAAAGTGAGGATTTTCTATTGGCCGAAGAAAAAAGGGAAGAAGCCTTCATACGCATCAAATCACAAAAGAGATCAATCCAAAAAATGTATAACAGATTCATCAAACATAAGAGCTTCAATATAAGGGAGTGGGTCTTGTGGAAATCATTGGGAAACAAAGTTGAAACTACCTATGGAAAGTTTGTCACAGTATAGGAAGGCATGTATAATATATATTATGTTATTCCGGGAGGGTCTTATTTGATCGAACGTGACAACATAAAGGATGAGTTCAGTTAGAACGGAGAATATCTTAAGAAATACTATGAATGAAATCTTATAATTGATATATTGAAAAACTATGATGTATTTTGAGCTAATTCTCGTGTTGAATTATAATGTGCAAAATCCATCTAATGGCCCTCTACTTGGGATGTCGTATATGTCTCATGCCTCATGATTGGAGGAAGAAGTCCATTGATCCCTCACTTGAGATGTGAGATACTTTCTAAGAAAGAGACTTGAGTTCCACGGTAAACCTCCTATTTAGGTAGGTATTTAGGGGTTGGATTTAATTTCACCCTTATATGTCTCTTGTCTAGTGAAGAATAAATGCACAGACTCCCATGATTAGAAGAAGTTAACTATCCCCCCTACGGGGGATGCGAGATACGTCTTATGCCTCATGATTGGAAGAAGGAGCCCACTGACCCCACCCCCCACTTGAGATGTGGGATACGTCCCAAGAAAGAGACTGGAGTTTCATGGAAAACCTCTTCTTTAGGAATGCATTTAGGGGTTGGATTCAATTTCACCCTTACATGTCTCATATCTATGAAGAATAAACATGATGACTTCCTATGATTGGAGGAAGGAGTCAACTGACCCCGCACTCAGGATGTTGGATACGTCCCATGACTCATCATTTGAGAAAGGAGTCTACTAATCTACCAACTTGAGATGCAATATACATCCCAAGAAAGAGACTTGAGTTGCACAATGAACCTCTTCTTTAGGAACACATTTAAGGGTTGGATTCAATTTTACCCTTACATGAATAATAAACACGACGACCCCTATGTTTGGCAAACAGAATCAAATGACCCACTGATGAACAGAACCAGCATCGTCGATCCTACCAATGTTTTGGTTTTATATTTATAAAACTCTCGCAAGTGCACGAATCATTTCGTAGAAAATGATAAGTATACTCCCAAGGTCGATCTAAAGAAGGAATATATGTGGTTTTTAATTTATTATTCAAACTTTTAAAAACGACATAAAAATAAACCTAGATTCAATAAATATTTATGCAAATTTTATTATTTATAATAGTAGAATATTTATGGATATAATAACTAAGTTAATTATGCTTGCTCATATTATTTAGGTTATTAAAGATATAAATTAATATTTATTGATTCTTCCTTTTTGTATGAATACCACCTTTGGTGGGGTTAGATATTCTTTGTTAACTAAACAAATCAATTAACACCTATGGGTAGGGTTAATAACTAATTTGATTAATTAAATTAATTCCTTTTTCTAAGAGATTGAAAATGAACCATTTAAATGTCACATTTGGTGGGATTAGACAATTTAAACTTTATTCAAGGTGTCCAAATTAAACCTAAAAATTTAGTTATCCGAGTACTAACTTTCAAGTTTTAAAACCACTACTCAAAACATGTTGTCAATACATTTTCAGATAATAATTCTTATAAAAACTTTTAAAATAGAGTTTCACTCTAACTATCAGGCGATTGTACCAACAAATAAAATAGCACTACTCTAAATCAGATCGGATAACTAAACCTTAAAATCTAATTTTCATATTTAAGTTTGTAATGAAAAATAATATATTTCTCTTTAACATTCTTAATATAAAATCTTGAATAAAAAGAAAATTAATTCTTTTTAGAGATTTTTACCTATTTAATATTTCGTAAGCATAACAACGTTATTATTATATCATTTTTACAAACAGTCAACAAAGTTAAATTTAATCACAAACAAATTAAATATAACATGTAAGAATAAAACATAAAAAATAACTGCAAAGAAAATAAAATCTTTACAGTACTTTGATACTATTCTTCTTGTTCCAAAATCTCCAAACGGAATTTGCACTCCCATTGATTAAATCGAAAAACAAATAAATTACAAAAACATAACTAGTTCTTCTCAAAAAGAGAATAACTTTAAAACTAAGAAAAACTAACAAAAAAAAGCTAAAAAAACTAAGAAAAACTAAGAAATGAGAGAAAGAAAGAGAATAGAAGATGTGTTTTGAGGTGTGTTTATTTATGAAGAGAATGGGGGTATTTATAGGTGAGGATGAGAAGAAAAAGTGGGTAAAAAAATGATAAAAAATGGTGGAAACACGGAATAGTGAATGATGATGTCATTTGATGACATCGGCATGATGTGGGGGGGCGCACGGATTAGGGCACAGATGGGCAACAACGTGCGCAGATTGGGGCACAGATGAGCAGCGGCGCACGCGGATAGGAATAGGGGGCACACAGATGCGTGCGAAAAGCAACAAGGGCGTGCGGACAGGAAGTGCAGCGCGGGCGGGACAAGAGCAAGGGCGCACATGGAATGGGCGTGTTGCGGCGACTGAGGGGCATTGTGCACGATTTCTTCCTTTTTGACATTTTTGACCCATTTTGTCCAATTTTTCCATATTTGTTGACCTTTCTTCATTTATTTATGAATATATTTGTGATGTATTGCCTCCAATATTCTTCTTTCAGTCTTTAAGTTACGTTTTTAAGCGAAATTACCCGAAAAACAATAAAAATACCCGTAATTCCAAAAAAGACAAATTTATATAATTATATGATAAAATCATATAAATATCTATATTTTTAATCAATTAATATGCATAAAATCATGGTAATTTTAGTGCTTTTTGGGTACTAATCACCCACCCACTTGAGACATGGGATATGTCCTAAGAACATCAACAAGACATCCACAATACATTGGATTCAACAATATGAATTGATCGACAAAGGAAATATATTAATGTAATTACATTATTTTAAGGCGAATTACAATCTTTAGAACAAAAAATACAGTTACTACAAATATGATACTGAATCTCCATTGTGAAGTTCATCACTTGTTTATGGGATATGCTTCGGGGTCCTCTGACATAGGAGCTTGATGAGTATTTTTCTCAAAGGCTCTATGTTTCCAATATTCTGAAAATTTGCGCAATTCATCCCATTCCTTCTTATATATATCTCGAAATGTCTATCTCTACAAATTTGGTCACTTCTTGACATATCTCAGCCTCCTTTTTTGAATCTTTTGCAAGGGATATAGCATGTGTTAAAATAATACCAAAAGTAATACAAGAGGATTAATAATTATACATCGTAAGTAACATATCAAAATAACAAAATAATAAGGTCGCTTACATCAAGCACATGTATGGCCATCATATACCAGATCGTTCCTTTCTCTTATTTACGAGCTATATAAATTGAAGGTCGGTCTTTGGGCACTCTGAAGTGGTGATACAATTCACCTTGAGCATCATGATTATTAAACATCTCGCTTTTAAACAGATCATTTATACCACTACCTTCAACCCACTATCTTTTCATGGGGTATATGCTATGTAACAGGCTAATATCATCCCATAATGGAGACAAGCCTTTACCAAATTCTAACTTATCATATCGATGCCCACTCATGGGTGGGGGTGTACCTACACTACCACCCTTCTTAGTAAGTATACCGACCTAATCTAGCTTCGAAAGTCACCTTTTGTCCAAGGAGCGAGGTGAAACATGGATCGCTTTTGATCTTTTGATTTTCTCACCCACTTGGATATCAGAGAGGATTTGATTTACCTCTTTGCTAAGGGTGAGAAAGGTAGCTCGCTTTCTTATAATGGGGATAGCCTTAGTGGCTCACAAGGTCGTTTAGTTCACCTCTTCGCTAATAGTAGGTTGTTCTCCCATAACGAGGAGTTCTCTAGTGACTAGCGATAATACCTCTGGGGTACAAAAAAACAAGACCCTATTTCAATCAGGTCATCTAGATTCACTTGGCTATAATCCATTATTTCTAAACATTCATGGCCTCAAATAAAAACTGGTGTTATAATACAAACCTACATATTCTTCTCATGATGTTATAATACAAACCTACATATATAATATAAAAAATTTATACACATAATAATAGAAAAAATATGAATAAATAAGTGCGTAGGATTAATAGAAATACTTACAATAGTAAATGAAGTGACAAAATGAAGAAAATGAAGAAAAAATAATGTTTTGTAAGTGAGAAATGGGTATAAATTTTTTGAGTATTTTGCTAAAAAAAATAGGGGATCTAAAAGATTAGTTAAAGAGGAAGAAAACTCATTAATCGGCACTGGAATTGGTGGTCATAGGTAGCCAAAAAATGAGAAAAAGTGGAAGAGGTTTTGGTTTTTTGAGAGTTATGTAGCGCTTGGAATAGTTTCTGTTTTGGGAAGAAAGAAGAGAAAATTTTATTCACGTGTGTAGCGTCGGTTCCATGTGTCAACCAACACTATGCTACGTGGATAGCATTGGTTCACCATGTCAACTGACGTTATCCATGTCGCTACATCCACGTGTAGCATCGGTTCTACACATCAACCGACGCTACATCCTACGTGGATAGGGTCGATTCTACACCGAACTAACTTTAAATTCATTATAAGTCATTTTCTTCCAAAAACTGACTTTACATATTGACTTAAATACCCCTTTTTGTAGTAGTGTCATTGAAATACGTAATCGAGATGTCTAACAACACTAGATATGTACTTTTCCTTTATCCAAACCGCTCTTCTTCAAACAATATCACAACTTGTAAGATCTACCCCGTGTTCATCAGCAACATTTGAGAGACATATGAGAGCTCACCACTCATTGGAATTTACTTGGGTAGGATTGATATCAAAAGTGTGAAAGGCGTGAGCTATCACCCTAGGGAAGGGACATTGGAGTCCAATTTTAAAGGCCACTAAATGCATCACCCACCACCCCACTGAGAGATCATCGACATCACATAAATGGGGAGGTATATGCATTAAACCTACATGGTGATAGATGCCATATTTATGCCTAATCTCAATCATGTCGTTCGCTACTAGAACGCTTGGCATCTTTTCAATCTGATGTTTATCCTTGGTCCTATGGATGGATGCACTCCGAATCTCATGCCTTTTCTTGGGATGGGGTACTTTGGTAGTCGTTGATATAGGGATCCTAATGATAGGTAAAAGGAGGAATCACTGTAGAAGTGTGGGGTCTAAACTTGGTGGCTCTTCAATTAATGGTTTGAGTTTAGATCATATCTCAAAATTTTCCATTATCGCCTTTGATACATACATGAGAGATGCGTCCTCCAAAAAGTTCACATAGTCCATAATATCAACCTTCGATGCCATACTTTCAAAGTTATAAAAGGTTGAGTTATTTTCTGGTGCAGCATATGTTAAAGTCTTAAGTTTGGGTAATGCCACGGATTTTTTTAAGCTATTCCCACAATCAGTAACATTTATCCTTAAACATTCATTAGCATTATCAATATCATGAGGTTCAGATTCTTTAAAAACTTTAAATATTACTTGTTCATCTTGCACTCTTATTGTAAGTTCACCTTTTTTGTACATCAATGAGTGCTCTTCCAGTTGCTAAGAATGGACGACCAAATATGATAGGAATGTCATGGTCCTCTTCCATGTCTAGCATAATGAAGTCCACCGGAAAGATGAATTTGTCTACTTTTACTAGCAAATCTTTTACCATATCCCGAGGTCTTTTAATTGACCTGTCAGTCATCTGCAATGTTACTGAAGTGGATTTGGCTTTACCAACCCCTAATCTCTGGAAGACCGATAATGGCATAAGGTTAATACTAGAACCCAAGTCACATAGTGCCTTGCCAAAACGGATGTTCCCAATAGTGCAAGGAATGTCAAAACTACCTGGATCTTTCAATTTCTGTGGTAGTTTTCTATTAAGGATGGCACTACAACCTTCAGTCAAGGTTATTGTTTCATGATCTTCAAGCCTCCTTTTCTTTGATATTATATCATTCATGAATTTGGTATAAGATGGCATTTGTTCAAGTGCCTCTGCAAATGGTATGTTTAAGTGTAGCTTCTTGAAGACTTCTAGAAATTTTGAAAACTACACATCTGACTTTTGCTTTTGCAATCTTTGAGGGAAAGGAATAGTGGGTTTGTAAATGTTGTTTTTTTTTTTGCTGAATTATTTCCTTTCCATTACTCTCTTTATCCACTACTTCTTTTTCATCCCTTTTAGTCTTATATTCCTCCTTATCCATTTGAGTCTCATCTCCTTCTAGAGTTTTACCATTCCTCAAGGTTATAACACTGCAATGGTCCTCCCCTTCTCTTCTAGGGTTTATGATTATGTCACTGGGAAGGTTACCTTGAGGCCTTTGGCTTATGGCTTGGGCAAGTTGCCCCATTTGGTTCTCCAAATTTCGAATCGAAGCCTCTTGAGTGGACACTTTTGTATTTACTCATTGGATGAAGTCTTTCATCATCCCCATTAAGGCATTTGAATTGTCCTCAGTAGGTGGCTTCTTCTCTTGGGCCTGCGATTGATGTGGTTGTTGAAAACTAGGTGGTTGAAACGATTGACGGTTGAATTGATTACCACCTTGTTATTACTCCAAGAGAAATTCGGAAGTTGTCTCCATCATGGGTTATATGTGTTTGAGTATGGATTTTTGTTTCGATTCACATTACCTACATAGCAAATGGATTCAGGATTATTTGGACAATTATCAAACAAGTGAGCTCCTCCACAAAACACACATGACACTCCTAAATCTTGGACTTGGTTTATACTCGTTGACGAGTTTTGAACCTTCAAAAGATTAACCAAAGATGAAACTTGAGCTGTAAGTGTTGTGATATCATTTACCTCAAGCATTCTAGCTACTTTTCTCGTGGTTGTCATTCTGTCCATTGGTCATTGATAATTATTGCTAGCCATTTTCTCAAGTAAATCATAAACTTAATTGTAAGATTTGGCTAGCAAAGCTCCATTAGTCGATGCATCAATGATAGTCCTTGTTTGAGCATTGAGACCATTGTAAAAAGTTTCCATTTGAATCCAAGAAGGAATACCATGATGAGGGCACTTCCTTAGCAAATCCTTGAATCTTTCCCATGCTTCATATAGATTCTCCTTTGTGTTGTTGGTAGGAAGTAACGTCATTCCTAAGCTTAGCATTCTTTGCTGGTGGGAAGTATTTCATCAAGAATTTCTCCGCCAAACCATTCCAAGTTGTAATGGAATCAGGTGGCAAAGAGTTTAGCCAAGCTCAAGCACGGTCTCACAAGGAATAAGGGAATAATCTAAGCCTAAATGATTCTTCTGTCACACCATTGAACTTAAATGAATCTACAACTTCAATAAACAATCTGAGATGAAGATGAGGATCCTCTGTCGATAATCCACTGAATTGTCCAATTGTTTGTAGCATTTGAAACATCACTAGCTTTAATTCAAACTAATTAGTTTGGATGTTTGGTCTTATAATACTTGAATTCAACCCTTCCAACGTAGGTATTGCATATTCATTCATAGTTCTATCTCTATCATCTATAAAAAACATTTGATTATTCAAGTTTAGCTCATTATTGTTTATTTCTAATGGATTAGTCATTTCTTCCTCTAGGGTGACTTGTTGTTTCCTAATTGATCTCAAAGTACGCTCAATTTCAAGATCTAAAGATAAGTTTTTTTCCTCACGAACTCTACTCATACAATAGACTCAACTATGTTTCTACGATACTAAATAAGATGTCTAAATAAAAACTAAAAAAAATAACTAAATAAATAAATTAAAGTAAAAATAAATAAGTAAAGAAAAAAAAATTAACTAGAATAAATAAATAAATAAGTCCCTAAAAAAATTATAAATAAATTTAGATTAAAATTAAAGTAAAGAAAAATAAATTAAGATTTTTTTAAAAGAAAAAAATTAAAATTAATAATTTAAAAAATATATTAATTTCTAAAATTAATAATCTCCGATAACGGCGCCAAAAACTTGATCGCCACACAAATTATGTATGCAATAAATACGCAAGTATACGTATCGTACCAAGTAATATAATTATAAATAAAGATCATTCACATGGAGATTATTTTTTAGAAACTAATTTTTTAAACTAAAAATAATAAAAATCAATTTTGTTTGGTGTTTTTATATCTTAAGAAAGCAAAATTAAAATAACTAAAAGTAAATAGCAATACTTAAAAGATATATGAGAAAATATCTAAAAATACTTAATTCCCTAATTTTCTAAACATGTCAATAACCAAATTCCACTCAATATAATATCAATTAATTACATGATCAATTAAATCTAACCTAACATGTATTTCTCTCTCAAGTAAACTACACACCATATAGCAATTAATTTAATCAGACTCTCATGTCAACTAAATTGCATACTACTCATTAAGTTCATCAATTATAGATCACATACATAAGAATCATACATCTCTGCCTAGAAACTATACATGTTATTTAATCAAGACAAACAATTAAATAATTTTCTCAAATCTATGTAATTGCTTCTATAGATAAATTGTTGGCCAAACAATTAATAGCATAAAAATCAGATTAAATAATATAATTAAATTAATATTATAATTGAGAAAAAAATATTAGATCATCACATGTTGAAAATTAGGTTCATAAGATCCCTAGATTAATAAATTAATTACACATAATTGTGTTCATAAAACTCATATTTTTCATAAAGGAAGACATAAAATTAATAAAGAAAATAGTAGAAAAAGAAATACAATCAATCTCTTGAATTGTATAATTAATTTCCTCTTGAATTGTATAATTAATTTCCTCTTGAATTTTTTTGTATTTTCTCTTTTTTAGCTCTAAAAACGGACTAAAATTATGCTAATGAAGGCCAATTAGGGTTTATGGAATTATTAGGGGCTTAAATAAAGATCAGGTACGATTTGGACCGTCCGATCAGCTTCAAATCAAGGGCTACGATCAAAACAAGCAAAATTGATAGTTTCAACCAATCACAGCGTGACACGTGGCATCAGAAGTTCATTGGGGGAATCAGAGAGCAACGCGTGGCAGTGGAGACCGATCAGAGTCAACGTTCGCCGAGTCAGTACCACGTGGCAAAACGTGATTCGTAGGAACGGATGGCGTGGCACACAAGTGGAACGCTTCGAGCAATAGCATGGTGACACGTGTCATAACGCGTTGACTGATTCCAAACTCGGATTAAACGTTGTGCTGACACGTGGCGCATGTTTCTCCTCCTCACACGCGGCGCACGTGATTCACTCTCCGTGCTTGCGTGGCATCCACGTGGCTTGCTTAGTCAGCTCCTATGCTTCTGTGACATGCCACGTGGAAACTTCTGATTGGTCCTACGTTAAAAATTCCAAAAAAATCCAAAAATTATATTTTCATCCATTTTCCTTAAAAAATTTATATTTTAATTTTTTTAGCCACAAAAATACTATTTATTAAATAAAACAAGTAAATATTAAGTGAAAAAGTGCACTAATGACTCTATTTTCATAGAGTCATCACCCGCTATCCTAGTAATATAAAAATATTTGTTATTGTAGCCTGAACTACTATCAAAGAGTTTGAGATGAAGCCTATGCCCAACAACACTAGATATGTAAAGTCCTTTATCCATACCGTTCTTCTTCAAACAATATAGGCTTTTAAGCTCATAACTTGTAAGGTCTACCCCATGTTCACCAGCAACATTTGAGAGACACATGAGAGCTCACCACTCATTAGAATTTACTTGGGTAGGATTGATATCAAAAGTGTGAAAGACGTGAGCTATCACCCTAGGGAAGGGACATTGGAGTCCAATTTTAAAGGCCGCTAAATGTATCACCCACCACCCCATTGAGAGATCATCGACATCACATAAATGGGGAGATACATGCATTAAACCTACATGGTGATGGATGCCATATTTATGCCTAATCTCAATCATGTTGTTCACTACTAGAACGCTAGGCATCTTTTCAATCTGATGTTTATCCTTGGTCCTATGGATGGGTGCATTCCAAATTTCATGCCTTTTCTTGGGATGGGGTACTTTGGTAGTCGCTGATATAGGGATCCTAATGATAGGTACAAGGCCCTGTGAAGACTATGAAGAAATTTCACGGGGTCCCGATGAGGGAGGGAGAGCCAAGATGCTCTCCTTGACTAGTGCCCCTAAAATAAGCCTCTTATCACAACCCCATAAAACCCCATAAGGTCATTTAGTTTGTGATGAACTAGTCACTAAACAACCTGTGTCATACAATTTTTCTTTGGAAGGATCTACATTTAAAGGAGTATTCTTAGCACGACCTGTAGACGCTTCCTATAGGAAAGAATAAACCACCTCCTTTCTCTTATAAGACATGATAAAATAAGAGTAAGACAAAGAAATTACCTAAATTATAAGATACAAGTCATTTGAATCTCGACCTAAATAATAGAAAATGGGCTAGTTCCTAATTAAATTCATTAATAAAATGGGCTAAAATCCAAACCAATTGTTTTTTATAACAGGCCGACAAAGAACAAAGTAACATGAAGGTAATTAATAGATTGAGATCATCTGAAAACAAATTTAACCAAGTTAAAATAGATAAAGTAAAAGTAAATTCCCTTACTATTTATAAAAGAGATAAGGAAGTTGAAAAGTTTATCTAGCAAAACCTAGATTAAATATGAGAATATGCTTTTATAACAACCTGTTAATCTCGCAACAAAAGAGTTAATACTTAAGAGTCCGCCTAAATAAGTCGTTGTCTATTGAAAAACTTGTTGAATTAAACCTACTATTTATCACGACGTAAGCCATACGAGAATGAAACAATAAAACATTATTCCTTAAATTTCTCAAAATCAAGGAAATATGAAAGTTAATATTTGATATAGGTATGCGACCTAGTGATCTAAGATATCTCGCTCATACTAAGGATTAAGATAAGAGAATCACGATAAATCTTACCCAAAATAATTGAAAAATCAAATTTATTGAAAATTAAGTTTTGAAATTGAATTTTAAAACTTTGAACTTTAAAAATTATAAATTATAAATATTATTTAATCATATAAAAAATTAAAAATATATTTTTAATAATTTTTTTAAATTATGATTTATTTAGGTATTTTGTTAAGGATTAACTTGAATAAAAAATAAATACAAAAATATAATAATAATTACCAAAAAAGATTGTACAATTATTATTCCTTATCTTTTAGTAATAGATTTCAATCTATTCCTAATTTACAATAGGATCAAACATACATTACTATTTTTATTTCTAAAAATCAAACATGAATAAACTTGAAGGTAAAAACCCTTACAATAATCTCAACTTAATTCTTAAGAACTTAAGTCAACTACGTCATCCATTTAAAACTAGTTTTTAAGATCTAGGTTAACTAGGTTAAATTTTCTTTACAAATATGATGACGCAAATAAGCCTCTACTTAACGCTTTCATTAAGAGATTCTCTAAGTAATAAATAAAAATAATCCCAATTAAAAATAACCATCTAATGATATATTTTATATTGTACTACCAGATTGACTACATTAAAATATCCTCAAAAAAATTTAGTAATCATTCAACTTCTTTACCATGTTTATCCAAAGCAATATCCAGATCCCGTGATCTTATTCTCGAAAGTAAACAGAATTTTGAGAAGATATAGTGAAAGTGTCATGGGTTCGTGGTATTAAAAAAAGTTTGAATTTTGGAAGGGTTTCTATGCTACACGGGAGTTGGTACATGACAAAATATTATGTTACTGACCGTACTCTTAAAATATTATGTTACTGACCGTACTCTTCAGTTTGATATAGCATCAACTCAAAGGAAAATTAATGCTATTAATTGAATCTATCGTATAACTATTTGCAAATTTTGACAAAATTTAACTAGTAAAGACCACAAGAGGCAAAAAAACTGCTAATCACATTGGTAAAAAAGCTTTGATAGGGACTATTTCAGGTGACTACAGGCCACCACAGTTATTGCAATGTCTACTTTACATGTATCATGTATGTACTAAATTCTGTCATGTAACGAAGTTACTATTAGTTAATGAAAATTTTATTTTATTTTTTATCGAAAATAAATAAATATGCATATGATACATGCCCTTTACTAAATGTTTAATTCGGTATTTTAAAACATCCAACACCGTAATAAGTATGCATGTAATAACAACCAGATCATATATTAGGACTAATTCATACACGTCATAGAATCCCACATCCTCAAATCCCATTTTCCAAATGTCAGAAAAACTGAATATATTGTTAATGAACACCAACATCGCTAATACCTGAAAAAATGCTTCTAAGACCCACAAATGTGAAATCCTGATAATAAACCTCTCTGCAACGGTGATGCCAACACATCTTATTCAAAAGCATCATCATCCTCATCAGGAAGGGGTTGTGCAGCAGCTTGAGCAAGCTCTGCTTCATGCCTGTAACATCATAGGCCAAAAGCCATACGTTAAGACACTGAACGGCTAATAAAGATGTCTTCTACACTTTTGCTGAAAGATTTAAGTTTCAAAACTAGACTTACTGTTGCTGTTGTGCCATGTCTATCTGCACTTCTGGAGGAGCGAGTGCAGGCATTTCAGCAAAATGCAGATTCGTGTCCCTAAAATAATCATTGGAGAATAGTTAATGGCTTATGAACCCAAGTTGCAGAATCAAAGTAATTGTACATAATCCAGACAATAATAATACTGTTCTTTACCCTGCAAGTTTTCTGGCTAGATACAGAAAAGGCTTTTCAAAGTTATAGTTGCTCTTTGCAGATATTTCATAGTACTGTAAATTCTTCTTCCTGTGGAAAGTGACCTGCTTAGCCTTCACTTGCCTATTCTTCACATCAACCTTATTTCCACAAAGAACAATAGGTATATTCTCACAGACCCTGGCATTAGCAAAAATGAATAAACATATTAATCCGAAAAGGATAAATCAAAAGCAAATTCATGGTGACCAACAAAGTTATCACCAAACCTGCAAAGATCACGGTGCCATGTTGGAACGTTCTTATATGTCAACCGGGCAGTAACATCAAACATAATAATTGCACATTGCCCGTGGATACTGCAGGAGCAAAAACCGTTTCAACCAAAAAGGATGAGCTTATATTCTATGGACTGGTTGAAAAATAAAAAATCATATTTGCATTTTTGAAAACACTTGGCAGAAAAACTAATAATTGCAATAAACCAAGAGAAGATAATGATTGCAATAAATCTGTCACCCTAACTCCATACTCAACAAGAGAAGATAATACAAACAGTTGGAAAATTTCAGAATGTTAACAATAGACTGATAACTTCAGCCACATTTAAGTACTCACACTTCGCAGGATATCCTAGTTTTATCAAATTTGGCAGTAGCACCTGAATCCCCTTATATTTGAAACATTTCCCCCTTAGACACATTTCCTTAGGACTATAAACATTGAAACAATTAGCCCCTAAATTAGGTGGCTTTGCAAAGAGATGATTAAAGTGGGATTTGAGTTTAAAATAATCTTTATACAAAAGCTATGTAACTCCTAGTGGTATTTTACTTGTACTAATGTTAAAAAGAGTAACACATATAAATTGACAATTAATTTAAAAGAAAATGATTGATGAGCACTAAGATTGCTATCATGGCCAAGAAGAAAACCAAAAATAAAGGGGGAAAAGAAAATTTACATTTGAAACACTTACTAGTATCCATCACGAAGACCACCAAACTTCTCTTGGCCAGCTGTATCCCAACAATAGAAACGAATCTTACCACAGTTGGTGAAGAAGTCTAGAGGATGAACTTCTACACCAATAGTTGCTGTCAAAAGAGAAAAACAGGGATTAGTGCAACATAAAGCTCACTGATTTAGATAACATCTTGATTGCTAGAGGTAAACAATCAAAAAACTAATAACTCCAAAAAAAAAACCTAAGTAGAGCACAATTCATACGTTCATATTTCTTCTCAAACTCCCCCGTAAGATGACGCTTAACAAATGTTGTTTTCCCTGCACCGCATAAAACACCACATTATAAACAAACAAACAAAAATATGTCAAGTAAAAACAATTTAAAAGTATATTGCATCACACTAAAGAAGAGCATGAAATGGTTATCATCAAGCTCCAAATGTAACAAGAAAAAGGCACCTGATGGATTTTACAGCCTTTTAACTGATTGTAAAACAGTTTACCTGTCCATTTAGATTACAGCTCTAAGGTAAGAAGCTGGTGTAAGTTAAGAAGTCCATTTTTTATTTGCAGAAGACGTATAACATACTAAGCTAGCAAGCAATAGTCTTGAATATGGTTAATATTACTCAAATTAATTCTTCGGATAAATTACTGATATTCTACTCCTTTCTATTCAAATTAAGGATCTTGCACAAGGAAGCATATGATAAAGCCTGGAACTGAATTTCAACAAAACCTGTTACCCTAATTATCCAAACCATCATAGAAAAATTAATTCACAGCTACTCCAATTACAAAAATATTATGCCAGCCAGGGGCAGGCAGAGCCAGGATTCAAATTTAGAAGGGCACCAACCAATAATCAACAATGCTAAGTTCACACACAATACATACATAAAAATAAAAAATAAGACAGTTTTTATTAAAATAGCTAAAATAAAAACAAGAGATAAAGGTACGAAAATGACAGTTTTTATTAAAATAGCTTCAAAATGTAAGCATTTTCGTACTTTAATTGGGTCTTCGTTCAAAATAATAAACTTTAGACGTAGAATTTAAGCTTAAAATAATCTACCCATTGAACTTGAGCTCAAAAAATATGGACGGTACTTGTTAAATATGATTTAATTATTATAAGTTACAGAATATTACATATAAAATATGGGGTGTGGCTCCGAACTGAAAATTTGAAAGAGAAACCCTAGACCCCAAAAATTGTATCACGATGCCGTACAAGTCACCAAATAACATGCATCACATTTTAACGAAGAAACCAACGATGATCAATCATTATAAGACCAAAGCATAGAAATCACAAAAAAAGAACAAATACAGTTCACATTTCATGTTTTCCAGGGCCAGCCAGGGGCAGGCAGAGCCAGGATTCAAATTTAGAAGGGCACCAACCAATAATCAACAATGCTAAGTTCACACACAATACATACATAAAAATAAAAAATAAGACAGTTTTTATTAAAATAGCTAAAATAAAAACAAGAGATAAAGGTACGAAAATGACATTTTTTATTAAAATAGCTTCAAAATGTAAGCATTTTCGTACTTTAATTGGGTCTTCGTTCAAAATAATAAACTTTAGACGTAGAATTTAAGCTTAAAATAATCTACCCATTGAACTTGAGCTCAAAAAATATGGACGGTACTTGTTAAATATGATTTAATTATTATAAGTTACAGAATATTACATATAAAATATGGGGTGTGGCTCCGAACTGAAAATTTGAAAGAGAAACCCTAGACCCCAAAAATTGTATCACGATGCCGTACAAGTCACCAAATAACATGCATCACATTTTAATGAAGAAACCAACGATGATCAATCATTATAAGACCAAAGAATAGAAATCACAAAAAAAGAACAAATACAGTTCACATTTCATGTTTTCCAACTAGGCAAAAGGATAGGAGAAAAGAGAGAATGTTTAAAAAAATATAAATTACCAGTTCCACCATCGCCGACAATTACAAGCTTGAAACTGGGATAATCGACGGTCTGCTGATTGGGCAAAGCCTGCATATGCCAAGAAAAAGAAGAAGCAAAAACACATATATAAATATGCCAATCAGTTTCATCAATATCAGAATGAGGTTAAACTAAAATCAGAGAAACAAAATATATGAAAAACGAAAGTAAAAGCTGTACCATTTCTTCGGAATTTGAATTCAGTGGAGCTTGAGTGATTGTGGCTAAAGAGAGAGCATATAGGAATTGAGGGGGATTTGGGGTTTAGCCGTTTAGAGGGGGCTTTATATATAGGACGGAGGGGGCTTTTTGGGTTTTGAGAGACCCTAATTTTGGTTATCATTTCTCCACTTAGCTTCAAACTAACGCACTTCTCTGGACCGTCCGATTTAATCTGCGTCGCGTTTAAGCTCACACGTATCTGCCTTTATTAGACGGTGCGTTTCATCAATATCTTTTTTTTTTCCTTTTTCTCTTTTTGGGGGACAAATCATCAATGATCTATCATCTATCTACTATTCTACCATCACGGTTTTTTTTTCACTCGCTTCCGGTTTGAGTTTTTATTTTATGGGCTTTACGGTGACACACAATCATACCAAATGGGCTTCGCCTACATACGAATTTTGAATAGAGCAATTCTAAATACATACATAGAAAAGTGGGTAAACGGTCGGTAGTATTATAATTTTAGATTTAAAATAATAATAATAATAATGTATTATTCTTGTAACTTTCAATCGAAATAGTTTAATTTTATAACTTTTTAAAAAAATTATACATTTTAATTATAAAACATCTACTTTAGTTTTGAAAATGGTGTACATATATGCTATAGTTTTGAATTTTTAAAATTAATATATATATATAATTAATCAAATCACTTATTGTATAAAAACTACTAGCGCCACTCACTCAAGAAAATTATGTATATACATAGAAGATATAAGAGTTGGTATCTATAATTATCTTAATTAATATATTAATATTATTTATACTTCGAATCATTAAAATGTTAATGTATTAGGTTTTTAATTTCCAATATTTTAATATATTTTGTTTTAGATTTTTAGTACCTCAATTTAATTATTAGTATCTCTTTTAGTCATTAAATTATTAATTTTTTACTTATTATAATATTATTATAATATAAATTATTATTATCACAAAAATATTTCAAATATGACACTAATATTTAATTAATTAATATTAAGGTAAAATAAACATTTATATTTTTATAATGATAATAACAAATATTATTATGGTAATATCATTATTTTTTTACTGACTTTTTTTTTCTTCTTAAATATCTACAAAATTTGTGGTACAATTTGATAAGTACACACACCTAATTAACTTTGATAAAAAATAAATAAATATTATTTAAAATAATTAAAAAGATATTAATATTTGAATTAAGTATTATAATAAAATATTTCTAACAACATTATATATAAAAGGTATTAACACATTAACATAAATACCTGTATTATGAAAAGTATATATTAAAAAAAATCTGTAATGTAATTAAAACTGACCTTTTGAATATAATGTTGCTCGTTTCCTTATTTTGCTTCCTTATTTCTGAGTATGTAACAGGTTTTTATATCGAACACTTTTTTCTAGTTATTATCTTTTATCATTAGATTCAACGTAAAGTTTTGAGATATTAAATGTTGATAAGATTATTTATTAATAAAAAATTAATTATATTGTCATATATATATTTATCAAACATAATTTATTAATTAAAAATTAATTATATTATCGTATATATATTTATCAAACATAATTTCTTTTTATATTATTGGATTATGATAATCTAACAATATAAAAAGAAAAGGAGAAAGATTAATGACAAAACATTGAAAAATTGAACTCCACCATCGACTATTACTTCGGAAAAATTCACTTGGTCTCCTTTGCAACTCCATCCACTAATTAATTTTAAATTTTATCTCCAGCTCCTAAAAGAAAGTTAAAATTTTCTTTCATGGGACATCATGTTTCTATTCGTTGAAATTAAACGAATTATTATGAAAGGATCACCTTAGTCGTTAGAGATACTTGCATGTTACAATAACAACAAAAGAGAGGTCTACACAACACAAGACATATCAATCCATAAATTACAAATCTTAAAAGTTTATAAATTATGAACTTAATTAACTCACAGGGATGAATAAGTTATTTTTAATTTTTATCAATTTATAATTTAATAACCTAAACAAACCAATCACACATATAATCGTGTCTAAAAATAAGTGCAAAAATAAAATAATAACACACGATATTTTTAGGTGGAAACAACCTAGGCCACTATTGGAAAATTACGCAAATTCTCGATAAGCTAGATTTTTGAGAAAGCAAGAATAGAAAAATAACACACAAATTTGATAACGGAGTTCGGCCAATCTAGCTTACGTCTCCGGACCTGCTGCAGATCTTTTTACTGAAAAGGAAGAAATTACACAAGGTGTTTACAACACTCACAACTCACAACCTAATTACACCCAAGAAAATTACTCTCAATTTTCTCCCTTGAAAGCTTTTCTCTCAATTGGAATGAACACTTTGGATGATGAATTCATTACAATTACACATCTATTTATAGAAAAATTCACTCTTTAAATTAATGGTTCCCTAAATTGCTCCTCGAATTAAGCTTCATGTTTTGCTCCTTGTTTTGCTTCATATTTTGCTCCTTGTTTTGCTCCATGTGTGTTACTCCATGTGTTTGCTCCTTAATTTGCTCCTTAAATTAAGAAATTTTATAGCAATCTCTAACAATCTCCCACTTGAAGACTGATTTCAATCTGTCTTCACACCTCGATCAATGCAGCAGCTTTTCTAGTCTTTGTTACTCTAGCAGATCAACTGAAGTTGAGCACAACTTCAGTTTGTCCATAGTCACCACATTTGTTAACATATCTGCTGGATTTTTGCTACCTTGAATCTTCTCCAGTATTAACACATCATCTTCCAATAGAGATCTGATGAAATGATAACGAAATCCAATATGCTTGGTTCTAAAATGAAATGCTGAATTCTTCGCCAAGTGTATTGCGTTTTGACTATCACTATGCAGAACATTCTTCTCCTGTTTGAATCCCAGCTCAGTTAACAAACCTTGAAGCCATATCATCTCTTTACTAGATTCAGTTACTGCTACATACTCAGCCTCTGTAGTGGATAGAGTGACAATTTTCTGTATTTGTGACATCCAACTAACAGTTGTAGTTCCAATAGTAAATATATATCTGGTGGTGCTTCTTCGATGATCAACTTCACCTCCAAAGTTTGCATCTACATAGCCTTGTACTTTTAATTCTCCTTTACTAAAGTACAAGCATTTTTCTGTGGTGCCTCGTAGATACCTCAAAATTCACTTGATTGCTTCCCAGTGAGTTTTTCTTGGGTTTGACATAAATCTGCTAACAACTCCCACTGCATGGCCAATGTCTGGTCTCGTACAGACCATTGCATACATCAAACTTCCAATGGCCGAGGCATAAGGAACCTTAGCCATGAATTCTCTCTCTTCCTCTGTCTGAGGGGACTGATCCTTGGATAGGTGAAAATGACTGGCCAAGGGTGTGCTAACTAGTTTAGCGTCACCCATGTTGAATCTCTAAATCTCCATGAAGGAATGTAGTCTTCACATCCAACTATTCAAGATGAAGATCTTCAATGGCTACAATACTCAATACTGATCTGATAGTATTGAGCTTCACAACGGGAGCGAAAATGTCAGTATAGTCAACTCCTTCCTTCTGTTGAAACCCTTTGACAACTAGGTGGGCTTTGTATCTCTTGGAACCATCATGCTTCTCTTTCACCTTACACACCCATTTGTTGTGAAGTGCCTTCTTTCCCATAGGTAACTCAGCTAGTTCCCATGTCTGTTTGGAGATGAGAGATTTTATTTCTTCTTTCATGGCAAGCTCCCACTTGCTAGAATCTCGAGTCTGGAAAGCTTCATCATAGTATTCAGGCTCCCCTTCATCAGTCAGTAACATATAGTTCACGTATCTCCTGTTAGGCATATGAGGTCGAAAAGACTTTCTCAATACAGGAGATGGAGTAGGAGACTGTGGTGTGTCGGACTCCTGCGTACCGCTCTGTCCAACAAGTTCCTCTGGTTGAGGACTTGTTACAATTTGGTCCGTTGCGGAACTATCTGGGACATCATCTACATCTGCAAATACTGACTCATTCTACTCTGAGTCATTGGCGTTTATTTTTTGCATGCCCTTATACATCACCCTTTCATTGAAAACCACATCTCTGCTACGGATAACTTTCTTGTTTTCGTCATCTCAAATGCGGTAGCCAAACTCATTCTCACCGTAGCCGATAAATGTGCATTTCTTGGATTTAGGATCAAGCTTATTCCTGCCTTGATCACTGATATGCACAAATGCTACACAGCCGAAAACTTTTAGATGTGTAGTTTCACCTCTTTTCTGCTCCATACCTCTTCTGGTATTCTATGCTCCAATGGAACAGATGGGCCTCGGTTGATCAAGTAAGCTGTCATGTTGACTGCTTCTGCCTAGAACTACTTTGGTAGACCTGACTATATACGAATACTTCTGGCTCTTTCTGTCAACGTTCGGTTCATACGCTCAGCTACACCATTGTGTTGAGGCGTGCCTGGCACAGTTCTTTCCATTCTGATCATGTGATCATAGTAGAAATTTTTGAATCTGGTGTCTTCATATTCACCACCATTATCGGTTCTGAGCTTTTTGATCTTTAAACCTGTCTTATTTTCCACCATAGATTTCCATCTTCTGAAAGCCTCAAATACTTCAGACTTATGCTTTAGAAAGTAAACTCATACCTTCCGAGAGTGATCATCGATAAAAGTCACGAAGTAGTGTTTCCCACCAATAGATGAGACGGTCGTTGGTCCCCAAACATCAGAGTGAATAAGCTCTAGCCTTTCCTTCTTTGGGGTTCTACAACTTGTCTGAAAGCTGACTCTCTTTTGCTTTCCAAGTATGCAATCTTCGCACATGTCTATCTCCGTAGACTGTAGACCTGGAATTTTTCCCTTTGAGTGCATAATCTTCATCCCCTTCTCACTCATGTGGCCTAGTCTCTGGTGCCACATATTTGGTGTTTCATTGCCTACTGCAACTATGATTGAACAACGTGCCTCTACTGTCATATAAAGAGTGTCATTTTTCTTGCCTCGAGCAACTATCATTGCACCCTTTGAAATTTTCCAATCATCACCATGGAAGATCGTAGTGTAGCCTTCACTGGCCAACTGCCCTACTGAGATTAAGTTCCTTCTGAGGTCGGGAATATGTCTGACATCCTTCAACTCCCAAACAGACCCGTTCAACTTAATCTTCACTACACCTTTTCCAATAATAGCACATGGTTGATCATCACCAAGATATATCTTTCCAAGGTTTACGGGGACATATTTCTTGAAGAATTCTTTCTGTGAAATAGCATGGAACGATGCTCCAGAGTCTAACACCCAAGATTCTTCCTTGCTCTCAAAAGAGCATATCAATGCATCATCTCCTCCTAAGGTGGAAGTAACATTTGCCTCTGCCTTCACTTGTTTATCCTTTGGTGCACTCTTGCACTGATTTTTGTAGTGCCTGGTTCTTCCACAATTCCAACACTCGATAGTCTTTGAGCTATGGGAATTATTAGGATTCCTGGATTTGGACCTCATGTCCTTTGATCTACCTCGGTAGTCTGTTCTGCCACATTCATTCCCTTTGGTTGAATTTCTTCCTCTTGACTCTGTATGCAAAACTGAAGAAGTTAACGATTCACCTGACTCTCTACGTCGATCTCTTCACTGAGAACCAGATCACGAACATCGTCAAATTTCAACTTATTGCTTCCTGACGAGCTACTTACAGCCGTGACAGTAGCATTCCAGCTTTCTGGTAAGGAAGACAAAAGTATCAATGCTCGTACTTCTTTATCAAATTCAATTTCCATTGAACTCAACTGGGTTATGACTGTGTTGAGTTCATTGAGATGTTGAGCTACCGATGCACCTTCCGTTATCCACAAATTGAACAAACGCCTCATCAAGTGCACTTTGTTTGAGGTAGATGGCTTCTCATACATATTGGAGAGAGCTGCCATAAGACCCGTCGTGGTCTTTTCCTTTGCTATGTTAAAAGGAACATTACGGGATAGCGTTAATCGAATAACTCCGAGGGCTTGTCTGTTTAGAAGATTCCAATCTTCTTCCTTCATAGCCTCTGGCTTCTTTCTTGAGAGAGGTTGATATAGATTTCTTTGATACAGATAATCATCTATCTGCATTTTCCAAAACCCAAAATCTGTACCATCGAATTTTTTGAGTTTCACCTTTCCTTCATTTACAGTCATTGCTCCCACTCAAAACTGACTTCCTCTGGATCGTTTCTGACTATTTCTGCAAACCACCGTGTATTAGAACACCTCCGTCAACGAACAAATATCGTCGACAAAATTTCACTATTCACTATTCACGTAAATAGTAACCTTGTAGAAAATTGACAGAAATCACCACCAACAGCTCTGATACTAGTTGTTGGGAAATTACACAAATTCTCGATAAGCCAGATTTTTGAGAAAGCAAGAATAGAAAAATAACACATAAATTTGATAACGAAGTTCGGCCAATCTAGCTTACGTCTCCGGACCTGCTGTAGATCTTTTTACTGAAAGGGGAGAAATTACACAAGGTGTTTACAACACTTACAACTCACAACCCAATTACACCCAAGAAAATTACTCTCAATTTTCTCCCTTGAAATCTTAATGCTTTAGCCACATTTAAAATGTGTTGGTATTTTCTCTCAACCCTTCCATTTTGTTATGGAGTCCCAACATAAGAAGTCTAAAAAATAATTCCATTATTTTGAAAATAAGCATGTAAACAATTAAATTTAGTCCAATTGTCACTTCTCACATGTTTTATCATTTGTTCAAATTGTCGTTTAACCATAGTAACAAAGTTAAGAAACACAGATTCAACTTCCATTTTATTGCATAGTAAATATACCCAAACTCTTCTTGAAAAATCATTTAATTTTGTCAAAAAATAGGTAGTCCCATATAAAGAACGAGCCTTGTAAGGCCTCTATAAATCCAAATGAACAAGTTCAAAAATCCTACCAGCTTTATTCGTACTAATGGGAAAACTAGATCTAGGTTGATTTGCATACGAATATACATCACAAGCTTTATTATTGTTTCTACAAAAATGACTCACATTTGAAATCATCTTCAATATTTTCTCCGACAGATGCCCTATTCGTTGATGCCATAACTTGAATGACGAATCATTATCCACTGTCAAGACCTTTACTTGAGGAACACCATGGAAAAAATAAAGTCCATCCAATCTTTCACCTACTCCAATCACCTTCCTCATCCGTTGGTCCTATATAACACAAATATTATTAGTGAATTGTACAACGCAATTTGATTCATCAATTAATTGAGTCACATAAATTAAATTGCATGTTAATTGTGGGACATAAAACACATTGTTAAGCTTCAATCCTTCTGGCAACATGACACTCCTCTCTTGGTTAGCTTCTACCGTGTTTCTATCCGACAATCCCACCGAGCAGTGTTTCACCTTTCTCAAATTTCTCAAAATAGATAAGTCACACGTCACATGATTCGACACCCCTATATCAATAATCCAACTAAAGTCACGGTTCTTACCATACAGTCGATCTTTTGTTTTGGCTAAGTTCAAAAAATCAAGAAATTGTTGTAATTGTGTTGTTAAAACACCTACAAGACCCGCAACTTCGGTCGCACCTTTCTTGTCACCATCGCCTTTCTTGTCTCCCTCTCCACCAACCATGATCTCTCGTGGAGGCTATAGTATTGTAAAAAAATGTGTTTTTGCTAGGATTTTCCTAGGGTATGGTACCATGACAAATTTTCCACCAATTTCTCTTTCTCTCTTCATCCACAATAATAAAGTATATATATTACAAAATATTTGTCGATAGTTGCCTTCTAATCACCAATATATATTTACTTAAAATACAAAGATTAAATTAGAGAAAAATATTTCTCAAAAGATATGACAGAAATCCACCTTAAATAATTAATATACAAATTAAATACATAGCATAGAATACTACATATTCTTCCCTTTGAATTTGACAAAAGCAGACTTCATGATCATAAGGCTTTTAGAGTTTTACGAAACACGTTTTTCAGAGGAAGAAAACATAACAAATGGAATCTAATATTTGTTCAGAGTACATTCAGTCTTCTGTTCAACTCATGCAAATACAGCAAGATCTCCCCTTTCTTTCATGACAGGACGATCAACAGAATAAATTTTGACAATATAATCTGCGAGATACTCCTTTAGCTTTCAATTTAAAATTTAAATAAACAATTCATCTTTGAATATGGAAATTAGTACATGGTATCTCTAGGTGCATGCATTTATCCATCTAGCATATTATACGTGTCGTAATGCTTATATATGTGTCTCTGAATACAAGTGACTATCTTGTAAGCTCTCTTGTGCTTTCATTAAAAAAAAAAATCTAAATAAATTCTGGGAATATGCTAGGCAGCTGTGTCACCATGGAATTAATGTTGGGGCGATGCATGTCACTATATCAGCTAACCCTTGCCTAGACAATACTGAAACTCTAATGCCTTAATCCAACTCTATGCAGATAAAAAAGCTAAATGCTGATTTTGGACTAAAGATGCGAGTTAAAGATATTTGCAGAAAAAAGGTTTTACAAGTACTTAACAACCTAAGGACATCAAATTATAATTTGTGTTCAACAGTAGGACGATTATATCATTCACAGTTATAATAAAACTAACATGCAGAATTATAAGCACGATACAAATTTGGTCAATAAAATATGCTTATTACATGTTTTGTATAAATTAGTGTAAGCTAGCTACAGATAAATGTACCTTATGAGAATTACATCGTTAAATTATGATCACCCCTTATTTTAATAGATATACCTAGAATTGGCCTTTCTTAATTAAAAAAAAAATCTATGATTTATCACTATGTGTGGATACTTTGGGTAACTATTACTCTTTGGTCAATGGTAGGATAGTTTTGTCATTTAATTTATTTATTTTTAGACAAAAGAATGAAATAACTATTTATTTTCTTTTCTTGCTTTAGAAAAATTGTAATTTTATAGAAAACATCAATTTGTTGTGAGAAAAAAATTAGTATTCTTCTCACCTAAAGTAATAAGGTTTTGGCTCAATTAAATCACGAGTTTTTAAATTTTAATTAAATTCATGCATAAGTTCACAAAATTTTATAATGTATAATTTTGATACTCAAATTTTTAAAATTTCATACATAATTATTTAATTTTAATTCATAAATATGTATTTTAATAATAAAGACGGAATATATGTGTAAATTTTTAAAAAATTAGGGACTAAATTATAAAATTTAAATTTTTTTAAGACCTATGTGTAAAGTTTTAAAAATACGAGGATTAAATTATAAAATTTAAAAGTATATAGACTTATGTATAAAATGTTCAAAGTTTAGGGACTAATAATGTAATTAAGTCTAAGATTTAATCCATTTTTACTAAAAGTTCTAAAAATAATCAATTATTTTGCATGAAATGAATGAAAAGTTAATAAACATGTATTACATTTCTTTTCCTATCATAATATGCCGATCATGATATTATAGATTTTTTTTATATTTATTTTCCATAGAAAATCGAACAAGAGTATAAATTACAATTCATTTTCTTAGTTTTATATTCCTAACCAACCAACAATTTAAATTATATGAACGAAAAGACGCTAAAAACGATATGGTCAGCAAATATTACACATTTTTACTCTTCTTTTATACTAATTGTTAAGATTTAAAAGATAAATTTTATTTCTTCACTTTTTAATAAATCTTAACCATGGAAAAGAAAAAAAATGTATAAAAAGTTGGATTGTTGTATAAAAAATTATTCATGGACTGTTATTTGTAGACAAATTGGCATTGTATTTTCTTTAAATAGTATGATGGAGATATTTGTTTAAGATCGAAACAAATGATTTTACCCAGTTGAGAAAGCTTGAAGTAAATGGCAAAACTATTGTAAGAATAGAAACTCAAAAATTTTGAGGATTTTTTATATGGATTGTACTGTATTTATTAAAAATATTCTGTAATATTATTATTTTCAATAAACAAAAAAAACAAATGAAGTAATTAGAGGGTACATAAAACAGTTAAGTCCAATATAAACTTTTAAAAAAATTTATGAACTTATTTTTTAAAAAAGTTCTTTAATAGTAACAATTTACATGGTATTTAAAAAAATTATTTTGCTCAAAAATTAATCAATTTTATATCAAAATTTGTGTCATGTACATAACATGTGAACTTGTAAGACATTTAAGAAAAAAATTATTTATAAAAAATAAAAAATTCTAAACAACCATGTGCAGTACACATGATTCTCTTCTCTCTTTCATATACGAAGAAACCATGGATTCTGCACGTTAAATGGGATTTTAGAGCTTGAGATTGGTTTCTTCGTTGGTTTATATGAACTTGGGAAGGATGTGAAGAAAAAAAGAAGATCTACCATATATACTGGGCACGAGGGTTTAGCTGGAAAAAAATAACAACACGTGTCATGTACGTAGTGTAATTTTTTAATCTATATTGTTGATTGAAATATATTTAAAAATAAATATTAAAATTAATAAATTAAATGGATATTTTGCTTATTTTTATTTTTATATATTTAGTTTTTATGTGATGGTTGAAAAATAATTAATGTATTGACATATTAACTTCAAGTGTATAGATATTTAAATAATACAATATATTTTAAATACAAATATAGAAGAATTTAATTATTTTGTAATTGATTATCAATTTAAAAATTAACAATACTATTTTAACAATGAGAATATAAATTGTAGAAAATTATTAAACTAATGATTAAAATTATTAAATTAAGAGAAAAATCAGATAACACTTTTAATAATGTTGCCATGGACAGGAAACGAAGCATGGCCAAGCCCCAGTTCCAGGGTTAGATCAGTATTTCCTATTATAAGCCTATTCTTCGTTTCCCTAGTTTTATTCTTGCTCAACCCAACAAGACTACGTGACATTATATTTCATACAGATCCAATTTTACCTTCACTTTTTCCAAAAATAAAAAATAAGTTATATTATATTTGATATAAATCCAATTTTCCCTTTACTTTTCCAAAAAGTAAAAAGAATCCCTTCATACAAGCTAGTAAAATATACACTTAAATTTAATCATAATTTAAGATTGTGGATTTTTATTTACTAACAATTTATTATAATATTATAATAGATATGATAATTTATATTGATTAAGATAATTATAATTATTTTTTAATTAATAAATGATTATAACAACATTAAAATAAATTGTAAATAAAAAATTTCTTTAAGATTTTATTACATCTATTTAGAGAAACGTGCACTATTTATATATAGGTGACATTGTTTACTTGAAATTCATTCATGTGTGTCTACATAATTTATACAAGTTTTGTTTTTGATATCTATTATAAAAATTCTCTTATTGAAACTACAATTATAGCCTCATAACGACACCCGTTTCAGTTTTTTCTTCCCCCTTTTATCCTTATTTATTTGATTTCCAAATTAACTATTAATGATTCCAAGTATCCAAGATAGCCATTGGGAATTAACTTCGACAGTGGATTTAGAGTTTGTATTCTTTTAGTTTATTTTTTATTTATTACCTTTTTTTCTTCCCATTTCTACAAAGATGAAGACTATGGTATCATTTCCTCTTTGCATATATATTCACGTGCTTCAGATATGTTTAAAAAAAACCTTTTGTCTTCTCTATTTTTTTTTTGTAAAATTTCTTTATGTTCTTATAGATTAGATTTGTTAAAAAGGTCGTGAAGCAAAAGTACGTGGCGATAAAACGTAGACAGAAAGCCAAAGATAATAGAAAATATGGAAAGAGCAAGAGAACAAAAGTTGGGTACTTTAACCCTTCTATTGTCATTCTAGTTGGTAACAATTACCTTCAATAAAATAACAAAACATAGAGGTAAATCTGTCTTTATTTTTCTTTTCCATTATCCTCATATTCATTTTCTCATAGTGATCTCAATCTGACTAACTAAAGCTTTTTAGTAACCATCTTTTGTTAATTATTAATAGTTTTATCATCTTTTGTTAACTATTAATAGTTATACTGTTCTAGAGATTTTTGTGATGTAAATTTGTATTAATCTTTATATGGGCTAGTATGACTTAATTATGCTTTGGATAGTATTCTATCATACAATGATGAATAATACTCTTTACATTATTTGATACAAATTGTGCCTCTTTCAATTTAGTTTCATTTTCTATGTCTTGACTCTTGATTTATACTTGACTTTTCTTATTACTAAATATTGGTAGCATGAGTTTATGGAATTCATTCATGTAGTTTTTTTTTAATTTTATTTTGGGGTATGCAATCCATTGAGTTCTCTGTGGTGGCATATATGCTTCTTTCTTTCATCTTTGGGAATTTTTCTTTTCTCTTCCCCTATTGTCCCTCGGCTGATTTTTAGAATTTTTTGGACAAGGACAAATAGGTTGCTCTATCACCAAGGTCATGCCTATTTTTTTTTTTTATTTTTTTTTGGTTTTAGATCTCTTTTATAACATATTAAGTTTATTTTCTCCTGTATATATTTTATTTTCAAAAATTTAGTATACTTTTGGTTATTTTCAAAAATGTCAAACATCCACTGTAAATTTTCAATTGAGAAAATGGTATTGTGACAATTTAGCCCAATTTTCTTTAACTAAATTTCTATTAATAAAAAAGGTGTTGTTGTTGTTGTGTACGGAAGTAATACATAACGGTATATGAATATATCAAATCGCTAAAAAGAAACACACATAATTTACGTGGTTCAAATTTTTTTCTAAGTGCACAGGAGACAACATATATTATTAAACTGAGTAAGAAATATACATAATAAAGATACATATTTCTTCACTAATATATATCTCAGGTGTTTCCCCAAACTCACAAAAAATTCTCACACTCAGAGTGTTTTCTCTCTTTGAGTTTTTCTATGCTCTTTTTGATTTTTTTAATGATTTTTACCGATACTCTCAATGCATGAACCCTTCTATATTTATAGATGAAATAAAGCTCCATCTTCCTCTTGTATAATAAATGAGGGAAAAAATCAAGGTCACTAATTGAAAGAAATTAGGCCACAAATAAGGCACATAATTGAGGGAAATTAGGTGCCTAATATAATTGAATTTAGAGCCAATTATTCAACAATCTCTACTTTGGAAAAAGTTCATAACACTACCTCCAAATGCGCCCTAAGTGCTCTAAGCTCGAGAGATGTTGATCAAGTTCAAACAATGTTGAAACTTGATCCCTGTAACTACCTTTGTAAGCATATGTATAGATTTCTCTTCAGTCTCAACTTTCTGGAGTATAATATTCCCTTCATCGATGATTTCATGAACAAAATGAAATCAAACATCGATATGCTTGGTACGACCATAATGAAATTGGTTCTTTGCCAAACAAATGGCACTCGGGCTGTCATAAAAAACCTCCACGTTCTTTTGAACAATACCAAAATCCTTGGTCAACTCGAAAATCCAGATAGCTTCTTTGAATGCTTCTGTTACATCCATATACTATGCCTCTATAGTAGACAAAGCTACAATTGACTACAATGTTGATCTCCAAAAAAATGGTCTTCTTTCCATTGTGAACACATATCTATAGTACCAAAGATGTATTGTAGAATCCATTTCACTGTTTACTAGTGTCCTTTACAAGGATTGTGCATGTAACGACTCACCATACTAATAACATGAAAAATATCAAGTCTGGTGCATACCATTGCATACATTAAGATACCAATGACATTTCCATTTGCTTCTTCTCATCAACAGTGTTAGGTGACATCAATGCACTTAACTTAAAATGAGGATCAAGTAGTGTACTTACTCGTTTGGTTTTCTCATTAATTTCAAACCTTTGAAGTACTTTTTTAGATACTGAGTTTGTGTTAGACAGACTGTACTTGCAATTCTATCTCTTATGATCTCCATTCCAATAATTTTCTTAGCTTTTCCAAAATCTTTATTTCAAATTCTAAACTTAACAGAGTCTTCAGTCTGTCAATCTCTACCTTACTCTTAGATGAAATCATAATATAAGAGCAAGTAAATGAAAGTACCATCTTGGAGTTTCCAAAAGTATACACAGTAATTAAAATGGCTACGTGTGCACTTATACTCTCTGATGAAGCTATCAAAGTGCTTATGCCACTATCATAGTGATTGCTTTAAACCATAAAGTGACTTGCTCAGCTTGTAAGCCCTATTCTCACTTTTTGGAACTTTGAAGCCATCCGGTTGAGACATGTAGATCTCTTCATTCAAAGTACCATGAAGAAAATTTGTTTTGACATCGAGTTGAGTTAACTTGAGATCAAACTGTACTACAAAGCCAATAATATCGGAATATATGAATGTTTAACAACATGTGAGAATATCTCATTATAGTCTATTCCTTCCTTTTGAGAATAGTCTTTTACTACCAGTCTAACTTTGTATCTAATGTTGTCTTTACCAGGAACACCTTTCTTCTTAGCATAGACCCATTTGCAACCAATATTTTTTTTCCTTTGGGAAGTTGAACCAACTCTCAAGTTTGATTATGGTGTAGAGACTTCATCTCTTCATTATTGACACCTTCCACTTCATACTATCAACCCTATGCATGGCTTATTTATAAGTTCATAGGACATCATCATCAATTATTGAAAGTGTGAATGCTACCATGTCTGTGTATATGGTAGGCTTCCTAATCTCCCTTCTAGGTCGAGTAGTGGTAATAGATTCTAGCTACTAATTGATTGGTGGTAATGGTGAGATAACCTCCATCTCAATTAAGATACCTTCTTGATCATCAATTTCATCTTCACATGATTGCCAACCGATGTAATCTTTTATGGATCTTCTGAAGTCTTAAGTACCACCTTAGAAAGAGTATTTGGACTTTCATTCTCTAAATTTTTTTGTCTCAGTATAATAGAATCGTCGAATGTGACATCTCAGCTTAAGACGATCTTCTTTGATTCATCATACCAAAGTCAAAATCCTTTAACTCTTTCATTAAAGCCCAAGAAAACACATTTATTTGCTCTAGGATCCAGTTTGAATTTAGTAATATGAAAATATATAGGATATCCAAATATTCAATGAATCATAATTAGAAGTAGGTTGTGCAGACCATACCTCTTTAGGAGTTTTCCCATCTAATGTAGTCGTAGGAAATTTGTTGACTATATGAGTTGCATATGACAAAGCCTTAACTGCTCCATTTGGATTAAGATAGCATACATAAACATTTCTTAACCAAAGTACGATTAATTCGTTCTATAACTCCATTCTGTTGTGTGGTGTATAAGGAACTGAAAAATGTCTTATTACCCTTTCATCGTGAGAACATTTAAAGAATATATCTGATTTGTACTTGTCACTATTATCAGATTTGAGCCTCTTAATTTTCTTGCTTGTTTGAGTCTCGATCGTTTTCTTCCATTTAAGAAAGATATCGAAAACTTCATCTTTGTGACTCATGGTGTATATACAAACATATCTAGAAAAATCATCAATAAATATAAGTGCCTAACTTGACTCTTGTTTGTTTTCTCATTATACAATGCTCGAAGAAGTCAAACTTTATTGTTTTGGAATCTTTTAGAAGACCTTACTTCATTAAGCCTTGCAAAGCTTTTTTATTGACATGCCCTAAGTGCATGTGCCACAGGCGAGAAAAATCATATATTTTCTTCAAAACTACTCCAGACAACTGTTCTTCCTGTAACTGTACTCTTGATAACTGTATTTTATATAGTTATTTTTATCTATTTTATTAATTATAATTGCTATGTTCTTGATATTTTTAATTAATTTTAAATGTAATAAATTAATATTTACTGTTTATTTTTAAGGAATATATTTTCAAGAAAATTAAATAATTTGAATCAAAAAAGTACTTATTTTCAAATTTATGTCTAAAAATATAATTTAAAATAAAAAGAGTCCTTAATTGCAATTAACAAAAGTCTAAAATATAATTTGAATTAAAATCAGGCTTAATTGTAATTAACAAAAGTTTAAGTTAATTTAAATTAGAAAGGGCTTAATTGCAATTAAATAAAGTTAAAAAAGTTAATTTGAATTAAATTGGAGGGCTAAAATGCAATTAAGAAAATTTTAATTTTCTACGCAGGAAAGAAGTCCACACGCATCTATTATCTGCACGCCACGTGTACCGCCAGATCAGACTATCAACGGTGATGATCAGCACGTGTATTACCAACCCGACAAAAAGCAATTAGATGCAAGTTTTCTGGTTGCACACTGCTCGGTGCACCGTGTGGGGCCCACCTACCGCGCATGCCGGCATGTAGGATGGGACCCACGTGTCTGCTACGTAAGCCATTTCCCATATAACGCGGTCCACTGAAGCTTCGTGCGCCCTCCTATTCCAGCGAGTAATACAACGCCACGTGTCCCAAATATTATTTCAGCAAATAAGGAGATGACACATGGTATGTGTTTCGTTAAAAGAAAAACACAGAAACGATGCCCAATCCCAAAATTTTCTACGTGCGTCACGTGTCCTCGATGGCAATAATCCTGTGTGATGCGTTTTCATTCGCTCTCTCTTCACAATGAATAATTGCATGCCATGTGTCCCATTATATCTTGCAACGAATCATATGGTGACACATGGCAGCATGAATTAAAGAAAAAAAAGCAGCGGCACACCTTCCCCTATTTTGTGATATTTATATTTTAAACCCATGTGTGCGTGTTTCAAGCCTCTTGTCCCCCACACAAAATTTATTATTATTTTCTATACGTTATTTGTCTCCCGCGTGTAGAAAAATATTTTTTTTTAGTGATTTGATGTTATAAATAGAGGATTATTGTGATAAATTTAGAGGTTCGTTTTTAGGGGTTCGTTTTGAGGAGACTTGGACTGTGGAACACGTAGAAGCCATTTTTGGCTTCTGTTGTTTTCTATGTGTGCCAAAAAAATTTGTGCTAAAAAATGTTTTAATTTTCTTTTGTTCTTCATCTGATATTCCTTAATTGCTGTAATTTAATTTTTATCTATGAAATAATTTAATTTTTCTAGGGTTACGTTTTGTCTAAATTTATGAAACTTGAATTTAACTATTTTTGAAAGATTTATAAGACTTTTAATTTGTTTATTCTATTTGTGCTTAATGCTTTTGATTATTGGAAAATTTATCAAATGATCCGTGACACTTAAATAAACTTGGAAGAGGTATTTTTGTGTATATTGCTTATGGATAGAATAACATGTATATATGAAGGATAGGAATATACCTTTATCGTATATGTGACCATTTGAGAACTTAGAACGTAATGAATCTTGGTGAATTTAATTCTCATAGGAATATATTGAATTAATTTAATGAGGTGTGTCTATACGGAGTTCGGAAGAGATGTATGGATAAAATTAAAAGTTTTCGGTTGACAAATTAAATTTACTAAAAATATATAAATCAAGAGAAAATAATATGATTCGAGTGGATTAATTTGGTGAAAAACTACAATCCTAGATTTATTTTATTTTGTTATAAAACTCTTTAGTTAACATCCTCCAATTAACGATTGTTTTGGATAAAATCAGAGTGAAATAATTTTAGTACTCAACAAACTATAGTGACAAATCTCCGTGGGAATGATACTTTACTTATCAAATTTTATTACTTATGACCGTGTATACTTGCACATTTTATGTTCTCCTAAAAGAGACAACAACTCTCATCTAGGAAATATGGGTTTGCCTTTCGAGTACCCTTCATCGCTACAAATGCACCCCGTACGATTTTCAAGACTTCATTTTCCAATGTTACCTTGTAACCATCAAAATCTAGAACACCTAAAAAAATAAGGTTTTTCTTTAGATTAGGAATATACCTCAGATTTGTAAGTCATCTTATTGTACCATCGGGTATCTTTAGTCATATTTTTCCAATCCTTTTTTCAGATAGGCATTGTCGTTACCCGTAAGCACAACTCCTCCATCGAGCTCTTCAAAACTTTAAAACTAATGTCTGTTTGGACATATATGATAAGAACATCCAAAATCAAGGATCCATTTGTCTGAGTAGGTATCTAATGATGAAACTATAAATGTTGATTCTTTACCTTCATTGGCTATATGCAATATTTACATTTGACTTATCCTTGTTTGGACAATATTTCTTCTAATGCCTTTTATGGTGAAAATAGACCACTCTTCCTTCGTTGGACGTCTTCTGGATAACTTTTCTCTGGACTTTGATCTGGGTCGCCCCCTATTATTTTATCCTCTTGATTTTTTTTCACTCTACCTCTAACTTTAGTTAATAATTTTGATGTTGAGTCTCTATGATCTTGTTGATCCTTCTTCTGGTACTCATTATTTACCAAAGCATTTGAAACATCTATGAATTTAACCTCATATTTTCCATATAATAGAATTGTGTTTAAATGCTCATAGCTCCCAGTTAATGAATTTAGTAACAACAAAGCTTTATCTTCATCAATAATTTCAACATCTAAATTTTGCAGATTGGCCAAAAATTTGTTGAAATTATCTAAGTGTTCAATAATAAGGGTACCTTTCTTGTACTAGAAATGAAAAAGTTTCTTCTTCAGGTAGAGTCGATTTTCTATGCTTTTAGTCATGCATTTGTCCTTGAACTTCTTCCAAAGAACTACGACTACATTTTCTTTCATGACAAAATACTTATGATCTTTTCTTAAGCACAGTTGAATTGCATCACAAGCTTGTCGGTTGACATAATTCCAATCTTCATTGGACTAATATTCTGGCCTAGTTTCCAAAGCAATATTAGATCCTTCTTAGAACAATAGATCTAATACTTCACATTGTCACATGCCAAAGTTATAGTGTTGTCGAATTTCTCCACCTTAAACTTTGTATTGGATAACATGGATCTTCGAGTAGAAAATTTTGATTTGCCAGAATTTCTAAAGTCAACTTGTGCACCTTCTTCAATCTTTCTTGTATTAGCCATAAGTACAAATGGATAACATAAATTTTTCACTTATAACTTAAAATAATTTTTTTTTCATATTTTATACCTTATTTGAAAAAAAAAGAGTCCGTAGTTGAATCAAGAATGATTCAATTAGCTAGGAACAGATCTAACTTAATTGAAAACAGGTGAAAACAGACAAACTCTGTCCAAAAATTCATTAATGACTGATTTGACTCATTAGTCAACAATCAATGACTCAGTCAATGGTCAACGGAATGCTCGATCAATGGACTAGGCGGCTCCAGTTGACGACTTGGTTAACAACTCAATGGCTCAATCAAACGGCTCGACCAATGGCTTGGTAGCTCGGTCAAATGGTTTAGATGGCTCAACTTAGTGAGTTGACTCAATTGCTAGCAGAAGCACCCATGCGGCTCTTGACGGTGCATTTGACCTATGATTTAAGTGATTCTTTCGCCCTTGGTATATAATACTATTATATTTGGATATGATACCAATTTGTAGTGCACAAAAACAATAAATAGAAGTATATAAATATATCAAATCGGTAAAAAGAAATATACAAAATTTACGGTTAAAAAATTTGCCTAGGTACAAGGGAGGCATAAGATATTATTGAACTAAGTAGAAAATATACATAATACAGATACTGATTTCCTTACTAATATATATCTCAGGTGTTTTCTCAAATTCACAGAAAACTCTAATACTCATGAAGTATTTTCTCTATTTGAGTTTTTCTATACTCTCTGATTTTTTTTTAATTTTTATCGATGCTCTTAATGGATAAACTCACCAATATTTATAAATGAAGTAAGGTTTCATTCTCCTCTTGTAACAATAAATGAGGGGAAGAGGGAAACACAGGAGAAGTGAATATAAGGAATAGGTTGAAAAAATTAAAAATTAATTAAAATTCTTCCATTAAGTATATAATTTATAGAAGAAGATAATAGATGTTACCGAAAAATGTAATCATTGATAATCTTATTATTAATGAAAGGTTCGAACCCATTTATTTAACAACGTGGGATCAATTTGTTAATAATGAAGCTGCTGTCATCTCCTTAATTATTGAAACCAAACCCATTTATTTAACAATGTGGGATCAATTTGTTGACAATAAAGCTGCTGTCATCTCCTTAATTATTGAAACCAAACCCATTATCATAGGAGTCCGGTTGGAAGTTGTCTCATGTAATGGTAAGCTTTTTTTCCCAAAAAAAGTTACATTTACATTCTTGTACGTGGTATAAATTTTTTTAAGATTTCCTACTTCTAAGAATGCAATGTATTTTATGAAGTTTTTAAGTTTTTTATTTTTTTTTTATTTTTATAATCTAATGATTTATTAAGTTTTCTTTACCCTAGGAAAGTCTTTGTCTATAAAGTTATCAAACTGTTTTATCATAAGTTCTAGGAACGTTGAAGCACCTTTACTACGCTCTTGGTAAGTCAAAAGTTTATAATTTATTTCTTTTGATTAAATTTTTATATTTTCTGATTTCAACTTCATTGCACTCTTGTTAAGTAAAACGGTTATACTTCATTCATTTCCAATTATTTTGATTTTGGTAACATCATATGAAAATTGAGAATCTAGAAAATATTTTCATGATTAACTTGTAATCGATTATCTGTTTTAACTCTCCAATTTCATTTTCGTTTTTCTTTAACGGATCATTTAGTAGTCCAAATATTTCTATCATTGAAGAGTCTGTCAGTTATGACTGAAGCTGGTAATGGTGTCAATGCTTTGATGGAAAATACGACTATAAAATGGGTGTTATGGTCTCTAAGATAAACGCACAATTACAATACAATACATCATCTATTTGAGTGTTGTTAAGAGCTTAGAAGTTCCTAACTCAAAGAGAAAATCAGTTTTGATTAGTTTATGCTTACATTTGGGTTGATTAATTTATGCTTATATTTGGTATCAGAAAATATATTACTTCTTTCTTGATCAGTTTTAAATTATCTCTATTTTTGTTCTGTTTTATCGAGCACTTTGAAATTTGATTTTTTGAAAGGCTTGGTTTTGATGCATATGAAAATTATAAATGATTTTAGTATTGATTTACCAATGATTCTATGAATTAAAATGTGATAAATCATGAAGAACATCATTCCAATTTTCTATTCGCATTCATTGGAATGTATTAATTAACTTTTATTTAAAATAATATATTTGAATCAAACTGAGACCATGAATCACTTGTTAATTCAATTATGAGAATTTTGATAAAAAGAACGTTGGTTTTCGTCTTTGGAATTGAGAAAAACGTCCAAGGCTCCAACTGGGTCATAACTGAGTCATGAAACTTGAATCCGGGTCTCCTAGGATAGTGAACACCTAAACCACTGAGCCACAACGCGTATTGTGTTGCCATATGTATATTGCTTATTATTATATGTATTCGGAATTTAATTTTTATTAAAAAAAATCCAAATATAATTTGAATGTGATTAATTATTTAATTTAGGTTTGTAACATGTAGAATATTTATTATACATGTGACATTTATTTAAATAATTTTTGGCACATTAATATTTATGTTTAAATTCATTATGCTTAAATTATTTGTTTTGGTATTTCTCCTTACTTACAGTCTGAGGCTTATGTTTTGGAATTTTAAAATACTCCATAGCACCATCATATTGGCTACCTCCCATAACACGACCAGGATGCTCACGTCTGATTGCATGATATAAAGCATCTTTCCCAAGCTCTTCGATTATTTCACCCCTATATATTTTTTCTTGAACATCTCTCTACAAATAATAAAGCACACAAACATATCATTCATTATTACATCAATTATTAAGTATCAGTCAGACTTTTTATCAATCGAAATTACTAACCAACTTATTTAATTGTTCTTCTCCTCGTTGACTCATCGGTCTTACATTCTTCGTTTTGGGAGTCTTTGTTTCTATGTAAAATTCCATTCGGGTAACAGGTCTACCCAATTCAGCTTCCTACATAAATTAGGAAAATTTTATTAACAATGACATGAAATTAAATTGAGAAAAATTAATATAAAAATATTTATAAAATTAAGACAAATTAATAATACCATTCAAAATCTAACTTCAGGATTTGAAGACCTCCCAGTACGGTTAGGAAGAATGTTATGCATTTGGACATTCTGATGATCTTCTCTAATAACTTGAAATTCTTCTGAACGTCTATAATCCACAAAGTCTTTCCAAACTTGAGGTGTAATCCAGGGGTGTCCTTCAAGGATTTTGTATATCACATTCTCATCAAGTGTTTCCAAATATGGAAACACATAATTTTTCGCCAATCTAGAAGTCTTGTATTCCTTCCACGCCTTATTTGCAATCTTATAACACTTGCCCTGCCAATTGTCATCGACTTTGTAACGATTCTGTAAAAACATAGTACAAAAGATTAGATATAATACACCTAATATAATATATATATTGATTATAAAATATAAGAGACTTACATAAATGGTTATCCATATTTTGAACTTTTCTGCATCGGCAACCTCAGACCAATGATTTATATTGATTGGTATACTGGACTTTGCCAGTCGACCAATAGAAGATTTCAATTGTTGACCATTTTCCCCTAGTGGATTACCGGTAGCATCAAATTTAACGGGTATTCTATCATCTGGGTTAAGTGGAGCATAAGGTATATTCGCCCAACCCCTTCTTTTCAAATACCCCAATGGATCATTTGGATCTACAAGCTGAATATCCATGAAATATCTGCAAAAATGGAGAAATATAAATTAATTGACAATTTTAGGAACACACATATATACACGAGTTATTACAACAATATAAAACATACAATATGTTTAATTAGGTTGTTGATCGTATACATATATTCCTTCACAATCATTACGAGTCTATGTCGAAGAATCATCATCATCAATTAGATCATCACGTACATTAGGCAATTTATTTGAGAAATTACTAATATTGGTTAATGTATCAAGCATAGAGTCATCATCTTCTACAACATCACAATGGTAAAACTCTTTTTGTGGAGGCGTTAACACAACATACCATATTGGATCAATTTGATCGCTCACGTAAAATACTTGCTTTGCATGAAGTGCTAACGTGAAAGGATCATCTGTGTGACTTATCCTGGATAAATTTACAAGGGTAAATCCAAAATCATCTATTTTATATCCAACATTGATAACATCTTCGACCCAATCATACAAGAATACTGTCTCATGGAAGACCTCATAATCCAATTCCCAAATCTCTTGTATTATACCATAATATGTTCTATCAGAAAGTACAGGATTAGCATCTTTTGAACTGGAAAATTGCATAGTTTGTGTAACCATCTTCACCCCACTATTTTGATTTACTCGGACTTTGTCCCTAGCTTGAGTCGTAAACCTTGATCCATTTATTGTGAAACTATGAAATGATTTGACATCGAATTTTGGGCCATGTGTAAGCCATTGTAAACTTTCTGATATTTTATGATTGGGTTTCTTGAGTTCATCTCGAATCTATGTATACAAAAACATGAAATGTGTTTAGAGAAAAGTTTTAAAACATTGAATATATATAGGAAGATACATGCATGATTTTTTGTTTGTGACACTTACGTGGTTGCGAAACCAATTAATAAGCTCTCGCTTATGTTCATCATACAACCATTTTTCTCCTCCTTTTTTTTATAACGAGGATCGATCTTCAATAAGTTTAAATGCATCCTGTAACGTTATTAAATATATATTAAGTTATATATCATCATTAATAGTTAAATAAAAGATGAAACAATGAACATCACTTACTCTATGTACGGTTGTGCCTCGTTATTATTTACCAAAATGATTCGGTGTACTTTTTCCCATCGAGTGCGATCAATAAATAATTTCTTACTTCCACCAAGCATAGGGTTACCTACTTGGATCATGTGACGTTCTAAGAATAACTTGTGCGTAGGATTCCCAATTTCAGTGCAACCACTAAAGTATTCAGAACAAAACTCAATGGCCTCTTCAGCAATGTAGCATTCCACCATGCATCCTTCAGGTCTATATCTATTATTTACATATCCTTTAAGGACTTGCATATATCTCTCAAAAGGATACATCCACCTTAAGTAAGTAGGACCACATAATTGAACCTCTCGAACTAAATGAACACATAAGTGAATCATTATATCGAAGAAAAAAGGAGGAAAATATTTTTCAATTAGACACAAAGTTTCTACAATTTATTTCTGTAAAGAATTTAACTCGCCAATTGATATAGATTTCTTGCATATTGTATTGAAGAATGAACAAAGCCGAATTATTGATATTCGAACATGTTTTGGAAGAATTGATCTAATAGCAACTGGTAATAACTGTTGCATTTAAGATATGACAGTCATGTGATTTCAATCCATACAGTCTCTTATAGGTGATAGACACAAAATTTCTTAAGTTGGATGAGTAACCATCAGGAACTTTCACACCTTCCAAACATTTACAAAACACATCCTTCTCTTTTGTTGACATTGTATATGATGCTGGTGGCAAGTATGTTCGATTCTTATCATTTTCCACCCTTGGTTCCAATTCAGGTCGTATGCCTAGTTTCTTTAAATCCAATCTTGCTTTAATGCCATCCTTAGTTTTTCCAGGTATATTAAGTAAAGTGCCAATCAAGCTTTCACATACATTCTTCTCAATGTGCATGACATCTAAGATGTGACGAATGTGTAGGTCTTTCCAATAAGGCAATTCCCAAAATATTGATTTTTTTTCCAACAACCATTCGGTTCAAAATCTTTTTCATTTTCACCAATTTCATTAGTTGACCTCCTTCGTTTCCCAGACTTGGTGAGTTTTTTTTTATCTTTCCATATCGTTTGAATGTCATCCCATTCAATTGCTTTAATATCTCAATACCTCGCAAAGGTCGAGTTGCATGATCATGATCTTCTTCACCATCGAACGGTTTCTTTTGGTATCTAAACTTATGTCCAGATGGCAAAAATATCCTATGTCTTCTATAAGAAATCTTTCGTCCGTGAACAAGATACTTTGCAGAAGTTCCATCACTACATATAGGACATCCCTTGTAACCTTTTGTTGCATGTCCTGATAAGTTTCCATAGGCAGGAAAATCATTAATTGTCCATAAAAGGACCCCCTTCAAGTTAAAGTATTCTTCTTTATATGCATCGTAAACATTTACAACATCATTCCACAACGTCTTTAAATCATCTATCAGAGGCTGCAAATATACATCAATATCAACATCGGGTTGTTTCGGTCCTGAGATCAATAATGTTAACATCATGAATTTTCTTTTCATACACAACCAGGGAGGAAGGTTGTATGTTACCATAATTACTGGCCAACAACTATATCTATTACTGAGGGAACTATGTGGATTAATTCCATCAGTAGCAATGGCAAGACGTAGATTGTGCAGATCAGATGAAAATTGAGGAGATAAACTATCTACTACTTTCCAATTTGGAGAATCACAAGGATGACGTAGCACCCCATCATTAGATCGATTATCTGAATGCCAAGTCAACATCTTTGATGTATATTTACTATTGAACAACCTTTGAAAGCGAGGGATCAGAGGAAAGCACCAAAGAACCTTTGCAGGCATGCCTTTCTTATGTTTTGTACTCTCATTTGTACCATGCTTCCATCTCGATTCTTTACACATAGGACAATCATGTAATGTCTCATATTCTTTTCTATAAAGAATGCAATCATTAGGACAAGCGTGAATCTTATGATATTCCATGCCAAATAGACTAAGAGATTTCTTCACTTCATACATTGAAGATGGCAATTCAATACCCTCAGGAAACATATCGACTAGTAGATTTAGTAATTTTGTGAATCCCTTGTCAGAAAAACCATGTTTTGCCTTGACATTGTACAAATGAACCAATCCTGACATCTTAGTGTATTTTTTGCATTTTCGATACAATGGTTTTTCGGCATCTTCTATAAGTTTGTTAAAGGTTTCGGGATCATCCTCGTGTAATTCATCTTCAACACCACGAAACATATTTTCTGTCTGTACATTATGATATGATGTATGTAATCCACCACATTCTTATTATACTTTTCTCCATGAGTATTATCAATATTTTCTCCATGATAATACCAACATTTATAGCTCAATAGAATACCATTACGGATAAGGTGATACTTAACCTCATCAAATTCATGAAATCACTCACTTTTACATTTAACGCATGTGCATCGAATCATACTACTTCCAGTATTACTAGTTCTACAAGCAAATTCCATGAAACTTTCAACTCCAGAAATATAGTCTTGCTCAATTCTACACTTTGACATCCAAGATTTGTCCATTTTCTATTAATGACATTAATTAAACATATTACTTAATTATGTATTATTAAATATAAATTTCCTAATTATTAGAATATATATCAAAACATACATAATGCAAAATAGTTATCATTTTAATCATTTTACAAAACCATTTATATACAAATTAAAAAATAAGCAGTTCATGTTTCATGAATATATATAAAAAAACCAATCACGCGGTTGATTCTAATTTCTAAGCATGTTACTATATCATAATTACAAAGTAATATTAATTATACGTATAAATAAATTTATCCATGCAAACCCACAAAACATTTCAAATATTATTGAATACATACAAGTAATAAGTCAAACATTATTATTACAAGCAAACAAAAAAACATAACTAAATAAAAAATTGTAAATGTATCTTAAGTTGATATATATTTACAGAAGTGCTCTCTGAATGAACTTTTAACAAAAGTGCTTGTGAAACCGCACGCGTTGGATATAAAACCAAAAGATATATAATACATTTGAAGTAGTTAACCACACAGTTCTTTAATGTAAAAATGCAAGAAGTTTTTCTTCTGTGATTGTGAATATAAATTGGATTTTGTCAAACCTTAATTAACTGCTTAAATAATTAAAGGTGTACAACAAGTTATTTAACCACACAAAGAAACTGCCCAAGCAAAACCCAAATCGAGATGTTAGGTTTTTAATTAACGAATAAAAATACGTTGTTCCTAATTAACGAATTACATTTACACGCTGATAAAATTAGCACAGATTCGGATTGATTTTGGATAAGCAATAACAGAAAATACCCATAAACAGATTTTAATATTTTGCTAAAAAAAAAAAGAAGAACTGACAGATAATGTGAGAAGAGAAATATAACTTACAAACGGACGTTCAAATGGTGGTTAGAGGTGGCCGGAAATGTAGAACGAAGGTGGCGCACGGTTAAGATTTTGGGAGAAAATGGGAGTGAGGAAATGAGAGAGGAAGAAGAAAACTGGAAATCTGCGTACAAAATGAGACGAGAGGGCATATATTACATGGATAGCGTCGGTTAACCACGTCAACCGACGCTACGTTACATGGATAGCGTCGGTTGTCCACGTCAACTGACGCTACGTTACGTGGATAGCGTCGGTTGTCCACGTCAACCGACGCTATCCACGTAACGTAGCGTCGGTTGACGTAGTTAACCGACGCTATCCACACGGATAGCGTCAGTTGACGCGGATAACTGACGCTACGTTACGTGGATAGCGTCGGTTGACGTGGTTAACCAACGCTACGTCACGTGGATAGCGTCGGTTGACGTGGTTAACCGACATTACGTCACGTGGATAGCGTCGGTTGACGTGGACAACCGACTTTAAATTCATTAAAAGTCGGTTTTTGGAAAAAACCAACTTTACACATCAACTTATATATATCCCTTTTTGTAGTAGTGTGTTAAGCACCTAAACCACTGAGCCATAACACGTATTGTGTTGCCATATGTATATTGCTTATTATTATATGTATTCGGAATTTAATTTTTATTAAAAAAATTCCAAATATAATTTGAATATGATTAATTATTTAACTTAGGTTTGTAACATGTAGAATATTTATTATACATGTGACATTTATTTAAATAATTTTTGGCACATTAATATTTATGTTTAAATTCATTATGCTTAAATTATTTGTTTTGGTATTTATATGTATAAATTTTGTGATTTATTATATATATGAAATTTGATTAAATAATTTATGTATAATGAAATTAATTGTTAATGACTCTTTATGGATTTAAGTAGTGCTTATATTATTTATTTTGCTTGTATAATTTATTATCATTTATTTATAAATGTAATCTTAATATAGATAATATTTGTACATTTAGAATTAAATTAATATTATTTATGGTTTTATGCAATAATTGAGCCTAAAGATTTAGTTAATGTTTAAGTAATTCACATATTTTAATTCATTAGGTAGTAGCCACAACATTTTTAATTAATTAAAATTATAATAAGATTTATTTATGATTACATTTAGAAAAATAAATATTAATTGTGATTAATCATATGTCATATAATAAATCTTATTCTGGAAGAATTTTTATTATATTTAGTGTGATTAATTAGGATAGAATATAAAATTATATTTTCTAATTTACCCACAAGGATTAGGAATAGAAACATAATTTGATATTTTTACCATAAAGTTAAGATAAATCTAATTGAATTAGAACTTTAGCCCATATGCAAGTTTTATGTCACTAGATTCATATTTGTCATGATTTACATGGGTAAATAATAACTTTAATTTATGTCTCAAATTTTAATAAGTATATAATCTTTAATCGCAGCTTCACAACCTGTGAATTTCTCTTATATTCATTGTGACATTCCCGAATTGAAATGAGATAATTATAAAGTTTGGAAGGAAAGAATTCTCATTCATCTAGGATGGATGGATATTAATTATGCTATTAGGGAAAATGAACCACCTAAAATTACTAAAACCAACGCTTCAGCAAATATCACGCTTTATGAACAATGTGAGCTATCTGTTAATCATTATAACAATTTTTAGGACTTGCTAAAAGCCATTGATGATCAGTTCTTCACTTCAGATAAGACTTTTGGTAAGCACCCTTATTATGAAATTCTATTCCTTAAGACTCACCAGTGAGAAGGTAAATCTCAAAACAAACATAAAAGGGAAAGAGATAGTTCCACCTTAAGTTAATATTAAGAAAAAAGCCAGGTTTTTCTTCCGTAAAAAGAAGGAACATATGAAAAAAGAATGTATCAAATTCCAGAAAAGGCTTAAGGGAAAAGGTAACCTAACTTCATTGGTTTGTTATGAATCTAATATGGTTAATGTTAATATTAACACTTGGTGCATTGATTCTGGATCAATAATCCATGTTGCAAAATCCTTATAGGGTTTGAAAAACCTAAGGAAGCCAGTGGGAAGTGAGCAATACATATTATCCTGTAATAAGATGGGCTCATATGTGAAGACTGTAAAGACATGTAGTTTGATTTTAAGTAATGGTTTTATTTGTTTGTTATGAATCTAATATGGTTAATGTTAATATTAATACCTAGTGCATTGATTTTGGATCAACAATCCATGTTGTAAAATCCTTACAGGGTTTGCAAAACCTAAGGAAGCCAGTGAGAAGTGAGCAATACATATTATCCTGTAACAATATGGGCTCACATGTGGAGGCTGTAAAAACATGTAGTTTGATTTTAAGTAGTAGTTTTATTTTAGAATTAGAAAAGACCTTTTGTGTTCCAAGTTTCTCTAGAAACTTGATTTCATTTTCAAGACTTGTACCTTTTGGTTTTCCTTTCACTTTTCAAAAACATCTTTCAGTTTATTTAATAAATCTAATTGTGTTGGGAATGATATTTTTTCTGATGGTCTTTACTGTATTAATTTATGAAATAATGTCACTCATAATGCTATGCATGTTCAAGCTGGCACTAAAAGGTGTATTATTGATGAAGACTCTTATACATTATGGTATAGGAGATTAGAACATATCTCTATAGAACGAATTATAAGATTAGTGAAAGATGTGGTACTTAGTACTCTAGATTTTACTAATTTTGAGACATATGTGGACTGCATTAAAGGAAAATAGACTAACAAGTCAAAGAAAGGTGCCAATAGAAGTTCAAACATATACATACTGATATATGTTGTCCAGATATGGACATTCAAGGTTAAAAATATTTTATCACTTTTATTGATGATTTTCGTGATATATGTATCTCTACATGCTTCATAATAAGAGCGAAGCATTAGATGCCTTCAAAGGCTTTAAGGTTGAAGTAGAGAAACAATACAAAAAACAAATAAATCTCATGAGATCAAATTGAGGTGGTGAATATTATGGTAGATATATTGAGAATGGATAAGCGCTAGGTCTGTTTGTTAAATTTCTTCAAGAGCATGGGATAGTTGCCTAACACACTATCACTGGTTCACCAGACCAAAATGGTGTAGTAAAAAAGAGAAAACAAACATTATTAGATATGGTACAGAGTATGCTTAGCTACTTCAATCTTCCTAAATCCTTGTGGATTGAAGCTTTAAAGATGGATGTATATATATTAAATCGAGTTCCAACCAAGGTCGTCTCAAAGATGCCATTTGAATTATGGAAAGATTGGAAACCTAGTTTGTAACATATGCACATTTAGGGATGCCTTTCTGAAGTGAGAATTTATAATCCACAAGATAAGAAGCTAGACCCAAGGACCATTAGTGAGTATTTCATTAGATATGTCGAAAGGTATAAATGATATACGTTTTATTTTCCATCTTATAATACTGGGTTTGTGGAGTCAAGAAATGCAAAAAATCTTGAGAATGACTTGATTAGTAGGAGCGATCGATCATAGAGCATTAGTCCTAAGAAATATCATCCAGATGCTTAGTGTGTCATTTCAAGTAATGGACTGATCGTTATTGTTAATAACATGCCTCGAGTACAAACACATGTTGAAGAACTAGTCCTGGAAGTACCAAAATTTGTTGATCATGATCCAGTAGATGATGAAGTCCAAAAGATGCCTGAAGCTGTTGAACAACCAGTTGAACAACATATTCCTACTCCTCAGGAGAATTTTGAAGCAACATTTTGAAGATCTACTAGAGTAAGGAAATCGGTGAATCCTAGTGATTATGTTATGTATCTATAAGAGCGTGACTATAATGTTTAAGTCAAAAATTATCTTGAGACGTTTTCATAGGCCATGAGTTCTAAGCTTTTGAAATTATGGTACAATGTCGAAGAGATGGATTCTATGACGTCTAACCGAGTTTGGGATCCTGTCAAGTTTACTGATGGTGAAAAAGTCATTGGTTGTAAATAGGTCTTTAAGACAAAGAAAGACCCACAAGGCAATATTGAGAGACATAAGGCAAGGCTACACGGAGATCTAAAGGATTCACTCAAAAGGAGGTAATCGACTACACATAGACATTCTCTCTTGTATATAAGAAAGATTCATTTCGTGTGATCATGGCATTGGTTGCCCATTTTGATTTGGATTTGTATCAAATGGATGTGAAAAAAGCTCTCCTTAATGGTAACCTAGAGGAAAAGGTTTATATGAAACAACCTGAAGGATTCTTCTCTAGTGACAGTGAGCATTTGGTTTGTAAGCTTAATAAATCCATATATGGATTAAAACAAGATTCTCATCAATGGTATTTTCAAATTCCATAACATCATCACTTCATTTGGTTTTGAAAAGAACATTATGAATCAATGTATCTATCAGAAGGTTAGTGTGAGTAAGATTTGTTTTTTTTGGTGCTATATGTGGATGATATTTTTCTTGCAACCAATGATAAGGGTTTTCTACATAAGTAAAATAATTCCTCTCTAAAAATTTCAATATGAAAGATATAGGTGAAACACCTTATGTAATTGGAATTAAAATCCATATAGACAGACTTCGAGGTGTCTTGGGTTTATCTCAGGAAACCTATATTAATAAAGTTTTAGAGAGATTTGAATGAAAGATTATTCACCAAGTGTTGCTTTCATTGTGAAGGGCGATAAGTTCAATTTGGACCAATTCCCAAGGAATGATTTTGAAAGAGAACAAACAAAGAACATTCCATATGATTCTACTGTCGAAAGCCTGATGTTTGTTGCGGTTTGAACAAGACCTGACATTGCATTTGTTGTTAGAATATTGGACCGACATCAGAGTAATCCAGGTTTGGATCATTGGAAAGTTGCTAATAAAGTGATGAGGTACCTTCAAGGAACCAAGGAATATATGCTAATGTATAGATGAATCGAAAATCTATAAGTAATTGGCTACTCTGACGTGGACTTCACTGGCTATTTTGATTCACGCAAATCAACATTTAGTTACATTTTCATGCTTATCGATGGAGTCGTGTCTTAGAGGAGTGAAAAGTAGTCCTTGAATACTACTTCCACTATGGAGGCTGAGGTCATGTCATGTTTTGAGGACATATCACATAGTGTATGGTTGAAGAGTTTCATTTCCAATCTTAGAGTAATCGACTCTATTTATAAGCCATTGAGATTGTATTGTGACAACTCAACTGCTATGTTTATGGCTAAGAACAATAAGAGTGGTAGTCGTAGTAAGCACAACAACATCAAATACTTGGCTATAAGAGAACATGTAAAGGAAAATAAAGTGGTCATTGAGCACATTGGAACTGAGTTGATGATTAATGATCCTTTGACTAAGGGCATGTCACCACTAAAATTTAAGGATCATGTAGAGAAAATGAGAATTGGTTCCATTTTGTAAATATATATATATATATTATTACTTGAACTCTTATATTATGATATTTTTTTATATTCATGTGCACTTTAATTTATTTGAGAAAATATATTTTGTATGAAACCAAAAATAAATATAGGATTTATTCAATAAGTTCTGTTACCACATAAATTGTAATACTTGAAAAACTAAATACATTGTAATACATGTAAGATAATACTTGTTCTTAGAGGACCTGTTGATATGATTCATGTATTTATTTTTTAAGAATGATAATCAAGGGATTAAGTTGAATGTTTAGACCAAGTTGGAGAATGTAACCGATCATCTGTTTAACTTTCCAATTTTCATTTCTGTTTTTCTTTAACGAATTATTTAGTGGTTCAAACGTTTCTGTCATTGAAGAGCTCATCAGTTATGACTGAAGCTGATAATGATGTCGATGCTTTGATGGGAAGCACGACTATAAAAAGGATGTTATGGTCCCTAAGTTCAACACATAATTCCAGTGCAATACACCATCTATTTGAGTACTATTAAGAGCTTAAAAGTTCTTAACATAAAGAAAATCAATTTTGATCAGTTTGGAGTTTTAAAAACAATTTCAATAGGTAAGATCCTTGCTTTACTTGTTTTTGATCCCTTGATATTGCTACAAAGTCACGTCTTGCTTCTCCATCTAGCTCAACAATATCCATAGTTAAGAACCTCACAAGCATTAGCGCAATTATGATGTAATAACAATTTTTATATTTTCATTTGATAAATTTTTATAACTATCACACATATTTGTACTCTATTTGATCACCAAACTAGCTTTTGGGTGAAGGAAGGGAACAATATGTGTCAAATATTTTAATCAAAGTTTTTGGTACATGTGTTATAACAAGTGCAAGAAAATTGTGGCACTGAATAGGGGGGAGTCATTTGCATGCTTTAATTGCAAGAGCAAGGTACTTAATATGAGATTTGCGAGTCATTCAAATGTATAAATCTGTACGGATTATCAGTCTAATAAATTTATTGAATTTGATAACATATATTGGTGAATTACATCAAAAACATATATTTATAACCTATATAAAAACAACTAATGGAATTATATATGCATGTCTAAATGAAGTTTTTTTTTAAGATGAGATACATGTCTATTCATCAAACATAGTTCAAAATAAAGCATATTGGACTTGTGAATTTTTTATTATCCCTTTCAATGTCTAAAAAATGTTTTTTTCTAAATTTGTTACTGAGTGTCGTGTTGAAGCTGAATTGCAAGATAATTCTGGATCAATTTCTGCTACCTTCTTTGGAATACACGTAGAAATTATTTTAGACAACTAATGGAGCATACAATTGAGGTATGACATATATTTAACTTCTTTTAGAAAACAATTGCCCAAAATTCAAAGGATTTCCCAAGTTTAATTATTCTAATAATGCCTTGATTTAAATAATATTTTACAGAATGAGACTAATGATATACAGAGTTTGGCCAAGTTTAGCAAAAACACATGCCTTCTATGTATAATGTATATAAATGCAGATGCATGCATTTATATTAAGAAGAAACCATAATATTATTCTTTTATGTATTAACTTTTGATGTTAACAAAAGTATTCATACTGTTACAAAATTTAAGAATATCATCTTCTTTAATTCAATTATTGTATATATGTTTTATATATACCTATGATTTTTGAATTAAAAATTTAGAATTTTACTTCCTCAATGTTAGCAAATCTAGTACTTGTAAAACAATACATTTAAAGAAAAAAAAAACAAATATTGCGTTTTTTCCTTCACTTATTATTACAATATTTTATTAATATAACTATTTTATTCAATAATATAAATATTAATATATAATTTATGTTAAAATAAAATAAATATCAATTGTTATAAATTATTTTTGCAATATTATTATTTTTCTCTCCTAAATATGGCGTTTAGTGAATACCAAGGTTGGTCGAAAATAGATACATGTACATTTTTCTGTTGTTGGTTCGAGTGAGTGACACATCCAATTTTGCCCAGCTTTTTTATTGCCCGACCATTTTCGAACCTTTTTCTTCGAAATCTTAGAAAGTTTTTGATATATCTTTGTGTTGCCTCACTGTCTGTTGAAAGTTTCAAGCATCGATCTTTTTTATAATCGGAGTAAAGATGTCGGGGAAAGGTGCAAAGGGTTTGATAATGGGCAAGACCACGGCTGTTAATAAGGATAAGGACAAGAAGAAATCTGTCTCTCGATCTTCTCGAGCTGGCCTTCAGGTCCCGTTTCTTTCCTCACACTCTTCTCTGTTGAGCTCTGATTTCTCGATTTTTTTTTCTTTTTTTTGTTTCTTAATTTGGCAATGGGTTTCTCTGTTTGTTTGAATTTCTATACCTTCCTCACTTGTTGTTGCATACATGTCAAACTTTTCTGATCTATGGCTGGTTATCGACATTGGCAATTTTTTAATGGGTTTTGATTTTGAAACGTCTGTCTGTCTTTTTTTTTTCTCCCTCGTTGATTTTTGATGGGGAAATTGGATCTTGGAAAGAAAAAATTAAATCTAGAAAGATTGAGGTCGTAGAGATTGTTTTCTTGGACTTGAAATTGAAATGCCAGCACAGAAGTCGGTGAAAATCTATTGAATTAAGATATTAAAGGTCAAAGGATCGGCATTACATAGGTGGTAACAAAATTTTAAAATTTGATAGATTCGGAGTTAGAAAATGCTAATATTTGTAACTGTCTAGAATGGTAGTGAAGTAGACTGGGTTAAATGAAGAACGAGACTGAATGTAACTGTGAATGTAAGATCTACGACACTTAAAGGTGTAGGGGGAAGGATTAGGTTTTGTCATCAGAGTGTTTTCCTGCACAGGAAAGTTGATTTATCTCTAGAAATAATTGGTTTAGCTGATAAAGAGATGATCCAACCTTAGGGGTGACAATTTGTGCATGTTGTGCGTGTTCATGTTTTCCTACTCAAATTCACATATTTTTTAATATTATGAAAAATTTAAATTATTTTTAGTTGATTTATTTATTTATAATGGTAAGAAAACTAAATATCTTTACAAAAGAATTATAATTAATTCTTAAAAAATAATCCGTGTTGTGTTGTGTCATATTGGGTTGGTGTTTTTGGTCGTAGCTCGAATTGCCACCCTACCCAACCTATAACATAGTCCCAAACCTGTGCAGCTTTTCTCTAGTCTCCGGAGCTCTTCAGTTGAAAAACCTTGTGCGTGACAGATCACATCTTTCTTTGCAATGTACTTCTGCCTTAGCTCAATAACTATGTTCTGTGCATGCTTTGTCTATACATGGCGGACTCGAGGATTAATTTTTATAAATTTGGAGAATATCTAAATGTATCCTCCCGAGTGAATAATGTTGTGTTTTTCTCTTATTTTAGGATGAAAGTAGATAAGCTCTTTGCTTATATCTTCCTTTCTAGCTACCTTTGTTTACCGTCGTTATTGCTGTATTTTAGATACAATCTACTAGTTTCTAGGTTTTATCTTTCTTGTTGGTTGTTCTCTTTGAGACAATTTTGTATGTTTAATGTTTTGTTGCATACTTGCATTGCTTTGAAATGCACCAAAACCTCAAAGGAGTAGTCATTTTTGGGCTTTCTCCTCTTTTTGTTTCTCTGTTAATTGATGTCTTATTGTTATGATGTGATGATTATTTCTCAACAGCTTCTGTTCAACCAATAATTTTGTTTTATTGTGTTACTTGTCTTTCTATTTAAAAATCTTTTTCGAGTCAATGATTATTGCCAATACTTTAATTCTTGTAAGCATGCTCTGAATTACTCTGATATTGATGGTATAAAATGTTCAAAAATAAATTTGATAGTGTTTGAGAGTCTTGCTAAGAGGATTACAGCATATATGGGTCCAAGGTCTTGAATGACGTCCTTGGATCTTCTTTATATAGAACGTTTAAGTTACATGTGGTTACATTCTCTTGGAAAAGTAGAAAAATTAAGCTTCGTATGAAGCCCTTGGAGTGTAGCTGGCGCGTGGCTGACCAATATTTATCAAGGCCTAAAATAGCTCTGATACATGGGCTGTCACCTCGGGCTGTCACACGGACTAAACTTGGGCTGAGTGAGCCAGCCATAGTGTGATAAGAACAAGCTATGTTCGGATTGTACAAGGTCATTCCTTGGGCTGTCTTTTGGCTATACTCAATCAATTCTCTGGCCTCATTTGGGTTGTACCTGGTCTTTTCTCGGGGCTTCGTTTGGGTTGTACCCGGTCTTTCTTGGGCTTCATTCGGGTTGTACCCGGTCTTTTCTCGGGCTTTGCTCAGGTTGCACCCGGTCTTTTCTCGGGCTGTGTATATTAGGTCTCACAACCTTAGCCAGTCATTTACTAAATGAGGTACCCCTATCCTAGTACCAAACAGATAGCATTCTATGATTCTTTTTCTTTTTAATGCGCATGACTGTATGTGCAAACTTCCATGTGATCTGAAATAAGGGCCGTATAATTTGTCACACATAATGTTCCATAAAGTTTTATTCGTTATTTTTTTACAAGAGAAAAGAAATCTAGTTTCCTGCTATACATTGCAACAATGCAACTGTTTAATTGCAGCGATATATCTCCTAATGAAATTACTCATACTTGTTTCATTTCAACATGTTGCAGTAAACAAGAAGACCATGACATTGATGATAGCCTTTGACTATTAGTAGTTAACTTTGGCAGCCGATTGCAGATATTAAGATTTTATAATTACTTTGGAGGTTGTACCCCTGATGCAAAACAACTAAATTAGTGCAGCAATTTTTTTAAAATTCAAGTGTTCTTGAAGTAGGATAATGAATGAATCCTTCCTTAGCCATATTGAAGTGTTTGGTTGTGGTTGTTAGGTATTCTGTATTTATGAACAAAACATTATATAAGCCAGAGCCGACCTGCTGATTTTTTTTCCGTTTCTTTTTCTTATAAAGAAGTCATATCTTGTACTCTTCAAGACATTTTCCTCCTATAATTCATGACTAGGGGTCCACTGACAAATTAGTCAGTTTTACATTCATATTGTCCAAAACGGTTGTTTATCTAGTGGTTTGGTAGTAAGATTCAACACTTTCCCATTTTAAGTTACAGGTTTGAATCAATCCAAATACATCTAAAAATATATTGGTCTGAAACGAGAAATCCTGGACAGCGAGCTTAACATACTGAATATCCAATGTGTCATTTATATTTTGCTCACATTCATACATTTCAACGTATAAATTACTTACATTATGTGTGCTCCCATTTAGTATCTCATCTACCAGCATCTTGCAGTTTCCAGTTGGTAGAATCCACCGTCTTTTGAAAACTAGGGTTACAGCTAATGGAAGAGTTGGTGCAACAGCTGCCGTGTACTCTGCTGCTATTTTGGAATACCTTACTGCAGAAGTGTTGGAGCTGGCTGGTAATGCAAGCAAGGATCTGAAGGTAAAACGCATCACACCAAGGCATCTGCAGCTTGCAATTCGTGGTGATGAAGAACTCGACACTCTCATCAAGGGTACAATAGCTGGTGGCGGTGTGATTCCTCACATTCACAAGTCTCTCATTAACAAGTCCACCAAGGAATGATGTAGTCATGGGTTCCAGTGTTATTTACCGTGAGAGTTATGCAAATTGGTCATGATCTTCTTGATGGTTCTTTTCAGGTAGCACTGCTTCATGTCAGCTGGTTTCTTTCTTGATTCATAATTTTCTGTATTGGATAGAGACGTTCGGCATGGAAATGTTAGAACTACAATATCAATTAAATTAAAATATTTAGCTTTAGTATCCAAAATGCTGATTCATTCGTTATGATGGACTATTCGTTTCACTTCGTAAGATTCTGGGAAAATGTTTGTAATTAAGGCCATTTTTATAGTTGATGGATATTCTTGTGCATGTGCCGCGCACATTCTTGCAGTTATGATTTCATTTTCCTTGTCCCGCCATTTAAATTTCTGTACCTATGGAGCTGTCCCAGATATTCAAATTGCAGATCAAAAGGACTGACAATTTGTAATCAAATTTTGACACAGTTCATGGATCGTCACAACAATTGTAACAAGTTTAACGATTAAAGAAGCAATTTCAATTGATAGCAACTTTGATAGTCCAGTACCTCAACATCCAACTAGTTTAACTGTCTAAGAATTTAAAAATAGAACTCACAAGTATTTTTGTATGTTCATTGAGAAGGGAAGGGATTATATTTATAACGCCTAGTTGTTATACGGTAAAAAAATTATATATTTAAGATAGAATTTTAAGTGATGAAATTCAATATTATTACTAATTACATTCTGTCGTGCATAGTAATATTTAATAAGACATAATCATCATTGTTATGATAGTTATGATTGTTATATATTTATAATATATAATAATTTGCATGTATCAATTTACATGATAATATAATTGATTTTCGGTTAATAAATAGTTTAACAGTTACTTTATTAACATTTTATATTCCAATTTTTCATCTAGCAACATGTGATTTGATTTGATGCATATATGATTGCTATAAAAGAAAACAATAACAATGAGTACACCTTTGCTTTAGACAAAGACAAGTCACCATCCTACCTCAAAAAATAAAAATAAAAAATCTAATAAACTGAGAAAATTACAGGTCAAAAGCTTAATTTCCTTAATCCTAGTGAATAGTTGAATCAATACCAAGAAATACCCTCAAACTAAGATAAAAAGGAAGATGGAGGCAAAATAACACACACCAATCCTACCATTATGCAATGGTAAATACAAAAAAATGATGAAACACTCGCTGGTTTAGCTAGAGTTCCAATCAAAGCGGAACTCAAAAGCTCTCAACAAAAGCAGCTTCAAGCGATAAAGGGAAAGTTAGATGGCTGAAACCTTTGGAACATTGACAGGGAACAGGTGGATCTCATCCATCCATGGATTCTTCTCCTTTGTAGGATTCACAGTCCTTAATGCCTTCCAAACAGCACTATTACATTTGAATCCCGATCCAAATGCAATTTGCCATGTTCTGTCTCCCTTCTTCATCCTCCCCTTGGCTTCTGTATAAGCCAGTTCATACCAAAGAGAACTACTGGAAGTATTGCCAAACCTGTGAAGGGTCATTCTTGAAGGTTCCATGTGCCAATCTGAAAGCTGCAAGTTCTTTTCCAATTCATCTAGCACCGCTCTTCCTCCAGCATGAATACAGAAGTGCTCAAAAGCCAATTTGAAATCTGGGATGTACGGCTTTATCTTCATTTTGAATAGTTTTTTCCCAATCAATGTGGAAAAAAAGAGCAGCTGTTCAGACATCGGCAAAACAATAGGACCTAATGTAGTGATGTTAGTCTTTAGAGCATCTCCAGCAACCGCCATGAGATCCTTTGACAAGGAAACTCCGATCTTCCCTGCGATGTCCTCTTTTTGTGTAACACAAGAGAAGCATTTGTCGTCAGCACCTTTGTTGGTTCGAACAGTATGGACCAACTGATACTTTGATCGGCGTCTTAATGACCTCTTGTTGGAGAGGAGTATGGCAGCACCACCCATTCTAAACAAGCAATTTGAAACAAGCATTGATCTATCATTCCCAAAATACCAATTCAATGTGATGTTTTCCATGCTAATGACTAATGCATATGAATTGGGATGGACTTGAAGAAGATCTTTAGCAAGGTCAATTGAGATCAAACCAGCACTGCATCCCATCCCACCTAAATTATAACTGATAATATTACCCCTCAGCTTGTAGTGGTTGATAACCATAGCAGACAAAGATGGTGTTGGATTAAACAAGCTACAATTTATAATCAATATACCAATGTCTTTAGGTTTCACGGATGTTTTCTCAAAGAGTTGATCAACAGCACCAAACATTACTGTCTCAGCTTCTTTCCTTGCTTCTGCCATACATGGATTAGGAGGTACCCTCAAAACAGCATCAGGAAGATATGTATCCTCTCCAAGGCCCGATCTCTCGAGAATTTTCCTTTGGAACTCAAGATTTTCCTCAGTGAATGTCCCCGTCAAACGGGACCGATCCATGAATATCTGTCTCGTGCATTTGCGGGCATCTTCAGGCTTATAACATGAGAAATCAACAAGATAAACAGGACGGGGACGGGTAAGGAAATAAAGGGTCAATAGGAACACCATTAAGGCAGAGCAAAGGACCACAGAAATGAGGTTGAATCTCAGATGGTTCCAAAGGTCATGGAGATCTTTAAGTGAAAATGTAGAAAGTTGAGCAGCAATGAGAATAAGAAGAGGTGACAAAAATAGATACATGCCATGAGTAATGAGATAATGGTATCCAAGCTTTACATATTTCAACTTCACGGATTTTTTGAAATCAGGAAGTTTTCTTGACGACGATGAAGATGGAGGGACCAAAGGCGTTTTAAGATTAGAATCTGACATATTTAGAGAATTCCAAGACACGGGTTTGAATCAAAACAGATCAAATTTGAAAATTGAATGAATTTGGGGGATCTAAATGGAATAGTATAACAAATTGAAGAATGTACCCTTTCTCTTGAAGTAAAAAAGCAATAAAATTTGATATCAAAGTAAGCGCATTTTTATTGGAAATAGGATCTGAAAGATCAATGTTAAGGCAGTTGGGTATCGAATAAGAGAAATGAAAACTTCCTGGGACGAGAAAATTGAATTTGATTTTATTTGTATTAAGATTTGAGACTGAAGAGTGAGGAAAAGGGTATTAATGAATTAGAAGAATGAAATGAGAGACCAAAAGCTACAACTTTATCAGACAAGAAAACAGAAAATGCAGCCAGAGATCCCTGCAGATTGGATACCATCAGATTAACAACTAAAATATCACAAAGTTTCCATTAACGAAGCAAATATTCAGCTTTTTTTTTTCTTTCCCTTTCAACTTTTCAAAATTAGATCTAGTTAAAATTTTCCTTTTAGAAAATGGAAAAAACACAAACAAAAGAAAATTAAACAAAAATTGCGAGAGACCCAGATGAATAAACTGACCTCAACTGACAAAGCTCGCAGCTAAATCGCTCCTTGTATTATGCCTGAGAAACCGATGGTAATGACTTTTGAGAAATAGACGCAATGTGTGGAGCAAAGCAAAGGATTTTCAAATAGGTTTGCTTGTGGGGGAATTTTATTAATTTTACTAAACCATGTTAATTTTTGTTTCCCACAGCCTTTTTAATAGCAAAGGTTTGATTTTTTTTTTTTTACGAGTTCTTTAGTTTTTTTTTTCCAGCAACAATCTTTATGGATTAAACATTGATTATATTATTCTAATTTATTAATTAAGTTATATAAGTTTATACATATTAAATCTTTTTTTACAGTAACAAACTTTATCGGATAAACGGTGACTATATTATTCTAATTTATCAGTTAAGCTGTATAAATTTAAACCCATTAAATCTAATACAACTATTAGTCAAATTATGACATAAACGCGTATACTTTAGTTGAATTAGTATAAATGAGAACCTTTAATATTTAATTATTAAAAATAATAATAATTTTTAATTTTATCTAAATTACTCATATTTTATAAATAAAAGGATTAAAATAAAAAAGCAGCTCATTTATAAGTAATAACGAAATTATTAGTACTTCTCTTCTATTCCACAAGTTGATTTTGGAATGTTTGTTTGTATACTCCAAACATTCTGATGCACAGAGAAGCAACAGCTAGCATTGACAGTTCAGATGGAAACCACATGGTAGGTTTTGCTTTCTGCGGGCCAAGATAACAAGCAAAAGAGTACACCTGGTGCTTCTTCTCAAAATGATTTGAGGGTTTCAAATTTTTTTTTATAACTGTCTTTTCATATTTTATAGTTTTAAATAAACCAATTATCAAAAATAGTTGCATTTACTAATGCGTTATATTTTAAATTCTCAAAAAATAAAAAATAAAAATTGTAAAACGATTTTTATCACTTTTGTTTAATATTTTTTTAAAATGTCAAATCAAGTTAAAACATGTTTCGAAGGTAATACTCAGAAAAACTAAATTTGAAATATAAAATAAAATTTTAAATTATAAGTTAAGAAAATTGATTAAAATTAATTACCAAATGAATTTTGTATTTCCTGAATTAACTTTTTGGGCGAAAACACGAGTTACAAACAAAAATAAATATATATCATTTGATACGATTTTAAAATTTAGTTCTTAACATTCTAATTGACTTAATTTAGTTCTAATATTTGTAAATTTTACAATCAATTAATTTAAAACATTATATTTAATGATTAGATAATTAAAAAGATTAATAACCAAATTATAAAATTAATCATCAAATTATATTTTTTTAAAATATGTTGAAGAACAAATGAATTAACAAAATCAAGTTTCATTATAACTAATCATAACATCATTGAATCAATTTAATAAAAAATAAAAATATTGAATTAAATTCATCAAATTTAAAAATGTTAGAAATTAAATTGTATAAATTGATAAAAAAAAGAGAATTAAATTGTATTAATTTAAATAGGTTATGGACTAAATGAATGAATAAGTAAAAAAATACCAATTATTATACAATTAATTAAAAAACAGTCATATTAACATGATAAAACAAATCGAGATTTAAAAAAAATCATTTTTTTTCTCATCTCTCTTATTTAAAATTAAGTAATATTTTATAACTAATTATAGGATATCATATTTAAAATATAAATTTAATTTTTAATATTAAAGACTAAATCTTAAAAATCAAAATAAAATTATGTAATATTAATTTGTGATTATAAAAATTATTAATTTTTATTTTAATTAAAATGATAACTACAAAATCATGGATGAAAAATATGGATATCACAATATTTGGGTAAAATTATAGTATCATATTGAAATAGAATATAAATCATTTTAGTTCAAAATATCGATAAATACAAATAAAAGTATTAATGTAAATTTTTAAATATAGTTTAAAATTTTGATAATATTAGTAATATAGAAAACAAATATCTATAAAAATCATTTAATTGAAAAAATATATTTTTATAGCTGCCCAAGATTCTTGTCCATATGAGTTGTAATATTCTTAACCATATCCATGTGAGTTGTAATATTCTTAACCATATCCATGTGAGTTGTAATATTCTTAATCATGTCCACGTGAGTTGAGTTGTTATATTCTTAACCATGCCAAGAATATAATCATTATACATTTTTTTCATGTTTTTTCAACTTATTTAATTTATTCTTCTTAATATTTTTTACTTATCATCATTTACAAAAATATATATATTAGTGAGTTTTCTATTACTTTTCTTACTCTTCTTTACGACTTAATATAGCTAATTAGCTCTCTATCTACTAATATCTTTATATATTTATAAAGCCCAAAGCACAAAGCCCACAACAACAAAACATCTAAGCTGTCGTCCATATTATTGTAAAAACATATATTTATTTATTACATCTAATAATTTTTTCTTATTCTTCTTTATAACTTCAATAGATATAGCTAATTAACTCTCTCACTTCTTACCTTTATATATGTATAAAGCCCAAGGCCCCCACCAATTAAATATCTAAGTTTTCATCTATATTATTATAAAAATATCTATTTATTTATGATATCTAATAATTTAGAAAAAAATATTATAATTAAAGATCCAACTTAACACATTCTTCCAATTTCAAGAAATAAAAATGGTACAATATAGAAATATTATAATCTTATAATACAAAATGATGAAATTACACGTTTCAAATATCATTTAACTAGCTCAGATCTAAAGAAAAACTCCAAACCATGTCCAAATGTACTTCAAATGAAGAAGTTCTTTAAATAATCATAAAAAAAATAAACAATTAAAATTAAAAATAAGATCATGTTGGAGAACATAAGATAAGAGTTAAGGAAAAAATTTGGAGATCGTCAATAAAATGAAATAAGTAATGATGATAATGAAGCTAACATTGATATTTATCTAATATATGTGACTCTTTATGAAATGAAGGATTATGAAAGTGTAATTCATCAACCAAAGATGTCACAATCAAAAAACAAAGACAGAGAGATATGTAATATAAAAAAGATAGTAGTTTAAAAGTTGATAGAAATAGCTCATAAAGTATTTAATTTCAACTTATTGAACCACAACTTACGACCCTAAAGATCCATCATTTCGTTATTAAATTCTTTATTTATGAGAATGTAGCTTTTAACAAGGCTTCTTCCCATCACTTTAAAAACATGGTAGTTAATGTTCAACAAACATGTACTTAATTCTTTTACTAAATATTATAAATTGTCAATAAAAAGTAGTTATTTAATAAAATATATTTTTTAAACTTATTTTTATTAATTTTCAGTTCATTATAAAAATGACAACTAATGGGTGCATATAGCCTTTTTAGCTTAAAATATTTATAATAATTAGTAAATATATAAAAATTATAATTACTAGTATTATGAAAAAATATAATTAATAATATTTTTATATAGGAAAAAGAGTAAAATCGCCAACATTGTGTGAGATTAAAAATAAATACTTAGACATGGAGATACAATAATAAATAACTGAATATGTTAATATGCACAAAGAAAAGTATTGTAAAATATATAGGTGCATTATTATGTCTGATGGTTGGATTGGTCTAATCAAATTGTCCATCATAAATTTCTTGGTCTACTCAAAAGGGACCATTGTATTTCTAAAATCAATAGATAATTCAAATAATATCAAGGATAACAAATATATTGAAAAGCTATTCATTTATGTTATTAAGGATATTGGTATACAAAATGTCATAAAACTAGTAACAGACAAATATTATGTGTTTGTAAAAGTTGTAAAAAATTTAAAATTATGAGCAAGTATGAAATGTGTTTGGACACTATGTACATTGAATTTATTTAATGTTTGAAGATATTGGAAAAAAAGAAAATGTTCCAAAAGTCATAAAAAAAATAAGAAATTTAACAAATTATATTTATAACCATGATTGGTTGCTTGCAAAGATACAACATTTATCTGAAGGAGATTTAGTACCTCATGATGCTACTCGCTTTACAGCAAACTACATTGTAATGAATAACTTAATAAAAAAATGACACTTAAATAATTATTTAATGGTAATGAGTGAGGTAACCATCCACTAATTAGATCCAAAACTGGAAAAAAATTAGTTTTAGACCTTTCATTTTCGATTTAAACCATTCATTTTAGAGTGCTACTACATATGTTGTTTACATTTATTAGCCATTGTACACGATTTTAAATGTAATTGATATTGAAGTTTTTTCTACAATGCATGTTGTCTACGAGTTAATGAATTGTGTAAAAGAGATATTGCTCAACTAAAAGAGAATGAGGTAGGTCATCGATATTATAAACAATCGGTGTGACAACATGCTTTCTCATCCATTGCATGCATGCTTTATGTAATAGTAATTAGTATATTAAATTTATAAGTATATATCTTTATTTGGTGCTTTATTAACCATGATTACATTTATATATTATTTTATATCCAACTACTTAAATCCTAGGTGTATGGATATAGAATTGGTACTAATTAGGATCCAAATTTCATTAATGCTATGAATATAATGTTTCATAAATTAGATCCAAACTCTAATGGAGTATCTTAAATTGGCAATGAAGTGAAAATGACATACGTAATGTTTTATTATGAATATATTTAAATTTTTATATGATAAAATGATTTATTTTTTTGAATTCTCTTATAAATGACATATTTCAAAGATGTAAAAAAATTGGAAATAAAGCAATCATTAGAGGAAGGATAACAACAACTATGGGTTTAATTATTTCATTTTATAATTTATTTGATTTTATTCAATGAGTTTTAAATGTTTTGTAACTCATTTATTATATTTTAGTTTATTGGTGGGTGATGTATGGAAACAGTACCATTATATTGAGAAAATTTGCCTCAAATCCTTTCACAAATTGCATCATCTTTGACATGTGAACGAAATTAGAATACATTTATCCTTATACACACAAAGCAACGTAATAGACTTGCTTACAGTAGATTGAAACAACTTGTATTTTTCTTCTATAATATGAAGTTACAAGTAATAAAAATGGAAGCATAAGAGGGAAATGTTTCAAAACTAATTTTCTTGATTTGTTACATATTGCTATGAAAGCAAGAGATAAAGAAAATGATCAATTATATCAATGATTCAAGCCAATTTTAATTGATGATGAAAAAGAAAACCCATATCCAAGAATTGTTGAAGAAGCTCATTGTATTGGTATTAATGTTGATAGAGTACTGAAAGAAGAAGTAAGAATTGAAAGCTGGACAGCCCAATGTTTCCCTCAAAACGCGCTTATCAGGAAAGGGGTCACCCAGACTTATAACCAGCACATTGCTGGCTTCTCTGGGCGATGTGGGATTCCAACACTCCCCCTCACATCGGACGGGGATACCGCAAAGACCGATACCCGATCGGCACAACAACCAGACACCGGGGAACTCAGGGAAGCGGGCACATCGGGACCCCCAGGATCAACTTTGATACCAAATTGAAAGCTGGGTAACCCAATGTTTCCCTCAAAATGCGTTTATCAGGAAAGAGACCACCCAGACTTATAACCAGCACATTGCTGGCTTCTCTGGGCGATGTGGGACTCCGACAGTAAGAAGTGATGACAATAGTAGATAGGATTCCTTTGAAGTTTTAATGCGAGGTTCATGTGAAAAATCTAGTACAAGACCAGTTTCTCCTATACGCAATAGCTCCATATTAGAAAGTGAGGAAGAAGATGATGATAATGAGAAAAGAAATGATAATGATAATGATGATGGTGATCATAGTGGTGATGTACAACAACATGGGAATGAAAGAATAAAGTATCATCTTAGCCCATTCACACGTGAGAATACTTCACACATGTTATCCAAAATGAAGATCATACGTGTAGACCTAATGGTCTAGGTATTAGTCATTGGAAAAGATTACATTAGAAAGACACGAAAGAGGTCATATAAGGACGAATGATTATAATCAGAATTCTAGTGATTTCTTATCTATTAGAATTAATACTAGTAGTTGAAATGATCCAAATGCAAAATCTAAACATTACCTACTTGATTATATAATTAAACATGAGATTTTCAATATGTGTAATATTGATATTTAGTTTAGAATTATTTTAGAATAAATATCTTTGGTATTACATAAATTTGATCAATCTTAAATTTTCTTTAAATGGATTTATTGTTTGTAGAAATCAAAACATTAATAACTATAAGTAAAATTATTATTATTTAATATCATGATATGATTATTGTGTCTTTATTGATATTGATGTTTCTACAATTTTAAGAATTGAACCTGTAGACAAATTTGTTTTAATTAAATATTTGTATATATTTGTATTGCATGTAATTTAATATATTTAAATTATTTCATATAACATATATTTATATTACTAAATAAAAATTTAACTTATATTTCATTATTATTTTATGTATAATATATGTGTTATATATGACATAAATATATCATTTAAATGTTAAAATTAACTAAACTAGTATATTATCATTTATTTTAATATTTATTAAAATTTTATCAAATATTTTAAGTTTTACAATAATTTTCATAATTTATGCAAATGTTTTTCTAATATCTATCAAATAATATCTTCTATATTTCTTTAAAATTGAAATCTCAATATTTTCTTCCATAACTACGATGCATACCATTTTATGTTTTTATGATTAAGATAATTCCATCAAATACCTACAGCAGTCACCTGCGAAATAAATACGCTAAACTGGGAAAAAAAAGGAGAAAAAAAGTAAGAATAGCTCAAAATGTCCCAATTTTTAATTTTTCATATATATATTTTTATTCAAAATAACCTCACTGAGAGTGACGGATACCACACATTTCTTTATCTATATCATCGACCAAGGTAAAGAGTATTAATCATGAAGTAACAGAGTAACACTCAAAATATATTTTTATACTGATCGGTGGTTTTTTTGTGCAAATTAGTACATATATTTCGAAATATTTTCCACCAAACCTTTTAAGTTAAATATAATTATATTAGAATAAATTATACTTAGTTGAATTAGTCAGAAATTATTATATAATATAATTAGATAAAATTAATAATAAATATTTAATCAAATAATTTATATTTAAAATAATAATTAATTTATTTTATGTAATTTTCTTATATATTAAAATAATTTAAAAAATTATAAAAAATAACACCTAAAATTTATAACAAAAAAATCAATTCGATAACATTATAACGATATTCAATTGGAAATCATTAACATTAAATGAATTTAAATAACTGAAATATAAATTAAATAATATTCAATTGGACGACATTTAAAATAAAATAATAATTTTTTTTAATAATGAGATTTTATGAGGTAAACTTCATATGTTTTATTTTTGTGGTTATAAGTTTTAAGGTAATATTTTTAGTGTTGATTAAAAAATTTAAATAAATAATATTTAATTTAATTTTATATTTTTCTTATATTTAAAAAAAAAATATTTTTAATTTGAGATAAAAGATAAAAAAATCAAGAAATATAATATTAAAATTTAAATTTTGACAAACTAACATTCAACAATGATACTAAATTTTTATCTAATTATACAATTTTTATTCTATAAAATATAATCTCACTTTACTGTTAAACACTACATTATACTTTCTTGAATCCTATATAAGAGACATACCCTTATAGCTCGAACTCATGTACAGTTGTTGTCGACTCGAAACCAATAAGAATACTCTTCTTGACTGTTTTACCTGATTAATTCAGACTGATCAGAGCAAATGCAGTATCCTGGCTTGCAATGTTAGTCTCCAATCTATTTTAACTATAGAGAACAAGAAGGATGAAAAAATAATAAGCAAGCAATCCCCTCTAACAATACTTGTCAACATCACCGTATTCAACAGTTAAATGTCAGAAAATACATAAAACACTAAAGGCATATCATACCAAGCTTCTATGAGTTTACAGAGCAATCCAGTTGATAAGAAATCAGATGATCCGCTGAATCTCAGCCTACACAACAAATGCAATTTAGCATGTTTGCACCTCCGAAATGATTAGTTGAAGAGCTCCATGTAACTTAAGTAACATAAGAAGGAATGAAAAATAATGCCACAAAACATCCCCATTTAGAACTTGATTAGCAATATTATTTGTTGGTTTGTGTTTGTGTGATATGCTTGGTAAGAGCATAGCAGTCAGGAGGAGTGATGTCGGTATAGTAATTTTGAATCGTCCCTGTGATTTCAAGCCCAAATTTCTTGTAGAAGTTTATGGCATCTTCATTATTTGTCTGCACATGCAAGTAAATCTGAGATATGTTTTGCTTGGAGCAAGATCAAAAACGTGGTTCAGTAGCCTTGTACCTGCCAAAAGCCCACACAATAAATATCAAGTAAAGCTAGAAGTACCAGAGTCTCCATAAAATTGCCACCCCCTCTAAATCAACTATTCTAGCCAAGGTATCCGGTGTTTATGTTAGAGTTTTGGTTTGGATCGTGCAACTTTTGCTGCTTTTAATGAAAGCACTATTTTTGGACCAAGAAAGCAAAGCAAAGGATCACTTTTACAACTTACAATCAAGACATAAGATTAGCATTTATAAGGTCAATACCCAAAATACATGAAGGGTAGCTGCTTACCAATGCCTAGTCCACGATATGGTGCTAAAACACCCAGTGTCATTATGTTAACACAAAAGGCACCACCTTCTTTCTGCTCAAGACGACATGCAATTGTACCAACACATATATCACTGAAGTATGCTGAAAAGGGCCAAAGGAAAATATTTTAAACAAGCAAATTATCAGCAGATGTAAGAATGCTAAGTGTGGTAAAATGCAGCAGGATACTAAATGAATGTTGTTCTTGTGCTTTTACACAGCCATGTAAGTGACCACATATGTTTCCTTCCGTATATTGTATCTTGATGGGATGACCAAAAAGGAAAATAACATCTTTAGATGACATCTTAGACTCTCATTAAAACTTACAGAGATTACGGAAGACTAGTTAATGAAGACACAACATCTCATTACAAAACCTCTGAACGTTGTAGACCTTAGCAGATGCTCACTTCCCTGATAATAGAGCCTGAGGCCAAATGAAAATTGTGGAAACAGTGAAAGGCCTCTGTGAAAAGTTTATGACAATTTACATACAGAACATCTGGCCATCATCTTCACTTATAGTTCCAGAATAACTTTGCCAGACAAGAGTTCAGTAGAATATTAGTAAATAGAATCTTGATCAACTGCTCATTAGAAAACAAAACCCTTTTTTATACTGGGAGACTGGAAGTTCCTTCTTGGATTATGAGAATATCAACAGAGGGATATAAGATTTCAGGTAAAATGTCAAAACGGGGAAAATTGCTCATTTTGAAATCATCTAACACACCATTGCCAAAATACAGATTATGTAGACCAAGTGTGTACTGGGTAGCTCAAAAAAATGGGAAGGTAAAGGTTAGTAAGACTACTACTTTTTTCAAACTTGTCCAGAAAAAAACGGATCTTCTACCTTATTAAGCATCTTCTCTATTACATTTTAGGTCTTAACAATTAGACTCACTTGATGGCTTTTCATTTGTGATCTTTATTTAATACTCTCATTATGGTTGTCACAAGTGATTGAGTAGACGATTGTTGAAGAAATAAGTCTCACATCGACTAGAGAGAAGACAACAGTGTTACTTATAAGATCAGAACACCCCCTTAACCCACAAACTGGTTTTTGGGTTAAGAGAAGAGTCTGATTGAATAAGATTAGTATCAAAGCAGGATCTCTAGCGGTGGAGGGGCACACCCGACACTACCACCTGTGGCAATAAAGTAAGACAACCACCGTCCGTCGACACAGTCGATGTGAGGAGGAGTGTTGAAAAAATAAGTTCTATATCGACTAGGGAGAAGGCAACAATGCTGCTTATAAGACTAGGACACCTCTTAACCCACAAGCTGGTTTTTGAGTTAAGAGAAGGATCCGGTAGAATAAAATTGATATCAGAGCAGAACCCCTGGTGGTGGAATAGCACTCTCAATACTACCACCCGTGACAACAAAGTAAGGCCATCACCGTCTGTCGACACAGTCGATGTGAGGGGGACTGTTGATGAAATAAGTCTTATATCGATCAGGAAAAAATATTTTTATTTTATTTTTTAAATGAGATAAAATAATAAATAAAAGATTATAAAAATGTGTAAAAAAATATATAACAATTTAATATATTTTTTAGATGTATAATAAAAATGAAGATTTCTACCGTTATTAAAATATTTTACATTTTATTTTAAATTTAATAATTAAATTAATTATAAAAACATTCTCAATTGTTATTATTATTTTTAATCATAAGAAAAGAGAATAAGTCAATCATTAATTGAGATTTTGTTTTGTTGTACATGCATTTCGCACTTTTATAAAGGAGTGTTATTAAATTTACAGTTATTATATTTATAAAATAATATTAATTTTACTTAAATAATAAAAATAAAGTATAAAATTTATAGTTTTGATATATTATAAAAATATATATTAAATTATCCTACTTTTTCCTAATAAATAAATATAACTAATCGACCATTTTATCGATCTACAAATACATTTTACGATCTCATCGAATCTCCGAAGATTTTAATCAAAACTCTAATGAATTTTATAGATAATATATAAAACATATATTTTAAAATATAATACTTATATATATATATTTTTTTAAAAAATATACTTATTTTTAAAGTAATATGAAAGTTTTTTATACATATTTTTTAAAGAATATATAATTTATATATATATATAAAGATAAGTATATATGATTAATTTTTTATAAGTGAAATAGATGTCTAAGAGAAAATTATCAATTTCTAAAAAAAACAAGCAATATTAAAAATGAAGAAGGATAAAAAAAGAAGTAAAATTTATAGAGATTGTTATAAAGCTCCTTAAGTTAAGGAGCAAAATAAAGAGTAAATCATAGAGCAAAACAAAGAGCAATTCATGGAGCAAAATAAAGAGTAAATACATGTAGCAAAATAAAGAGCTTAATTCAAGAAACCACTAATTTAAGGAGTAAATTTTCCTATAAATAGATATGTAATTGTAATGAATCTTACAACAAGTTTTCATTCCCATTGAGAGAAAAGTTTTTGTAAGAGAAAATTGAGAGTAATTTTCTTGAGTGTAATTGGGTTGTGAGTTGTGAGTATTGTAAACACCTTGTGTAATTTCTCCTCTTTCAGTAAAAAGATCTACAGTAGGTTCGGAGACATAAGCAAGATTGACAAAACTCCATTATCAAATTTGTGTGTTATTATCTATTTTTGTTTTTCTCATAAATCTGGCTTATCAAGAATTTGCGTAATTTCTCAACAACTGATATCAGAGCTTTTGGTGGTGATTCCTATCAATTTCCTACAAAGTTACTATTCACATAAATAGTAAATTACGTGAATAGTGAAATTTTTTCGACAATATTTGTTCATTGACAGAGGTGTTATAATACATGGTGGTTTACAGAAATAGTCAGAAACGATCCAGAGGAAGTCAAATTTGAGTGGGAGCAATGGTCGTAGATGAAGGAAGGGTGAAACTCCAGAAATTTGATGACATAAATTTCAGGTTTTGGAAAATATAGATAGAAGATTATCTGTATCAAAGAAATATGTATCAACCTTTCTTAGAGAAGAAGTCAGAGGCTATGAAGGAAGAAGAATGAAATCTTCTAGACAGACAAACCATCAGAGTTATTCGATTGACGTTATCTCGTAATGTTACTTTCAACATAGTAAAGGAAAAGACCACGGTGAGTGTTATGGAAGCTCTTTCCAATATGTATGAGAAGCCATCGGCCTCAAAAAATTGCACTTGATGAGACCTTTGTTCAATTTACGGATGACAGAAGACATACATATCGGTAGCTCAACATCTCAATGAACTCAACACAGTCACAACCCAGTTGAGTTCAATTGAAATTGAATTTGATGAAGAAGTATGAGCATTGATACTTTTGTATTCTTTACCAGAAAGCTAGAATGCTACTGTCACGGTTGTGAGTAGCTCGTCAAGAAGCAATAAGTTGAAATTTGATGATGTTCGTGATCTGGTTCTCAGTGAAGAGATCCGACGTAAAGAGTCGGGTGAATCGTCAACCTCTTTAGTTTTGCATACAGAGTCAAGAGGAAGAGATTCAACTAGAGGGAATGGATATGGTAGTACAGACTACCGAGATAGATCAAAGGATAGGAGGTCCAAATCCAGGAATCCTAATAATTCCCATAGCTCAAAGACTATCAAGTTTTGGAATTATGGGAGAACCGAGCACTACAAAAATCAATGCAAAAGTGCACCGAAGGACAAACAAGTGAAGGTAGAGACAAATGTTACTTCCACCTTAAGAGGATATGGAAGAAATGATGCTTTGATATGCTCTTTGGAGAGCAATGAAGAATCTTGGATGTTAAACTCTGAAGCATCATTCCATGTTACTTCACAAAAAGAATTCTTCGAGAAATATGTCCCAAGAAACTTTGGAAAGGTATATCTTGGTGATGATCAACCGTGTGCTATTATTTGCAAAGGTATAGTGAAGATTAATTTGAACGGGTCTATTTGAGAGCTGAAGGATGTCAGGCATATTCTCGACCTAAGAAAGAACTTAATCTTAGTAGGGCAATTGGCTAGTGAAGGCTACACTACGATCTTCTATGGCGATGATTGGAAGATTTAAAAAGGTGCAATGGCAGTTGCTCGAGGCAAGAAGAGTGATACTCTTTACATGACAGCAGGAGCACGTTGTTCAATCGCAGTTGGAGCAAGCAATGAAACACAAAATCTGTGGCACTAGAGACTAGGCCATATGAGTGAGAAAGGGATGAAGATTATGCACTCAAATGGAAAACTTCTAGGTCTAGAGTCAGGAGAGATAAACATGTGTGAAGATTGCATACTTGGAAAGCAAAAGAGAGTCATCTTTTAGACAAGTGTAGATCCCTAAAGAAGGAAATGTTAGAGCTTATCCATTCTGATTTTTGGGGACCAACGATTGTCTCATCCATTGGTAGGAAACACTACTTCATGACTTTCATTGATGATCACTCTCGAAAGATATGAGTTTACTTTCTAAAGCATAAGTTTGAAGTATTTGAAGCTTTCAGAAGATGGAAAGCTATGGTGGAAAATGAGACATGTTTGAAAATAAAAAAAGCTTAGAACCGATAATGGTGTTAAATATGAAGACACCATATTCAAAAATTTCTGCTATGAGCACGTGATCAAAATGGAAAGAACTGTGTCAAGCACACCTCAACACAAATGGTGTAGCTGAGCGTATGAACCAAACGTTGACAAAAAGAGCCAGAAGCATTCGTATATAGTCAGGTCTACCGAAGTAGTTTTGGGCAGAAACAGTTAACATGATAGCTTATTTAATCAATTGAGGTCGATCTGTTCCATTGGAGCATAGAATACCAGATGAGGTATGAAGCGAAAAGAGGTAAAACTATCACATCTAAAAGTTTTCGACTGTGTAACATTTGTGCATGTTAGTGATCAAGGCAGGAATAAGCTTGATCCCAAATCTAAGAAATGCACCTTCATCGGCTATGGTGAGGATGAGTTTGGCTACCGTATTTGGGATGACGAAAACAAGAAAGTGATATGTAATAGAGATTTGATTTTCAATGAAAGAGTGATGTATAAGGACATGCATAAAACAAACACCAACGACTCAAAGCAGAATGAGTCAGTATTTGTAGATGCAGATGATGTCCCAGATAGTTCCATGAAGGAACCAATTGTAGCAAGTCCTCAACCAGAGGAACTCGTTGGACAGAGCAGTGTGCAGCAGTTTGACACACCACAGCCTCCTACTCCAGCTCCTATATTGAGAAGGTCTTCTCGAACTCATGTGCATAATAAGAGATACATGAACTATATGTTTCTAACTGATGGAGGGGAGCCTAAATGCTATGATAAAGCTTGTTAGACTCGAGATGCCAGTAAGTGGGAGCTTTCCATGAAAATGAAGTTGTGTTCAACTTCAGTTGGTCTGCTAGAGTAACAAGACTAAAAAAGCTGCTGCATTGATCAAGGTGTGAAGATAGATTGAAATCAGTCTTTAAGTGAAAGATTGTTGGAGATTTATAAAGCTCCTTAATTGAAGGAGCAAAACAAGGAGCAATTCATGGAACAAAATAAGGAGTAAAACATGGAGCTTAATTCAATGACCAATTCAAGAAACCACTAATTTAAAGAGTAATTGAAGGAGTGAATTTTCCTATAAATAAATGTGTAATTGTAATAAATCTTACAACTAAGTGCTCATTCCAATTGAGAGAAAAGTTTTTGTAAGAGTAATTTTCTTGGGTGTAATTGAGTTGTGGGTTGTGAGTGTTGTAAACACTTTGTATAATTTCTCCTATTTCAATAAAAAGATCTGTAACAGGTCCGTAAACGTAAGCAAAATTGACCGAATTTAGTTATCAAATTTGTGTGTTATTGTCTATTTTATTTTTTTCATAAATTTAACTTATAAAAAATTTACATAATATCTCAACAAAATTCTGTTCATAAAGTTATAAAAGTAAAACCTATAGTTATCTCTAAGTTATCGCACATGTTTTATAAGTTGATGTAAGTAATAAAACATCATAATGGATTAACTGAATAGCAATCTTTGTGAATTAACTTCATGTTGGCCCCTCACGCCCACTGTCAAAATTACGTTCTGTAACTTTGTAAAAAATCAAATAATACAAACAAATGACTCTGTGATGAGATCTGGTCTAAAGGGAGTATTAAAGAGTAGCAGCCGACTAAAATTATTTAATTTTTGTTAATTTAAATTTTAACTGATTCTAATAATATTTGAAAGTTTTTAATCTAAATTTAACGTGAAGATATAATCAATTCAAATTAATTTAAATTTAAATAGATAATTTTTTTTTAAATTGAATAAAATTATATCAATATTAAAATTTATTTATAAATTATTATCACATATAAAGCTTGACATACATAATATTTTAATTTTAAATTAATATTTTTGTAACAAAATTTATTAATTATAATCACAAAAAAAATCAAAATAATAAAAAATATGTATATATAATTGCAAAATTATTATAAATATTTATGTTAATTTTTAAGTTAAAATAATAATATAATATAATTATAGTATATATAATATTTAAATATAATATATTATAAAATAAAATATGTATTTATTTATAATTTAATAATATTTCGATTTGGATATAATAGACTATAAAATCTGCTAACTCAAATCCGAACAAATTATATACTTTTAAATCTAAATTCGATCTGATTACAAAATTTGTTTTCTCATTTTAAACAGATTCATTAAATTATTTACATACACCCAATAACTACTAAGATGATATGTTCAATCTAATTCAGGAATACATACATCCAATAACTACTAAGATGATATGTTCAATCTAATTCAGGAATACATACACCCAATAACTACTAACATGATATGTTCAATCTAATTCAAGAAAATGAATACTTCTAAGTATTATCTATTATTTAAAAAAAATGACAAAAAGAAACCGTGTATTTATATTTTCAAAATCTATATTTCTCTTTTCAAATGGATATTCTCAATTTCATGTCTCAATTAGTGAAAATCAATTTATGCCATCTCTAATTAGCCTAATTTGAATTGAAAAAATACTACCACGTTCCAAATTAATTCATGCTACAAATTGTCAATTTGAACAATAACAAAACGAGCTCAAATTCTGGGTTGCACGTATCAAATTATAAAACCAACAAGTCAGTTTATAGCATTAAGAAACCATCTGTAAATAAAATCGGAAGATGGAATAAAACTAAAAAGTCAGTTTATAAAAATCCTACACGAATGACAAATTATAATCAGTGCCTGACCAACTTTCCTGCCTCATATGTTACAATTGGAACTCAATATTCTATCAGAAATATGCTAAACTACGTGAAAATTGGAATTAGGAAAATACCATTTAAAGAGGGACAATAATGATAGTTCAAAAAATGGGGGAAACTAAACGTTCGTCATCATCTCAATTTCCCAAGCTATCCAAGAAACTTTGCAACTCCCTCAAACCTTCAGCAGAAAAGCTCCTCTGCACTCTTACACGTGGGACCACCAGATTTTCCGGAGGCTGAGGCTGAAAGCAAACTATAACAACCGACAAATTATCCCCACTCTTCCTCTTCAAAGCCTCATCAACCAAATCCTTGCTACACATAGCTGGGTCGTTGTGCTCCTGGAGCCTGCGTCGAGCAAAATCAACAGCATTTTGGCTCCTGAACACGTCCCATATCCCATCACAACCTATGATAATAAACTCATCTTCTTCTGTTAGATTCATGGTCATAAGTTCTGGTTCTGCACTCAGTGGGCCACCATCCTTGCCCTTCATTCCTTCCAGGTGCCAATCTCCTAAAGCACGCGCAACATTAAGCTGCCCATTCAGATAACCATCATATACATACCCACCTGATGTTTCAATGCGTTGCTTCTCTTTAGTGCATATTGGCTTATGATCCCTTGACATTTCAATTGCTTTGCCATGCCGGCACAGTACTGCCCGACAATCACCAGCATTCGCTACCACCAATAATCTGCCATCAGAAATTATGATCAACATATAACTATTGAAATATGCAGGGAATGCATAATCTCAGGAAGAAAGTTTACAGGACCTGGGAGGAGATTTAACACACATATGCATTAACTTCACAAATAGCACAGTGACACGCTAAGCAACCTTAATCCAACAAAGAATTATGTGTTGAGACCTAGCCCCAACTGGGAAAGCCTTGTAAATATAAAAGGCCAGGTTGGGCTTGTAGACAGCAAATACAAATAATCAGAGAAGTTAGGTAACCAACAGATTCGAAACTATTTCAGTAAGCACGTCAGTTTATTTTCATTATTACTGTTTTAATCAATCATCAATAAAAAGCTACCACAACAAAGAAGTTATCTTCCGTCTCAAACAACTTTGAATGCATAATTCAGAAGGTATGGAGCAGCAGCAATCAGCTAATCTAAAATGAACCACTATAACGTAAGAAATATTTGCAAAATTTACAACTTGTGCAAAGAAATTCAAAATAAAGGTTACGATTTTACTTTGACCTGTAAAGAATTCGAGATTATCCTCACAACTAAGGCAATTAGTACAAGGAGGTATTAAACTGATAGGCTATGAAACACATATAAAAAAATTATAAGCAGAAAAAACTACCTTCCAAGAACTATAGCTGCCAATGCAGTGGTGCCAGAAGCGAGAGCAGCATCTGATGAGCAAGCTTCAGCAAAGGCACTATCAGTTTGGAGGAAAGCTGAAGCAAGAACCTTTTCAATATCCCCAGGGAAGTCTTCATCTTCAACTATGAGCTTGGGCAAATGGTAGCAAGCAAAATCAGCAGCATGCCTTCCTCCATGCCCATCAAAGACCTGGTTACTCATTAGTAATGAACCATGACTCAAGTAAAGAAGAATAGCTTTAAAATGGAAACCAAATATAGTACTTTGCTTCGCTTAAATATCAGAATGTAAAGTAAAAGAGAATCTTAAGTGAATTCGTAACCACAGAATAAGATAGCCTAAAATGATTAATGTCATATAGATAAAATTTGTAGAGTCCAGCCATAGCTGCTCAATCCCAAAAGTTAACCCCAATAAGTGAAGAGGCTCATAATTTATAAACTCTATCACAATATTATCTTTTATCGAAGTGGGATTTTCATTTTATACTATGTCAATTTTATAGAGAGCATAAATACTAATAGCTATCCAATCCTAAGAGGTTAACCCCAGTAAAAATAAAAAAGAAGAGACATACCCCGTAGAATGCACTTGGTACATCAGCAAAATTGCGAAGACCATAATTATTAACGAAGTTGTCAACACAAACATACACATCTTCCATGCTTGTTCGGAATCCAATATCAGTCCACGCTCCAGAACGGACAGTGGGCACGAAATCAGATTCACATTTCTCAACATAAAGTTCTGACTCTGTAGAAACATCTAATGTCTTCATCCTTATCTGCTGCAATTATATTGAATCCATACATAGATAAGAAAACCAGGAGATAATGGTGAATAACATTTTCTCGTTCTTTTGCTGAAAACTAACGAGCAGTAAGCATTTCCAAATCAGACAAAGAATAAGGTCATATTTAGTTGTAGAAAGAAAATATAATGAAAATGAAAATTGTAATAGCAATGAAATTCAATAGAAACAATATTATTATTATTATGTTTGTTTAAATAATATAATCAAAATAATGATAAATATTAAAGTAAAATTTATAAAATTATAAAAAAAAAAATTAAAAAATAAGAATTTTTTATTTTTAAATAATAAAAATAAAAATAAAATGATTACAAAAATCTATTAGAAAAATATAACATTTCAACATATTCTTACGAGATTTAAGAAAAATAAATATTAATTATACGGTTATTTAACATTTCATTCCAAATTAATAATTAAAATAATCACAAAAATACCTTAATTATTATCGTAATTATAACTATTCCTGTTCCTATTAGTATCACAGGAATAGGAATGGTTATTCCCTTTAACATTCCTATTCCTATTCCTATTCCTATTTCAAAATAGCTTAAAAAGTTTGAATATAATATTACCTTCAATAATTGAAACCCGAAAAATGATGGTATTGGTACATATAAATACCAAATTAGTATCGAGACACTGTTGTCTTTAACTCAAACAGAAACCATTTTGCAATTTCGAAGAAGAATCGATAAAAAACGATTAATCATAAGCAACATTGCAAGAGTTGACTTACGAGAGACTGGTGGCGAATGAGTGACCTCTTGCAAGACACGGCAACTTCACGTTCGGCGCTAAAACATTGCTTATACGTCGCAACCGGAGGATTCAGAGGCCTTTCACTTTCGCTGGAGCTCCCATTTTCAACACTAGACACCTCATTGTCCTCCATTGTTGCTCTCAAACTTCATATCCTCTAAGCTCAAAACTTCAATTCTGAAATTTAGAACCTCTTTTGTATTAATGCAAAGGTATTCACTTGGCCAAAATTTTCGCCTTTTTGAATGTTCAAGAAGATTCTGATAGACTCAGCAGTAAATCAAACGGTTTAGGAGGTTTCAGAGGGAATGTCAAGGCCTGACTATTCTAGGGTTTGAAGCTAAGGCTATCACTCAACGAGTACCTAACAAGTTGGTCCAATCGGAATGTAAGTACAGACTTAAATCATTAGAAGCTTTCTCAAATCGAAAGTTTTTTTTCTTGGTACATAAGATATATAAGAAATTCAGATTTAGGGCTTAAATTTTTAGATGCAAAGCTTGAAAGGGATGGTCTTGTATGGAATGTGAAAGAAGTTTCAAGTTAAGATCAATGGCAATAATAAAATAGGGCTTTGGAAAGAGGTGAAATCGGAGAGACTCGCCGGTGATTTTACAGATAGAAAGATTTTGGGCGAGAGACGGTAGGGCATTGGTATTTGGTGAACGCGAGTTGTGAATGGTCCCGTCTGTGCCCACCTAATCCAATTCAGTCAAATTGATATATTTTTTTTTATCAACAGTCAAATTAATTTAACCAAATCGAATTTTAGGTTTAGTGTTAATGATTTATTGGTTTTGATTTTAATTTAAAAGAATATATCCATTAATCAAAACCTTTTATATATGTATAATCTTAATTACTCTTATCAATAATATTATATTATAATATTTATAAATAAATTTTTTTTTTCATTTATTTATATTATATTATTAAGGGTTGGGATCAGACAACAACAATTCGATGAATGCATCGATGAAGAAGGTACTCTATCTCGTCCTTTGACAATTTTTTTTTTAAATTTAATATTTATAAACTTATAAAAAAAATTATTAAAAACATACCTTCTTTCAAAATTTTAAATTTTAGATTTTTATTATTTTAAAATTTATTATAAATTTAATAATTAATATATATTTATATTCAAATAAAAAATATGTTAATATTTTTTTTAACCTAACCATCTAGAAATAACTTGTATTATTTTAAAAATATATATAATAAATAATATTTATAAAATTTATAATAATAAAAATAATATTCTATAAAATTTGGTTATATGAAATTTAATACTAAACGTATAAAAAAATTATAATTAAATTAAATTTTGATAAATATAAAATAATATATCAAATTATATAATTATAAAAATATTATATTTACTTTTTTAATTGTTTATGATGTTTTTATTTAATACAAATTTCTATTATTATACAATAATAAATCCATTCTTTCATATTTCATCCAATCACTCTAGTACTAAAGTTTGCACACCATACTAAATAGAAACTAAAAAACATCTTGTAAACGAATTTATAAGATTTTGATTTCTTAGTAACGTCATGCGATTTAACTTTTTAAACTGAAATTAAGATTTTAACGTGACAATTATAAATCTTGGCATTTTTTTTACGCAAGCAATACAAGATGCTTACTCGTTCATTAACTGCTAACACGTGGTCTCTTTACTAATTCATTTTTTTTAAATTTCAATTGTCAACTTTAATACGATTTTATTATGTAAAATAAAAGTAAAAAAAAAATTATAAATATTATTTTCATAAAAATAATTTACTAATAATAATTTATAATAAATATATATATATATATATATGAATAAAATAAATATTATATATATATTTTTTATAATAATAATAATAATTATTATTATGATAATATTATTATTTAAAATATTTTATTTTTATAAGATAAAATTATTATCACATCATTATTATTATTTTACACTATATTTATTATTAATTTTAAAAATTATCAAATATAATTTTTTGCATTTAATATATTTTTTATGTCAATTAAATTTATTAAGATTATTTTTAATAATTTTAAAAATTAATAATAAATATCATTTAAAACAAAAAAAAAATAATCACATCTTTTTTATCATAACTTTACACATTCACATACTATCCCATAATTATTTTAATATTTAATATTTTTAATTTAATATCTAACATGATTTTAATGTGTAATTTAATACATATAATTATATGATATATTTAGTATTTAAACAAAAAACAATGAGATTTTGAGGAGAAAAAACTTAAATTAAATTTTTATATTCAATTTTTTTTTACATGATTCTTCTTATTGGAACTAATAATTGAGAGAAATTACACGTGTGTAAGTTAAGAGTATCTTGTAACTTACGTTTATAAATAAACCATATTGAGAGAAATTCTAAACTGTATTATTTACAGTTTATAAATAATGTATATTTTTAATTTAAACATAGGTGCTATCTCAATTGAACAAGCCAATAGTGAATAACTGTTATATGAAAATTTACTCTTACAACAAGAAAAGAAAAATGAGAGTATTGTCTACGAAGAAAACTATGCTAACAGTGGCATAGGTAACATTGGACATGGTAGTTCTACTAATGGCAATAATCATCATGATTATAATTCTAGTAATGCAAATCGTGACAGTGTTGGAAGAAATGAACACGAAGGTGGTCGAATGGATCAGGAGGAAATAATTATGATCAGTGTCACTTATGTTCCAAGATTGGACATGTATCATTTGTTTGCTATACATTGAAAAACTTGATTGGTGGAAATCAATGGAATAAGGCTCAAGGCACTGGCAAAGAAAATGAAACAGCTTGTGTTGCAAACTCGTTTAAAAATGCTAAGATAAGTGACAATCCATGGCTATTAAGACAGACAGTGGAACAAGTCACCATGTTACTAATGATGTCTCAACTCTTTCTAATGTCAACAATTATAATATATCTAATAGTATTGTGATTGAAAATGGAGGTATATATGTTTCCAATAACTCGTACTAGTACTATAATCTGAAAACACATGATAATACACATTTATTTTTAAATCACATCTTTCAGTCTCCTGTTATGTTTGCAAAATTGATTTCCATTAATAAACAAACTGTGTAAAGATAATCATATGTTTGTGGAGATTAATGATGAACGGAGATAATATCGATTTTGTAAATATTTATCCATTTTAAATTTTATTAATTCTCATAAGTGTATGAATTATTTATAAAAATAATAAGTATACTCTCAACGTCGATTCAAGAAAATAATATTACGTGATTTTTAAATATTATTCAAATTTTGAAAACAAAATTAAACCTAAATATTCTATTATAATGATTTAGTTTTTGAAAAAAACTAATCCAATACCTAAAGATAAAGATAGATATGGATTCAATAAATACTCATGTAATTTAATATATTCATAAACAGTCGAGAATAATGGATATAATAATTCAATAATTATGTTTGCTCATATTTTTATATTATTAAAAATATAAATTGATATTTATTGATTTTTTTTCTTTTTGGTACGAAAGTGTTCTCGGTTGTGGGCTCAAATTTTTTTGTTTAATATTATTTAACTAATATCTTTAGGTGATACATATTAATTAATTAAGTATTAAATTTTAGCTTTATTTTTAAAAAAATAACAAACCATTTAATCACAGTTTTTGGCGGAGTTAGTTAATTAGATTTTTATTCAAGATGTTTAAATTAAGCTTAATAATTTAACTATCTGAAAAATAACTTTAAGGTTTTAAAACTATTTAAGAAAATATATTGTTAATACATTTTCAAATAATAATTCTTTGTAAAAAAACCTTTGAAATAGAGCCTAGTTCTAAATATTCAAATAATTAAATCTAAAATTAAAAAATATTACTCCAAATTAAATCTTAATTTTAACTCTCATATTAAGTTTATTATTAAAAGTAATGTACTCATTCAGATAACTTTCTTAATAAAAATCTTGAATAAAAATAAAATCAATTTATTTTAAGAAAGTGTTTTATTTATTCAATATTTTACAAGCATAACAATGTTATTATTATATTATATTCACTATTAGTCAGACATGTTATAATCGATCACAGACAAATCAAAAATGACACAGAATATGCAACATAGATATATGGACTACAAAAAGAATATAATTAATATCTTAATAATATTCTTACAGAATTTTAAAGAATTGATTATAAGACTGAAAAAACTCCAATAGTAATTATACTTTAGAATTTGTTGAATTTAAAACTAGAAACTACAAAAATATAAACATGTTCTTTCTCAAAATTGAGGGATTAACTAAATAAATTCTAAAAACTAAAAATATAAAATCTACAAAAAATGGGGAGAGAAAATTGAAAACGCAACTTGGAAGCTTATTTTCTTGATATATAAGGGGTCCTATTTATAGGAAAGAATGTGAGAAAAGCTTGTGTTGCAACAAGTTCAAACCTCCTTATTCCGCGATTTACAATTATTATTATTTGTATTTTTCATTATCTTTTTTCTTCACTTTAGATAATATTAAATAAATGATATTCATTTAAGTTTTAAAAAAGTGTGATAACTACGCTTCAAGTATTTTTCTTTATTTTAATATTCATATATTAAAATACCTGTAAAAACTACAATAGATTCATTAATATGAATAAATAGATTTGTCTAAAATATAATTGAATAAAGCAAATATAAATCCATTTTATAAATTAAATGATATTAAAATATAATATATTTAGTGTTTTTTAAGCACTCATCAATTCATGGTAAGACACTCTTATGAAGAGGGTTCTTTTTCAAGGACTTGTCGAAGGTGGCATGTACATGTTTGGATAGGAAAACCACAACTTGAGCTTTCGTAAGCAAACTACTTTTAATTAAAAGTTCAATAGGTACGATGAATAAGGAATTAACTAGTTAAAATATAAATGTAACCTCTACTAGTGATATAAACACTTGTATAAATTACCTTTTTTATTCTCTAATGTAAATGTTTCTATTCATTTTGAACTTGTGTAATTTGATATTTGGGCCCTACTCCTACTATAAGCATTAATATGATATATATGTTTTGTTTATAGTAGATGATTGTATTAGATTTACTTAAAAAAATTTCTTACATTTAAAAGATCAAATCCATCTATTTTTCTCAAATTTAAACAAATGATAGAATGTCAATTTAAGTTGAAAGTTAAAAATATACAAACTTATGAAGCATCATTTAAACCCCTACTTAGGTTCTTGAGAGTATAAGAGTTGGTTACAGATTGCCGTGTCCTCATACCTCATCTCAAAATGGCATGATAGTCTTGTCATAGAAGAATAATGGATATTGGACTTGCATTGTTATTTTATGCTAATGTTTCTATGGTGTACTGGCTTTTTTTTTTCAGAACTATAGTATATATGCTTAATACGGTTCCATCAAAAGTCTTAAGCAATGAGTCCTATTACCAAACTGTCAATTTTGAAGGTCTTTGGTTGTCTCAGTTTCCAATGCTTGCGTCCCTTGAACAAGAATAAACTTCAAGCAAGGTTAACAATACACAATTTTCTAGGTTATGCACCCAACCAATGTGGTTACCTATGTTTGGATATGAGTACGATCAAGATTATCATTAGTACACATATTGTCTTTAGTGAACATGAGTTTCCTTTTGGACTTACAAAAAGTTCAAACTTTCCACTCACAACATCTACATCAATGCATATTTCCACTTGTTGTTTGCAACATTATTTGGTATAAGTTTTTGTCTTATAGTGACTAATATGTATACAATTTCATAGATTACAAGTTCATTTATTAGGAGTAGTATATCTATGAATGAAGATATAAATAGAATTATTGATATTTTGATGGAGATACAATTAATATGCACTATATATTAGAATGATAGGATAAATTAGGATGAAAATAAGTTGCATTGGGAATAAGTTATGATGGTTTGTTAAATATGTATACTTCATTTTAAAGTTAATTTACCTATTAAATAAAAATTATAAAAATTATAAAATTAATTTTTTTAATAAATATAAAATATTATTATTATTATAAGAAAAAATATATAAATATAAATGAACAAGTTTGAGAGAGAGGGTTGAAACTATTGAGTGAGAGAAATGACACGCGTATAAATTAAAAGCATCTTGTAATTTTCTGTAAGTCTAACATAACAGTGTGTAGCTTAGAGTAGCCATATATAAAATATAAACAGTATCATTATTTACAATAATAAATTCAGTTTATTTATACACTACCTTGCTATAGTTATGTACTTTTATCTTGCATAAATTTAACTAAATTAAAATTAATTTTATTTAGTAATCTAGCCAAAAATGACCTCTTGATTTCTAAAGTAGTCTACAGCTCTCTAAGATCATACTCTAGTGTGGACTTCCTAAGCCAGCCTTATGGACATCTCTGCATTATTATGGGTCCTCAATACTGCTTCTAACTTCTTCAGCGACCTTCCAGGCCATTGGACTAATATATTCTATTTATTTTTAAATTTTAATTATCGATTTTTATATTTAATATATGTAGTGATTTAAAATTATTAATAAAATAATATTTTAATACTTAGATTAAAAATATATGGTTTAGATTTGGTAAATAAAAACAATTACAAATAATTTTCCTATTCTCCCGGCAATTATATGCTCATCATTGTCCCAAGAAGATTCCCTATAAACTTGAAAGCTTACTATTCTATCGACTAAAAAAGGAACTAGGGTTAATATCTCCTGGCACTTAAAAGACAAGATGAGGAGATGACTCCGTGGAGGGATCACCTCTATACGGTCAGAACTGTTAGGATTAATAATTTAAAAGCCAAATTAAAAAAAAGAAAAAGAAATATTCAAACGTTTTACTTAGAAACTCAGACCTAATTTTAGTTTGTGAATTAGAGGATTATACATACTTATAAGCAGCATTACTGCCTTATTCTTAGTTAATATGGAACTTAACATTCCTCATCCATATCGGCTAGACTCCGGATTTACGGCACGGTCCGGATTTACGGTAAAAGGGTCAATGAGAGTACGAAAAAGCCAAGAGCCTAACTCTGATACCAATTTAAAAACACAGGCCTAACTCTTAACCCAAAAACTAGCTTGTGAGTTAGAAGATTGCACAGACTTATAAGCAGCACTGTTGCATTACTCTTAACCAATGTGAGACTTAACAGTTTCAATATTTAAGGGGAGTGAAAATCAAGAATATGTTTTTGGCTAGCAATGTGGCGATGTTAGTAGCTAGTCAAATTAAATCAAATTAATAATTAAAAAAAATCACCAAAGACCCAATCTGAAGAAAGTGATTGGTTACTTAACCGAGTTATATAATTTAATAGTATATTTATTAAATAAGAGAAATCTTTTAATTTATATTTTTAACCATATACGATATTTTATTAGTATTTATATTAATATTTTGGTATTTATTATTACTCAAGTTTTTAAATAGTGTTTTAAAAGTAATTAAATTATCTAAAATATATTAATTCGATAAAAAAGTATACAAATAAATGAAGTTATTTTCATCATTTAATTTTTTAATCCTTTTCTCTTTCCATGTTGCCTTTATTTTTTTTACCTTCTATATCATTAAGTTTAGTCTTTATTATTTATGGTTTAATATTTAGATTTAACATTTATTGTTTAGAGTTTAATAGAAAAAAATTAGAAATTTATTTATACAAATAAATAGAGGTATGAGTACGAGAGAGAAAGAAAGAAAAGAAAAAAAAAAGAGAAAACAAGATAAGAAAGAGATGGAAAGAGAATAAGATTAAAGAAAATAATAAAAAAATAAAATAACTAAATTACCATGAGTGTGGGTGCTTTAAAGTACTACTAAAATTTTTGAACAATATAAGTTACCAAAACAATAACAATGTACCAAAAAGTTCTCATCTCTTTTTAAACTAGAACCCTATTAGTCCTATCATTGGAAAAAAAATATAACATTGGTCTAATTATAAAGAAAAACATAATTTATAATATATTTTTAAATTATTTATTATTTTATGTATTTTTTTATTTTTTACCCATTTTTATACAAAAATAATTCATATTAATACTACCTCATTCTTTTGTCTGTCAACTAATATTTATTATTTTTTACAAAACAATTCAAAAATTATAATTAGACCAACTCATTTAAGACTCCATCTATGCTACTAATTGACATTACCTCTCATTTTCTTCTATCTTCCTCATTCATTTTTCAATCACGATAGGTTATATCAAATCCATTTTCATCTTAAGTTTCATCAAATCTAAAGTGGTTGAAAAATAATTTAAAGAGTAAAGAGATAAAATGAAATGAGTAAGTGAATCAAATGAAATAAACAAGTGGTAGTAACAATTAAAGGCATAAATTGATGCTATAAATGAATTGGTGATGACTTAGTTGTAATTTTGATAAAATAATATAATTTTTTGTTGTTTTATAACAAATGATAAATAGTGGTTAGTCTATTAAAGAATAAAATTGTGTAAAAAGTAAGATGAAGATGAAAATGTAAAAAGTAAGACGAAGATGAAAATAGAACTTAATGGTGACTACTAAGATAGTATAAATTATTTTCATATTGAAATGAATAAAAATATAAAGAAAAAACATAAAATAATAAATCTTTTTACAAAGAAATAATTACACTTTTATAAATTAAATTATTTTATAAAGATGAACACTTTAATTAAATGGAAAGAGCAGTAGAATACTAGTTTGTAAATATAGCTATAAAATGTACATTACATTTAAGGCTCTTAAATATTTTTATTATACCTAATCTTTGAGTCCAATAACAAAATTACTCCCAATATTTAAATTTTTACAGAATTATCACCAACATTTATTACTAGGTATCATTGATATCATTTTCATCATGTACATTAACAGCAATTGTTTTTTTAACATTATTTTCATTAAAAATATATGTCGCGTGATGTCAAAAGAACAAACGCTGTCAACAAAAATGAAGAAATATATATATCACAAAATAATATTTTTGTTAAGAGTTAAATATTAGGATATTTTTGTTACCCATCCTTAATAGGAACATGAAATGCATATATTTAAGCCTTTTTTTTCAACAATATAACTACTAAAGTAACTAAACCTCAATGAATTCGCATATAAGTCGAAAAACTAACCATTAAATAGCCCATTTTTTGCAAAAATTTCAATTGCATAACATAAAAGCAAGAATATTCAGTCATAAATAAAACCAATATACATGGGTTTGCAAATGTTTAGAGCAACAACGTAAGAAATATCAACCACTTTCTACAAACCCGTACAAGTGTATATGATTCTCAATTGAACTTGGAAGACTTCATATAGAACTTGCCACTCTGGCGAAGTTTAATGTAGTCTCTAAAATCCATGGGTGAGTAAATTGGTGGCTTGCCTTCTCTTTCTAGCAGCTCTGGAGCTGGTCCAACCAATGTATCAAGTGAAGGCCAGTGTGGTACGGCTATTGATATTCTTGCTGCTTTGCTGTTCACACTTGCCTGATGCATCACGCTCTTGTACTTTTTGTTCGTTAAAATCTTCAAACAAAATAATAATAAAAATAACACATTAATTTCATAACTTTATATCTATGTTACTTCGATTTTTTTATGATACCGAGAGTCATAAATTTTGAATACATATTTGGGTGTTGGACACAGTAATTTTTCTATTTTTTTTTAAATTTACAACAAATTGGAATGTTCGAGTACCCACACCTATGTCGATGTCATGTCACTTAAACATACTTCACAAAATATGAAGAATCCAAGTAACATAGCTTTATACCCAAAGACAGATTCATTTCTAGCAATTTATAAGTAAAATATGAAAATTTCATAAGATGTTTAAGAAGTTCGAATGAGATGGTAGTACCTGCAAATGGTCAGAAAGATTGACCAGGTAGGCATTAGGCATGGAATTAACAGTAACCCATTTGCCATTATGTTCAACTTGAAGACCACTAATTTCATTGTCTATCAGAAATGTGACCATCCCTGGATCGGTATGGTAATTCATACCAATTGCAAGTTCTGGTTGTGGACAAGGTGGGTAATAATTTGCTGCCATTAGTTGTAACCCACGCTCCAAATTCATTGCTTTGTATATGTAATCAGCCTCAAGTCCCAAGCTCTCTGATATTGCTTTCAGTACTTCTAAAGCTATTTCTCTTGTTCTTTTAGTGAACTCCAAAGAAACCTCACTACAACAACACATAATAAAGCAACAAGAAGTTTTAGCTAGAAACTTCATCCTGCATAATTATATAAATTAATTACCTGAATTCAGCAGGCTTGTCAAGGGTGTGAAATTCAGGATAAACTATGACTTGAATATAATCCCTCCAAATATTTCCACCGGTACCATACTTGATAGGGTCTAATCCAAAATTAGTTTTAAGCTTATTTTTCTCCTTCTCTGGGTCTACTCCATAGCCGGTTTCCAGCCTTTTCTTATCTTCCTCTGGTAATTGGAAGAATTTATGGCACACATCAATCATTCCATTCATCAAGCTCTCTGGCACCCCATGATTTATAAGCTGCGAATCAACACTCACATACATGCCACTAATTAGTAGAATCTTACAAACACATATGACATGGCAGAATCTCATTGCATAATTTTGCGGACTCAATTGCGAAATCCAATTATATTTGCCACCTCATTTATGATTATCATTATGTAATGTACTGGTTTTAAGGGATTAAATGAAGTTATAGCTAACTAACTCCAAATCACCTCTACCGTTTTTGGGGTGCCATTAATAGTTGGCAAACACATAGACAGAAGGGTTCACCATTTATGCAACAAGGACTCAACAGTTTTGCCCACGTATTTGCCTTGTATTGGCAGCACAAAAGAATTGAACTTATAACTAACTCTAATCTTATGCTTTGACAATGATGTAAAGAAAATAAATTAAAAAAACAGAGGGAGGTGCTCATAAGAAAAGAAAAGAAGAGGAAGGTGCGATTACCATAAAGAAGCCCCAATCCTGGCAAATGTTGGCAAGGTCATGGACGGTTTTGGAGCGTTGTTCAGGAGAGCTAGAGGTGAGGAAAGAGTAATCAATAACAGGAACCGAGAACTGTGGATCATTGGGATCTGCAACCTCAAAAGGATTGGTGGTGCATGCATATTGAGAAGGGATAGATTTGAGGTTAGCAGATTCAGCAATAGTCTTGATGCATGTTACTTTTGGAGCTTCAGGCTTATGATCAACAGTGGATGATGCATTTGGAGGCTTAACAAATGGTGCTGGAGCTGTGGCATCCATCGATAAGAAGTAGGAGCTAGATAGCTATGAGAGAATACTACTATAGTACTAAGAATGGAATTCAAAGAAATTAAAGACCAAAGGGAAATTTTAAAATTAAAGAAGCTGGTACTAATTACTGGTTGTGGCGTTGAAAGTTACAATTGTGGAATAAATGATTGCTATTAAATAAGCATTAGGGGTCGATATCTGCTGAAAAATACATACATCACAAAGCTCACGAATTTAAAACGCGAAAATAAGAATGAGTGATCAGTGTTCTCCACTAACCCATAAGAAAAATATAATTGTCCATTCTCCTTCTTATCTTCAATTAGATAATTTGTCCTTTTTCTTTTTAAAAAAAAAAACAATTACCGAAAAGAGTCACACTCAATTCGTTTAAAACATTGGAAAAAATAAAATAAAATAGAGGCTACCAATTTAAAACGTGATAATGGTTTCCTACAAATATAAGGCTTTTTTCTTGGTAGTGACATAGAGTTGATTTGAATTGATGGGTACATTACTAATAAAAAAATATATACCATCACAAGCATTAGCAAGACGATCTTAGTACTACTACCTAAAACGAGATAATAGCACAGAGATAAAATCAAAGGGAGCTTTATTCAAACAAATAATTAAACGGAGCCTTTAAAACATCTTACATTCAAATCGATGACAACACTTCAGCTTAACTCTTAGTATTTTCGTTGTCTTGCGTCAATTCTGGCAATGAATTCAATCGATCGAAGCTTTAGGGGAAAGAAACCAAAGCTTGAGATGGGAGACCCCATGAAGATCTGAAGAGAAATTCTCGAGTGACAGAGACAACCAATAATTGATTGGCATACCGACATGGTGAACGACAGAGAAATATCCTAATAATCTTGATATAAGATTAATATATTATATTTGTAATAATTATAAATATTAAATATATATATATATATATATTTTATAATAATAAGACTAATAATATATGAGCATAAAAATTACAGAATTACTTTACATTTATTTTTGACTTTTAAAATGCCCCACACCCTTAAAAAAATAAGCCCACCCTACTCTAATGTCTAATATAAATAATATACGGTCAAACCAATTATATGTTTCAATTATATATAAAATCATAGAATAAATATGTATTTTATTCAATAATTTTTTAAAATGCAGGTTTAATTTTCAGGTTATATACTCATTTATCAAACAATAAATTGAGTATGTATACAAGTGGTATAGCGATATTGTGATCCACGTGTATTTAAAATTTTAAAATAAATAATTTTTTAATTTTACTCTATTTAATTAACCAAATATACCCATAAAATATTATAAAAATGAGTTGTAAAAATAAACATAACAAAAAAAGTAGAAAAAAATTATAAATTTGAAAACAAATGCAAAACAAATTTAGAAAATTATAAAAAATAATATTTATAATAACATAAATAACACCTAATAATATTGAACGTAATTTAATTAAATAATGTTCAATATTTAATATATCTATTTGATTATATTTAAATTTAAATAATATTTAAAAATAAATTATGCCTAAGATTTAAAAAAATATAATTACAGTAGATATAAATAATATTATTTTTATAATTATAAATTTTAAGAATATTATTTTTATTATTTTAAAAAAAATTAGAGAATATATATATAAAGTTAAAAAAAAGGAAAAAAAATTGTAAACAAAAACGAAAAAAAGAGAGATCGGGTTAAATATGAAACAAGTATGCATGATAGGGTTACTACTGTACCTTTTATCAGTAGTAGTAAAAGTATCAAACACACCATCATTAAGCACAAGTTTTAACTCAAATATTTAAGAAAAATAGGTTGATATGAAACTTTATCATTATTTTTATTTTAAGTTAGATTCTCGATTTATACTTCTATTATAATTTTAGTCAATTTTTTAACGAACATACTGTTAAAAATATGTCTAATTAAACACAAAAGAGTTGATATTTATCTAACTAAAACCAAGGAGTTTATTTAAAAATGTGTGTTAAATTTTACATAAAAATATATGCAATCAGTTATTTAAATATATATGAACCGGACGATTGGGATCACATGATGATTAAAATTCAGCCAGATGATTATGTGTCCAATTTGATTTTAGTGAGTATGATTACCGGTTAATCAAAATCAGATCAGTTGAACATGTATCCAACTCTATTCTGATAAATTTTTTCATCAATCTATCAAACTCTGATTTTTTGGATAATTGACGATTTAGTTGGACATGTATTCAAGTTAAACAATTATTCGATTTAGTTAGAATGTATTCGACTTAGCTTCGACGAGTAGAGTCAATGATCCACTAAACTTTGACTAGTTGGATAACTATTCAATTCAGTTGAACATATGTCAAAGAATGTTCTTGCTCAAAAATCCAAGATTCTGTGTCACAGTTCCCACTTGATTGTGGATTTTAGATAATTTTTAAGCTATTTTTTTCTACATTTTAGTTTAGCATGCTTTGCATTGTTCATAAATTTTTGCCTTGTCATTTGTAAGAAACAGCTCTAGCGTGTAAAGTGTTAATAAATCATTAATGGTATATTAGTTGTATGTAACTAATATACTTTATCAGCTGTATATTAGTTGTATGCAAATAATATATTTTTTTTCTAAAAAACACTTTTACAAAAAACAGATTCTTATTTCTTGTATTTAAACATGTATTAGTATTCATTGTATTCTAAGATTGTAAATACATTTCCAATACATTCAATTTGGTATCAGAGCAGGAAAGAAAAAGAAAAAAAAAACTTTTTTACCGGTTTCTGAGCAAGCAGCGCCGCCTAGCGCCGCCGCCAGTTTTTATGCAGTGTCGTTAACCTTCTCGCACTGTTCAGTTCGCGTCGCAGTTGCAGATCCGTCGTCCAGTTCGCGACGTCCAGCCCGCACCGTTCAGCCCGTGTCGACCAACCGTGTGCCGTCTTGCCCTGCGTCGTCTAGCCCTGCGCACTCCTGTGCACCAGCTCGCGCACACCTGCGCACCGTCCATCTCGCGCACACCTGCGCACCGTCCATCTCGCGTACCCCTGTGCGCTGTCCAGCTTCTCCCTGCATTTTCTGTGAGTCTGTACACTACGTTTTCAGTTTTTGAAATTTTTTCCCTTTTTTCAGTTTTATCTGCAGACTACACTTCCTACCCTAATCGGCTCCCTAAACAACCCATTAGTTTTAAGTTCAGCCCATCAACCCAACCGCCCATCAGCCCAACAGTTTTAAGTTTAGCCCATTAGCCCAAGCCCAACAGCTCAAGCCCACTTTTCAGCCCATCCTGACAAAAAAAAAACCCAAAATTTTTATTCCGATGCACAATATATTTTTTATTATTATTTCAATGGAAGATTCAAGACAACATCAAGTTTCCAGAATTCATGAGGTTCCAAATTTTGAAGTTTCTGTTAAGAGTTCAGAAATTGGTTCTTTCGGGGGTACTAAACTTAATGGTACAAATGTTCGAACATGGAAAAAAGTTATGTTTGTTTATCTTCGTGGGATGCATAAGATGGGACATGTATCTGGATCAATTCGGGCTCCTAGTCAAGATGATATAGAAGCCTGTACTAGATGGGAAGATGATGATGGCTTTGTCATGTCAATTCTATTTAGAGCCATCACTGACGATATATTACAAATGGTGGAGGAATGTGAAACTGCTGAGGCCATATGGAATACCTTAAGTGATCTTTATACGAATGAGTCTGACTTTATTCAAGTTCATGAACTCATGTGCAAAGCTGCTGGCATGCAGCAAAATGGGCAACCAGTATCTTTTTTTTACCAAGCTAAAAAATGTATGGGCTGAAATTGACCAGAAACGCCCGTGTAAAATTAAAAATCTGGAATACCTTCTGTGGTACCAGAAGGAGAAGAAGCTTGAACGAGTACATGCCTTTTTAAGAGGCCTTGATACAAAACATAATAGTGTTAAAGGCGAACTACTTCGAATGTCAGACCCTCCGAGCTTGACTACTGCCTTTACGTACATCCGTAAAGACGAATCTCAACAAGAGAGTCTTCATCAGGCACATGTTGAGGTATTAAGCCTAGCCATTCAAGCCAAATCAAAGGCACCTTTCCTCCAACATCAAAATTCAATTCCACTTCATCAGTAGAGACCTCCAACAGGTTTTACCAATCGCCCTCGTTCTTCCTGCTCTTATTGCAATGAACATGGGCATCTTCGTGAGACTTGTTGGAAACTGTATCCACACTTGAAACCAAAAGCAGACTACTATGGAGCAAAATGACAACATGGGCATCGTTCTAAAGCAAAAGAAGTTGTCGTGCAAATTGTCCAAGAACCAGACTACTATGGACAGAATCATCCTATGGAATGTGGAGGTATCCCTACAGCTTCAATAACTGGTCGTGGTAAGATTGGTATGACCTTAAATGTTTCTCACTCTATTGGGTCTAATACTTGGATTATTGATTCTGGTGCATCTGATCATATGACTTATGATAAATATTTTTTTAATGAGTTATCTCCCCCACCAGTGTCTTATGTTACGAATGCTAATGGTGAGGCCTTTCCTGTCTTAGGAAAGGGGTCAGTTCATATCACTCCATCTTTACAGCTTCATAATGTTTTATATGTACCTGACTTATCTCATCACTTAATATATGTCCCACAGGTGAATATTGAGTCTAAATGCTTTGTAACCTTTTATCCTATGTATGTGATTTTTCAAGATCTTCTTACCAGGGAAATAATTGGTCGAGGGTATCTGAGGGGCAGATTGTTCCGTTTGGATCAAAACTACGGAGGGTAGAAACCAGGAGCACGGGCAAGCACTGCATTGACTTCTAGTTCCGATAAGCTAAGTAAAATTTGGTTATGACATCACCGCTTAGGGCATCCGTTTTTTAGTCTTCTGAAAAAAACCATGCCCACTTTATTTATTGGTGTTAGTGAAAATGTTTTACATTGTGAGACTTGTGTTTTGGCCAAGAGCCATCGTGTTACTTATTCTCCTAGTATTTCTAATAAAATTACTATTCCTTTTGATTTTTTGGGACCATCTAAAAAGCCCACTATATCGGGTATGAGATATTTTGTTTCGTTTATCGATGGTTGTACAAGGTTATCGTGGATTTCTCTTCTTAGAACAAAAGATGAAGTTTTTTCAGTTTTTCAAAATTTTCATACCTTCGTTCAAACACAATATAATGGCATCATTCAGATCCTCCGTTCTGACAATAGGGGGGGGGGGAATATGTTAATCATGTTTTTCAAAAAAAATTCAAAACACATGGGATTATTCACCAAACTACTTATCCGTAAACACCGGAACAAAATGGAGTGTCTGAAAGAAAAAATCGTCATTTACTTGATATGGCTCGTGCACTCTTATTTAGTGCTTATATGCCAAAATACCTTTGGGGTGATGCTGTACAAGCTTCCGCCCATCTCATCAATCGTCTCCCATCTAGTGTCCTTAACGGAAAAATCTCATTCCAAATTCTCGCATCTTACGTCTCCTTATCATCCTTCCATAATCTTACTACCCGTGTATTTGGCTGTGTTGCTTTTGTGCACATTCCTAAAAATCAAAAGTCTAAATTAGATGCCTGAGAAATTAAATGTGTGTTTGTTGGTTATGAAAGTTATTAGAAAGGGTACAAGTGCTTCGATCCACCAACCAGAAAGTATTATGTTACTATGGATGTTACCTTCTTTGAGGACATGAGTTATTTTTCCTCACCTGATACTGCTCGTCAGGGGGAGAATACATATTTCGAAGAACTATATCATGGTGAGGGGGAGGCATTAGGAGAATCACCAACTGATGTTTCAATGAGACCAGATGATACTTATAATTCATTGAATCCAGTCATTACAGAAGAAGATGCTCCAAGTATTCAAGCATCAAATTCACTTACATCAAATGACATTGAAGACAAAATTGTACCCTCAGGCATTACTCCTACCCTTGATCAACAACTCCCTGGTACTGAAGGTCGCTCATCTGAGGTATGTACACCTATTGATACTAATAGCATCGAGTCTAATGTTGGACAATATGTGTTACCAAATAGGTCTACTCGAGGTCAACCAGCCAAAAGGTATGAATCAAATATTCATGCAAAATCAAAATACCCAGTAGCCAATTACATGTCTACTAAAAGATTATCTAAGTCATATAAATCATTTGTGAATCAAATATCTGGTGTATCAGTACCTAACAAAGTGCAGGATGCGTTGGGAGATCCAATATGGATGAAGGCAACGACTAAAGAGATGGATGCGTTAAAGAAGAACGATACTTGGCAACTTGTGCCATCACCACAAGGAAAAAAGGCAGTTGGTTGTCGATGAGTGTTTACTGTAAAACATAATAGTGATGGATCCGTAAATCGATATAAAGCTCATCTTGTAGCAAAAGGGTTTACTCAAATGTATGGTGTAGACTACGATGAGACTTTTGCTCTTGTTGCTAAAATGAACACGATTTGGGTTCTGCTCTGACTTGCTGCTAAGCTAAACTGGCCACTTTGACAGTTTGATTTCAAGAATGCATTTCTTCATGTAGAATTAGCCGAGGAGGTGTACATGAGTCTTCCACCTGGGTATGTAGTTGATTCTTCTGGTAATTTTGTATGCAAATTGAGGAAGTCTTTGTATGACCTCAAGCAATCCTCTCGAGCTTGGTTTGGAAGGTTTTCACAGTTCATGCAAAAGGTTGGTTACAGACAAAGTAATTTAGACCACACTTTATTTCTCAAACATCAACGAGGGAAGGTAACAACCCTAATCATTTATGTTGATGATATGGTAATCACTGGTGATGATACTATTGAGATGGATAAATTACAAAGACAACTAGCCTCTGAATTCGAGATGAAGGACTTAGGTGAACTAAAGTACTTCTTAGGAGTTGAGGTAGCCATGGGAAGAGAAGGAATATATCTGTTTCAAAAGAAGTACATTATTGATCTGCTAACAGAGACATGTATGTTGGATTGCAAACCTATTGACACTTCTATTGAGCAAAACCATTGTTTAGGAGAGTATCCAGATCAGATACCAACTGATCGAGCTCGCTATCAGAGATTGGTTGGATGTTTGATTTACTTAGCTCATACTAGACCAGATGTTGCATATGCAGTAAGTATGGTGAGTCAGTTCATGCATAATCGAAGTGAGAACCATATGAATGCTGTTTTGAGAATTTTAAGGTATTTGAAATCGGCTCCAGGAAGGAGAGTAATGTTCTTTAAACACAACAATCCTCTTAAAATCTGTGGATTCACATATGCAGATTGGGCAGGAAGTATTACAGATAGAAAGGCAACATCAGGTTATTTCACCTTTGTGGGAGGAAATTTGGTTACATGGAAAAGTAAGAAGTAGAAAGTGGTGGCACGATCTAGTGATGAAGCTGAGTATAGAAGTATGGCTCATAGGGTTTGTGAATTGCTGTGGATAAGAACTTTGTTATTGGATTTGGGTTTCGAACTCAAAAATACTATGCAAATGTATTGTGACAATCGGGCAGCCATTGATATATCACAAAATCCAGTACAACATGATCGCACTAAGCATGTAGAGGTTGATCGTCACTTTATAAAAGAGAAGTTAGATGCCAAACTTATTAATTTTCCTTTTGTTCACACAGAAGAGCAGCTTGCAGATATGCTTACCAATGGAGTTTCCAAGAAGGCATTATACGGTTCACTAAACAAGTTGGGCATGATCGATATCTACGCGCCAACTTGAGGAGGAGTGTTAATAAATCATTAATGGTATATTAGTTGTATGCAACTAATATACTTTATCAGTTGTATATTAGTTGTATGCAACTAATATACTTTTCCTAAAAAACACTTTTCCAAAAAGTAGATTCTTATTTCCTGTATTTAAACATGTATTAGTATTCATTGTATAGTGTGATTGTAAATACATTTCCAATATATTCAATTCTTGTGTGGTTGATTGAAACAATAAGGAATGAGTTTTATTTATAGGAAAAATTAAAACTCTTAATCCTGTATAATTGATAAATATATTTTCTATTACAAATAGGATTAGTAATACTCACTAATTAAGAATACTCCTATGTAATTGATAAATATCTTTTATATTACAAATAGTATTAGTAACACTCACTAATTAAGAAGATTACTATTTAAAGAAAATATATTTTAAAGTATATTTTATTCCACCTTTTAGCCTATAATTTAACTTATATATTATCTAATATTTTAGCATATATCTTATTTTATATTTTAGCATAAATATTTTAGCAGCAAAAATAATTTCAGATTTATGAATATGTGCTATTAAATGCATGAATGTAGTCATATGAGTTATAATTATAAAGAATATACCTGAAATACGATTATCTGAAACTCAAGCATTTGTTTGGATTTTCTTGATAGACTTGATAGCATGCCTAAAAATAAGTTTACAGGTAAATATTTTGTCTACGAAAATAACCAACACTCATAGTCCTTACAATCTTCTATTGACTCATACTATTATTATCCTTCACATTTACATATAGTTTAGTTTCTTCTTCCTCTGCTCAACCTTCCATACCTACACCTATTAAAAATATACATCATATGATTATAAGGCTCAAAGTTGGTATAGTTAAACCTAACCCAAATTTGTTCATAATCAATGTGAGCATCTTAGTAGAACCATCATGCTATAAGAAAGCTAAAGAAGTCCCCGAGTGGGAAGAAGCAATGAAAAAAAGACAAGGCTCTAATTAATAATAACACTTGAAAAATAATTCCCTTGCCACTAGGAAAGAAGACTATTGGTTAAAATGGGTGTATAAAATGAAGCTTCTTGATGATTTTTCACTTGATATGTACAAATTCAATGTTGTATCTAAGGGATATCACTAAACACATGGCATTGAATATACTGAGACATTCTCACAAGTGGTAAAACCTTAAACAATAAGGGTGGTCCTTACTATGGTAGTTTCTTTTGTCATGGGATATAAGGAAAATTGATTTTAATAATACTTTTCTTTATGGGGAGCTTCAGGAAGCTATGTATATGGATAAAATTTTAGGGTTTATTGACACCTATCAATAAAATATGGTACGTAATCTCAATAAAGCATTATATGGAAAAAACAGGCCCCCAAAGGTTAATTTCATCAGATTTCTTCAGCTTTGGTGGATTTGCGTTCATAAGATCTAAATTTGATAGTTCAATGTTTTTTCAAATTACTTTCTTTAGAAAAACCATCCTACTTGTGTACGTAGGTACTATATTAACTAGAAGTGATTCTAGTTACCTAAAAGAGTTGATCAGCTTGCTTAACTCAAGATTTGTGCTAAAGGACCTAGTGGAATTTCTTTCTTTATGGGATTAGAGATATACAAATTCAAGGATGGATTTCACTTGTGTCAACATAAGTATATAAAAGGGTTACTATACAAAGCAAGATTAAAATCTTCTAAGACATTAAAGTCTTTCCAAGCACAGTGAAACTTTTACACTATACAGAAACTTCACAATTGTACTTTAATATTGTGTGATGACAAGACCAGAAATTGCATACTTATTCAACATGTTATGTCAATTTATGCATTAACCAACAAATGATCATCTCAAGGCGATCATAAGGGTACTTAAGTATCTCAAAGGGACTTCAACCCAGAGGGTATTTCTACAACAATAAAAAAAACTAAAGTGCAAGAAATTGTTGGATTTTTTGACTCTAATTAAACTTGTTGTCTTGATGATAGACGTAGTACTAGTGGGTATTGTATTTAGTTTAGAGGTAGTTTAATTTCATAGAATGCAAGAAAATAAAAGATTGTGGCTTAGTCCTCTATAAAAGCTTAATATAGAGCCTTGACATTGGCATCGATTGAAGTACTTTGCTTATAGTCCTTACTTCTAGAACTTCATGTAAAATTGCAATACAAACCTATATCATTATGTGATAATATAAGTACTAAGCATTTAGCTTATAATTCAATGATGTATGTTAGAATGAAACATGTTGAATTAGATTTTCATTTTCTGAGAGATTTAGTGGTTAAAGGAAAACGGGATATTAGATTCACATCATCTAAATATCAACTTGCAAAAATATTAACAAAGTATGCACCAAAATAAAGATTATCTTCACTTAAACCTAAATTAATAGTGCTGCCACCACCATGAGTTTAAGGGTGCTATTAAGATATGTTGATGTGTAATGTATTTAATTACATGGTTTATAATAGTTAGTTAGAGTGATAACTATAACTAGTAGGTTATTAGAATTAGTAGTAGAATACAATCATGGATATTTTACCAAACAGTTCTCTCTCTTTCTCTCTCTTCTATTTCATTATAACTACTTGTTATGTATTAAATTGTTAATATTAAGAGAACCTTGATAGATAAAATTTTTGTTGTCTTTACCAATAGCTTTCACATATTTTTTCAAATAAAAATTGGATTTTAACTGTGAAAACCGTTTTCAAAGAAAATTACCATCTCTCAGGGTAAATTTATTTTATTTTCTTTGATTTTTTGTTAGGTTTAGCAAAATCACCCTTGTGATGTATTTCTTCTATATCTTATTTTATACAGATGTATTTCTTGTATATACTTATTTCAATGCGATTTTCTTCATGTTTTTTATCAGTTTTTAATCTAGATTTAAATTCGTTAGTTTTTCTTTTTAAATTTACTGCTACCTTTGAGACTGAAGACATAGGCTCAATTAGATTAACTCAAGACATGAAAGCATTTTCATGAGCAATATAGGAAAACAAATTGAGGCCTATAAAAGATATTATTGCCAATGTTATCATTGAAATGATGAAAAAGAATGCTTCTGTATTAATGTGTTGTAAATTTTTTATTTATTTATATCTTATGATTAGATTTTTTAATGTATTATATTAATGAATTGTTGCATTTCTAATTCTAAAAAAAAATTAAATCTATGACTCGAAGAAGAAGAGATTTTTCCTTTTAATATTTTTGTCCTTATTTTTGATATATATATATATATTATTTGTAAAAAGTTACGGTTGGTTTTTTATACGTTTTACGTTGTCTTCGTTCATTGTTATTTTTTATTTATAAAGTAAAAAATAAATTTTTAATGATAACTTTTAATAAAAATATACACAATAATAGTATTAAAATAATTTATTTTTTTCCATAGGATATTTTACACTTACCACTAGATTAGATGATTATGACTATGTCATTTATCTACGCATATACATATAATAATATTAAATTATGTATTGTGATAATACAAATAGTTGAAGTTATAATTTTTGTAAGAAACACTTTACTTACTAATAGACTTTTAAAACAATACTTTTTAATAAAAATGCACATAATAATAATATTAAAATTATATATTTTAATAGTTATAATATTTGAACTTTTTTTGTATAGGACACTTTATACTTATTATAAGATTACGTGGTTATGAGCAGTGGTTGAATCAACATTGTTATCGTTCTTATTATTTTTTATGCTTATAAAGTTAAATTTATACAATAAAGTAAAAAATATATTTTTAAAGCACAATTTTTTAATAAAAATACACAAAATAATAATACAAAATTATGTATTGTGATAATATCAATACTCAATTTTTTTATATAGGACACTTTACACTTACTACAAGATTATATGGTTATGATTATGTTACTTATCTACTCACACAAATAATAATATCAAAATTATGTATCGTGATAATACAAATACTTATAAGTTTTACTTTTTTGTATAGGGTACTTTATATTTACCAATAGACTTTTAAAGCACAACTTACACAATAACAATAACAAAACTATGCATTGTAATAATATTAATTCTTCAACCTTTTATTTTATGTATATGATACTTTACACTTACTACGAGATTATGTTATTTTAAAGTAGATTTTTAAAACACCACTTTCAAATAAAAATCCACAAAATAATAATATTAACATTATGTATTATGATAATATCAATATGTAAATTTTTATTTTTTATATGTAAACTTTATACTTAATTATCTACTCATATAAAAATGATAATATAAAAAATATATATCGTGATAATACCAATACTTGAACTATTACTTTTTTATATATGATACTTTATACTTACCACTAAATTATATGGTTATGACTAAGTTTTTTTTGTCTATTAATACAGAGTAATGTTTTTCCTAAATGAAAGAGTATGACACCTAGTATACAATCAGGGTAAGGAGTTATGAACTCTTTAAAAACTTGTCCCAAACTCGCAAACAGCTAAAAGTAAACATGTAACAGATACATAGATCAAAAGTAATAAAATTAATCATAGAATATGCAAATTAATTTAAACAGTAGAGATAATAATCAGAAAGTAATAGGTATGCAATAAGAGAAAGAAAAGAAAGCATGCAACACATATCAAAAGCTTTCTAATAAGAGTTTAAATCTTAGTATGTTGATACACACATAATATAAACTTATATTATGCTAGCAAGGTAGTAGATCATACATAACACTAGATGTAATGAGAAAAACTCACGTAGAATCCCTACTAGTGTGGTAGAATCATTGGGTTGCTTATGGAAAATACTTAACAGTAAACAATTTACTAAATAATAAATAGATACAACTTAAAAAATATATAAATATAAATACCTCTATCAATCAAAACCACATTGTTCTAACTGCATATTACTACCCTCGCTCGGTATCTCCATAACTACTTGATCCAAAAATGGATCCAATTTTCCTCCACATCTAACATTGCACACAACAATATGATTGGTAACCACTGATCAATACCGTGAAGAAGAATGTGAGAAGCATCTTAACCACAATAGTGAACAAACATTGTATTGGGAACCTTAAGATAATACTAAGCCTAACCAAAATCACAATTTTGTTTAAAAGAGAAACTTAAAATAGTCTTAAGCCCTCACTACTTAAGAATGCTATTTTACTAAAAATAAAATTAACATAAGCAATAAAATGCATTCAAAGTGAAAAGTGAAATGGAATAAAAAATCAGAGAGAATATTCGTTGTATTTTTTCTTGATTAAAGAAGTGAAAAATTGGGGTATTTATAGAAAAAATCAATAATTCCGATCACCCTTGTGGACCCTCGACGAGTGAGGTCATCGAGGTACCAAAAATGTGATTTTATTGTTTTAGAACAGTAAGAAAACAAAAATTGCAACACTCAACCTAGTATGCATACTAATAAAACCAACCTTGTGGTGTTTGTAAACATACTTGCACACAAAATATGCCTAACTATATGCGTGTATGCATTACTGATCATCAATATTCAACTTTACATAGAGGAATATAAATATATTAAGTAAAATAAACAAGCTCTGTGTTTTGCACACAAAAATTCCAACAAAGACTTTAAGGACTACATGACTTACATTATTCCTTTTTGAAACATTGCATAACTAGGTACAGATGCACATCAGTCATGAGATGATTATGAAGATGACCAAAAGATGTTTGTTCCTATGAGAAAAGATCATTTTCCAGAGCATGCTCAAAATGAAGATAAGGAGCAGCATGATTCTTATACTCGAAGAGGATGATAGGGAGAAGGTTCCTCAACATCAAGAAGAGATAATAAATTGACAGTATCATCTCTAAAAAAAGTGAAACTTTGCCCTTTGAGGATGAGGTTGGTAGAAAAGTTATAAGCAACTAAAAGGGATAGGGCTATATAAAACATCCTAACAAAATCCTCATTATAATAATAAGAAAGGCTATAAAGAGAAAGCTAAGAGAAATAGACAAAAAACTTTTGATAGCTGAAAAGTTATGGATAACAACATGTCGCTCACAGAGGGTAGATGCCTAATCAGAAGGGACATCAAGCTCATACTACTTTAATTTTTTTATACTGTGAGAACATAAGGGCTAAAAATTGTAATAGAGAAAGGGTAAGAGGTATAGGTATAGCAAGAAGAGAAAGATGAAAAATTTATGGTGTGAAGAAATGAACAATGGATGGTCATATATATAGAATCACACACAGCTCACCAACCATATTGCTAACCACCTCTCCAATGTACTCGATGAGACCTTCGATGAGTGTGTAAAAAACACAACTCAATGAGCACCTCAATGAGTGGGTGGCAAGGCTTAGCTACAAATACATAATGAATCATCAGAAGAGAGAGAAAGAGAGTGTCAAACCATAAACACATATATTTTTTGATTTTTTAAACATTAAAGTGTAAAAATAACACAAGTAAATATCAAACAAACAAAGTAGAGCACATAAATCACATACAGAAATACTACAAGATAATAGGGAGAAAAGAAGAAATCGCTTAACCCTATACAAATGACTAAAAATACTGATCAAACTGCATCATTTTGTTTAAAATATTTATGAAGAGCAACAAAGTCAAGGTGTGGTATTTGTGTCATATGAGCATGCAATGTGTGTAGAACTTGAGCTATATTTTGTTTTGAAATCCTTGAAAAATAGGTCAAGTGATCCCATACATATGGCTAGGTAGAATCTTTAAAGAAGATTTATTTCTTTCTTCAATATGCCTTTGATACATAATGCATCCAGATTATACATACTTATATGAGCCAAAATAGCTAAATCCTAATGGAACATATAGGGATAGTGAGATGGAGAACTCTGAGTGCTACTCCATATATGTCTAGGACACTGCCTAGCAAGGCAGCTAGCAGTGCCACATAGATGGCACAAACGTGTAAAGGAGTAAGAGAATTTGGGTCTTTGATTTTGTGGAGTAACACATGGAAGAAAAGAATAAGAAGTACTCATATTAACTCTCATATAAGGATGCAAAGTTAATTTCCTACATTAGGGTATCATATGTTGCATTCACTATAATGGTAACAAGTAGGAACAGAAGTAGGTAACGGCAGGGGACTGCTACTAGAGCGATAGAAAGAACTAGCCTTAGGTGAAATATTCACCTTACTAGATAAGAAAGGTTGGGATGCAATAGATGACCTACCTTTGGGAGTGGTTGAAATTGACTTCAACTTGGGCTCTTGTGTTGTAGACTTAAAAAACTTTGGCACCACACTCGTTGAAGTAGAAACCCTTTCTTCATAACCAATTTGTTTTTTATCATTAAAGGACTTGGTGCTGCTGACAATCTCATTAAGCTTTTGAGAACCTGTTATCAACTTGTTAAGCATAGAGGATGATTAAGAAAGCTTCTACTCACTCATAAAGAGCTTATCCTTTAAAGCTCTAATCAAATCTTCTTTTTTCTTGAAGGAAAAATTCCAAATACGCAGTAGAATTATTGAGTATATTAACTCTGGTATGTAACTGCTTAACTTTTTCTTCATCCAATGTAAGAGTATACACCAAATACTCTTTATCACTTTTGAGTACAATAATTTGCTTTTTTAGGTGTGAAATATTAGAAGACTGATCAAACTAGAGATTATGATTAACAAATAGATGATTGGTTTTACCAGTAACAGAATTCTTTAACTATTTCTCAAGAATTTTTATCTTATCATGATTTGCATCAAATATTTCTTACAAATAAAAGTACATTTTCTAAATGACATTACACTTGTTAGTGAGATCACTTTGTTCATAGTCGATTGAGGACTTCCTTTCTTCAAGAGTAGTTTTTAACGTGCTTATCTCATCCTCTTTCTCTTCAAGGCTTTTTAAAGAATTTTTCTTAGCTTTTTTTGAATTTATATGCTCTAACAAGAGCTCATTGAAGTATCAAGCAACTTCTCTTCCTCCTCCTCATTATCCTCAAAATAACGTTTGAACCTCTAAGGCAGTAGTTGAAGGATCTTTAACAGTCTTTGAAGCCATAAAGTCCAAAAGGTTAGTGTCATCCTCATCATCATTACTAGTTCTATCCAAAATAGTAACTTCAACCTTCATCACACACTTGTTTGTGCGTTTCTACTTTAAAAAATAGTTTTCTATTATAGCTTCTTCCATGTTTCTCTAACTCATTCTTATAGTCCTCATCATTTTCATATATTTTGAGCCTTTAGTACTCAAAATATCTTTCTGACTTCACTAGAAGAGCTCTTCTTATTATGAAAGAATTTCGTAAACTTCTTGGCAAGTAATTCCATTTCCTTTTCATAAGGACTAGGATCTTCATCACTGACATTGTGCTTACGTCCTTATTGGTTCCACTACTATTGGTAGTTTTGAGCTAAATCTCTTTCCTTTACCAGCAATATTTTAGTTTTTTCTGAGGAATAAGTGATGAAGTTCGAAGACTTGTAAGTCACCTACCAACTCATTCATGGTGAGTTATCCCAGCTTATACATTGGTTCAATCAATGTAACTTTATCATGAAAATGGTGTGGGAGACTAATAATGATCTTTTCTATCTGTATCTTTTCACTTATTGGTCTCCTCAAATTATATGAATTGTTGATGATGTTAAAGAAGTGAGCATAAAACTTGTCGAATGTCTCATCTTCTTCCATTATACAAAGCTCAAAGTCTCTGTTCAACTTCAAAATTCTGGATCTCTTCATAGTAGAGGTACCATCATACGTTGTCTCTAGAATATACCAAGCTTACTTAGAAGTGGTACAACTCTAAATTATTCTATATTCATTAAGCATAATAGCTATGATGATTGCATACAACCTCTTACTTTTTCATTTTGACTCTTTACTTTCTTCCTTGGTCTTTTCAATTATCAGTTTAGAAATTATAGAATTATCGGTAATGGTCTTAGTTGGATACCTCCATCCATTTTAAAAAATGAAACCAGACATGGTCCCTAAGCGACCACAAGAAGGTTGGCATTTGGGACTTCCAATAGGCGTAATTTATCCCATTGAAAAGTGAGTGCCTATCGACATTGCCTCATTCTCCTGAATCCATTAGGAAGAAGTGTGTGTGTATAGTGAGTTTAATTGAATCAACATCAGAGCATTCAAGTCCAATATCGTGAGCCTACTTTTATACTAATTAAAAGAGTTTGGCATTTAGTACATAATTAGAGTACAAAGTTACTAACACCTTAAAGACTCGTCCCAAACTCGCAAGCAATAGAAAGTAAACACATAGTAGATAGATAATAAAAGTAATAAAAATTAATCACAAACCAAGAATATTAGTTTAAATAGCTGAGATAATAATCAGAAAGAAAAGAAAGCATGCAATAAATATCAAAAAATTTCTAATCAAAGTTTAAATCTTAGATTGTTTATACATACACAATGTAAACTCAAATTATACTAGCAAGGCATCACATAATACATAACACTATATGTAAAGGGATAAATCCACATACAACCCCTGTCAATGTGGTGAAATCTTCATATTGCTTATGGCAACCACTAGTCAGCAAACAATCCATAAACACAAAAATTGATACAACTTGACAAAAGTATAATACAAATACTTCTATTAGTTGGAACCACACTACCTTAACTACCTATTGTTGTTATTGTTCATTGCCTCTGTAACTACTTGATCTGACACATGGATTCAATTCTCTTCCATAGCCAACACTACACACGGTAGTGTGATTGATAACCAGTGATCAATAATGTGAACAAGAATGTAGGAAACACATAAACCACAATAACGAATAAACACTGCTTTGGGAATCTTAAGATAATACTAAACCCAACACAAAATCACAGTTTTACTTACAATAGAAATGTAAAATAGTTTTAAGTCCTCACTACTTAAGAATGATATTTTACTAAAAGAAAAATATAACACAAGCACTAAAATACACTAAAAGTGAATTATGAAACATAATAAAAAATCAGAGAGAATTTTGGCAAAATTTAGTTAGCTTTTTTCTTGATTAAAGAAGTGAAAAATAGGAAATTTTATAGAAAAATCAGCCAATCCAACCACTCTCGTAGATCACTTCATCACTTGCTTTAGAAATAATAAATAATTTCTCTTTATGACAATTAATAAGCTTTGAAAAATAAATTAAATAAAAAATAGTAAATTTTTTATTTTTAGAGCAAAAAGTACTAATGCCAGAATACTTTAAAACTTTACTTAACAATCTAATGCTATATTATTTCTAAAAATAAAAATAAGAGAGCATATATTTAAGTGATAATAGATCTACTCTAAAAAAGCATAAACACTATTAGTTCCAACTAAATTATAATTTGTAATGATAATTGTGACATATTTACACATAAGAGAATGTATATATTCTAATTAAAAATTATTAAAATAATTAATTTATATTGTTTTAATTTAAATGACCAAGTAATATTAATTTCCTAATGAAGAACTAGACGATCTGTACCACATTATAGAGGTGATGATTATTGATAGTTATGAAATGAAGGACAAATTGCATTCAATCATGGAGTGTAAAACCTTGGAAAGGTTAATGCAGTACAAAGCTCCTCCACATGGAGAAACTATGAAAGGTTTGAGGCCACATATTGATAAACAATCAAACACAATTCCTTTTGATGATCAACTTGAAGTTGAAATTAACCAAAGATGGGCAATGGATTCAATTGTCTATGTCTCCAACCTTCATCTTTATTGTTGGAGATCCTCTTATGGTACGCATGCCTAACAAATATACACATACTAATTTAAGTATGAACTTACGTGTCATATACATGTGTCAAATTCCAACTTAGAAAAACTCTATCTCAATTACATTCACTATTCACAATGTATGCTCGTTGGTAGTTAAAATTAGTATTATCTCCAATAAAAAAAGGTGTCTTACTTTTTTGTTAGGATTTTAAAAATCTCTTTCAATGATTCACCTAATTAATATTCTGATAGTTTTAAGATTTAATTTTATTCTGTTTGAAGTCATTAGTTTTTTAATCTAAAAATATCTCTAAGTCACAAAACTAGTATCTTTTTATATCTATTTCAAAATTAGAATTATAGATGTTTAAAATATATTTAAATATGAATTTTTAATTAAAAAGGTAGTCATATAGTCCTTAAAATTATGTTTTAGGATACTTTAATCTTTATATTTTAAGATTGTAATAGTTGAAATTTAGGATTTAATGTATTCTAAAGACATAAAACCCCACCAATTTTATTTAGTAAAATAATAAAATACTTCTTAAAAATTTAATTTATAGCCATTTTTTAGCATTTGCTAATAAAAACTTCTATGATTGATTCATTAAATGATTATATTTTCTAAAAAAAATAAATCATTATTCGAACAAACGGATAAAAGTAGAAAAAAAATACCACCTCTTCTGAAAGCCATACTCTTTATGTTTGTGAAAAAAAATAAAAGAAAAACTTGTTTTCCAAAAACAATTTGAAAAAACACAAAAGAACATGCAAGAACCTTATGATAACAGAATCTGAGTAATGGAAGAATAAATTCAGTGAAGCATCGAGTGGTGATGAGCTGAAAAGAAAATCGTTATTCAATGAGAGCATTTGCAGTTTCAATAGACGGTTCCATAATCAAGACACCAAAAGAGTTTGTAGATGAAAAACATCCCCAAATTCTCAAGGATTTTGATTATTTGGATTTTTAAGATGGTCTTATACACTTGAAGGGAGCCCCATTGATTCTGATAAACAAGTGTTCGTATTTGATTGAAATTAATGTAAGCAATATACTGTCATCCTAATTAACTGGTCTCAACCCTTGCTTCGAATGCATCTGAATGTAAAAATGTGAGAGTGAAATATAGGATTTTTTTTCACGCTGTAATTTGTCGTTGTGTGTAAGCTTGTATGTGTGTGCTTTTTGCTAAAAAGTTCACAAGGTGGATTAATTAGAAGAAAATTTTATACATGCTCTTAATGGATAATAGGTGTTGATTTGGTCCAAATTTCTTATACATTTTTTATTTTTGTAAAAATATTATTTGATCTTATATGCTATATGAAATAAAAATATAGTTGATTTAGAAAGGACGGAATGTTTTCCACGAGCAAAAGTTTTCATATGTTTTGAATCCATTGAAACCTTTTTTACTAAAACCTAAATTAGAGATATAAAATGAATTGCCTCATTTCATTTTATGTCTCCTTTAGTATATTTAATGGGTTTAAAGTATTATACGGTCTCATTTCATTTAAATATCATTTTATTTTATTTGATATCATGTATATTGTAATATTAATGGGCTTAACTTTAAACATATGATGTATAATTTTTTTCTTATTAAACTTATGTTATAAATTATCATTTGTCATATTTTATTGTTTTTGTATTCTTATTTGTCACATTTATACTTATTAGGGACAAATGAAATATCTCAATATTAATGTTTCATTACCGTTTGTTAAAGAACATGATATCCAACTGGTGACAACCAATACACCAGCTGGAAGCAGCCACCAACAGCTTGGTGGGGAATGATAGGTTGTCTAAGAACATGTCTCTCCATAATTGTGTTTATTTTTAATTATTACAATTTTACTTTTATTTTATATAAATAGGTTGTAAACATTCGTTTATTCATCATCAATAAATTCATTTCTTACTTGGTATCAGAGCTTAGGAAATAATTCCCAGAAAAATCAGCTCATAGAAATGTTTTCCCATTTTTCCTCAATCTGTTTTTTTTTCAAAACCAATTTCGATTCACAAAATAATTTCAATTTCATCCTAGCATATTATTCAGAAAAATCCGAGCAATCTGTAATTAAAATCAAGCCAAAATTCCTCTCCACGCGTTCACACACGCCTTGTTTAAACTCGTCGGCGTTCCACTGATGAGTGCTCAAAAAGCACTAAAATAACCATGATTTTATGTACCTTAATTGATTAAAAGTACATATATTTATATGTTTTATCATATATTTATATAAATTTGTCCTTTTCGGAATCACGGGTATTTTTATTGTTTTTCAGGTATTTTGGCTTAAAAACGCAATGTAAAGACTCAAAGAGGAATATTTGAAGCAATACATCACAAATATATCAACAAATAAGTGAGAAAAGGTCAACAAACATGGAAAAATCGGACGAAATGGGTCGAAAAGGTCAAAAATGTCAAAAAGACGGAAATTGCGCGCCGCAGCCCAGCCGTGCGCGCAGCCCAGCGCCCAGCCGCGCGCGCCCCAGCGCCCATTCCGCGCGCGCCCGCGCGCGCTGGCATGCCAAGCTGCGCGCAGCGCAGCGCGCTGGCACTGTTCACGCGCGCCGAGCTGCGCGCAGCGACAGCCCCAGCGCGCGCGCGCAGCGCCCCAGCAGCCCCCCTCCGCGCGCCCAACGCGTTTTCGCCCCATTTTTCACGTGCAGCCGCCCCTGTGACGTCATGCTGACGTCATTGATGACATCAGCAATTCCAATACGCGTTTTTACATTTTTTAATATTTTTTTAACATTTTTTTACTCATTTTTTCTCTCCATCCTCACCTATAAATACCCCCCTTCCATTCACTTCAAAACACACCTTCAAAACTCACTTCTCTCTTCTTTCTTTCTCTCATTTCTTAGTTTTTAGTTTCTCTTAGTTTCTTTCTAAGTTTCTAAGCTTTTCTTAGTTTTTCTCTTAGTTTTTAGTTCAATTCTCTTAGGTTTAGTGTTCTTCTCTTTTTGAGAGGAACTTGTAATGTTTTTGTAATAATTTAGATTTTTGATTCAATATATGGAAGTGCAAATTCCGCTCGGAGGTTTTCTAGCTACGGGAATAGCGTCGAAGTTCTGTAAGGATTTTATTTTCTTTACAGTTATTTTTATGCTTTATTCTTACATGTTATATTCAACTTGTCTGTGGTTAAATTTAACTATGCTAGCTGTTTAGTAAATATGATGTAATAACGACGTTGTTATGCTTGCGAAATATTAAATAGGTGAAAATTTCTAAAATGAATTGATTTTGTTTTTATTCAAGATTTTATATTAAGAATGTTAGAGAGAAATATATTATTTTTCATTACAAACTTAAAAATGAAAATTAGATTTTAAGGTTTAGTTATCCGGTCTAATTTAGAGTAGTGCTCTTTTATTTGTTGGTACAATCGCCCGGTAGTTAGAGTGAAACTCTATTTCAAAAGTTTTTATAAGAATTATTATGTGAAAATGTATTGACAACATGTTTTCAATAGTGGTTTTAAAACTTGAAAGTTAGTACTCGGATAATTAAATTCTTAAGTTTAATTTGGACACCTTGAATAATGTTTAAATTGTCTAACCCCACCAAAGGTGGCATTTAAATGGTTCATTTTCAATCTCTTAGAAAAAGGAATTAATTTAATTAAGCATATTAGTTATCAACCCCACCCATAGGTGTTAATTGATTTGTTTAGTTAACAAAGAATATCTAACCCCACCAAAGGTGGTATTTATATAAAAAAGAGAGAATCAATAAAATATCAATTTATATCTTTAATAACCTAGTTAATATGAGCAAGCATAATTAATTTAGTTATTATATCCATAAATACTCCGCTAATATAAATGATAAAAATTTGCATGAATATTTATTGAATCCGTATATATGTTTATTTTTAGATAATTATTTATTGAATCTGTATATATGTTTATTTTATGTTATTAGATTAGGAACACAAAAACCAAACTATCGTGACAGGATGTTTAGGATTTAATTTCGTTTTTAAAAGTTTGAATAATAAATTAAAAACCACATACATTCCTTCCTTAGATCGACCTTGGGAGTATACTTATCATTTTCTTCGAAATGATTCGTGCACTTGCGAGAGTTTTATAAATATTAAAACCAAAGTATTTGCGGGAATCGGCGGGAATGATAGGCTGTCTAAGAACATGTCTCTCCATAATTGTGTTTATTTTTAATTATTACAATTTTACTTTTATTTTATATAAATAGGTTGTAAACATTCGTTTATTCATCATCAATAAATTCATTTCTTACTTGGTATCAGAGCTTAGGAAATAATTCCCAGAAAAATCAGCTCATAGAAATGTTTTCCCATTTTTCCTCAATCTGTTTTTTTTTCAAAACCAATTTCGATTCACAAAATAATTTCAATTTCATCCTAGCATATTATTCAGAAAAATCCGAGCAATCTGTAATTAAAATCAAGCCAAAATTCCTCTCCACGCGTTCACACACGCCTTGTTTAAACTCGTCGGCGTTCCACGCGCCTCGCCGGAGACACACGTGCCAGTTGCTGAAGAAGACGACTCTAACGACACGTCGTCGCTCGCTCGCTGAAACAAACGACACGTCGTTTGCTCGGCGCTGAAACAAACAACGCGTCGTTCACTCGGTTTGGTCCTCGATCCGGTCTGGTCCGATTCGGTCTTCATTCAGTTCAGTGCTTCACCGTTGCAACCGTCGTTCCAACCACTCCAGACGCCGGTTCACCCACTTTCTGACCGGTTCTGCGGCTGAAATTTCCAGTTCTGTAATCCTTGACTCATTTTCTATAAGATAAAGCATATTTCAGTCCATTATTTATTTCATAAATAGTCATTATTGTCTAAAACACACTTAAACCCATTCCGTTCTTTCAAATTTATTCAACCAAAAATGTCTATGACTACCAATACCAACCCTACTTTACCAAAATGATATGATGATCCTAGCCATTCATTATATCTACACCACTCAGACCAACCAGGCATGGTTCTCGTAGCTCAATCCTTAAACCAAGAAAACTATCACATTTGGAGTCATGCAATGCTCATGGCTCTAATAACCAAAAACAAAGAAGGATTCATTGACGACACAATCAAAAGGCCATCAACAAACCTCTAAGCAGAAATCAAACAATGGACTCGCTGCAATATTCTTGTCAAAGGATGGATCCTCAACACCATATCACCCAAAATTGCAGAAAGTATCATGTATAGTGATACTACATATGAGCTATGGGAAGAATTAAAGGAACATTTTTCGCACACCAACAGCGTGCACCTATTCCACATTGAGTAAGAGATCCATGATTGCATGCAAGAAGGTGTGAGCATTGGAGAGTACTATACCAAATTGAAAAGTTTATGGGATAGTTGTGATGCACTATGTCCTCTTCCACACTGTGGAGGAAATGCCGGAAGGGAATTACAAGAATATCAACAAAAGCAACGAACCATAAAGTTTCTCATGGGCCTTAACACGGTTTACACATCAGCACGCGGACAAATCTTGCTCATGGAACCATTACCTACAGTAAATAAGGTATATTCACTTATTGTTCAAGATGAAAAGCAAAGAGTTTTCTCCACTCAGAGGATAGGAAGGATGCTAGAAGTTGCCGCACTTGTTGCCAGAGATAGTCGTCCACAATATCCTCAGAAAAATTACCCACCAAGGAACCCACATCTCAAGTGCAATAGATGCAACAATATATGCCATAATTCTGAGAATTGCCGAAGTCACCTCAAATGTGATTTTTGTGGTCTCAATGGACACATTTTTGAAAACTGCCGAAAGCGTCTCAAATGTAATTTCTGTGGTTTGAATGGACATGACATCAACATGTGTCAGAAGAAAGGAGTAATTCAAGATAAGAGAAACACAAGTTATGGCTTCCCTTCCAAAGCTCATCATACTGACTTTCAGGAAAGCTGCTCTGACACAAAGACACCATCCCACAATCTTACATATGCCCAATATCAAGAGCTCCTTACACTTCTCAATCAATCCAAATCAGGTAGCATAGAAAATCAAGTGACTACTTCTTCAGGTAACACATTATGTGCAACTGTTTTCCATTCAGAAACTCGTTGGATTTTTGATACAGGGGCAACTGATCATATGGTCTGTTCCGAAAACCTTATGAGCTCCAGAATTCCAGTCACTAATCGGCATGTGCATTTACCTGATCATTCTCTTGCCCGTGTCACACATATTGGCACTATACATTTCTCAAATAATTTCATACTCCATAATGTCTTGTGTGTTCCCTCCTTCAAATTAAACTTAGTTTCAGTTGCCAAACTAACTCAAACCTCATTTTTCCATGTCACCTTCACTAATAGTATGTGCTTTGTTCAGGACAAATGCTCAGGGAAGACGATTAGGATGGGAACTGAGAAAGCAGGACTCTACTACCTGACTATTTCTGAAAAGGCTGGATGTTTCTCTGTTTCAAACACTGCTTCTACCAACTCTCATCTATGGCATCAAAGACTTGGTCATTTATCTAATAATAGTTTGCGTGTAATTTCTCTTTCCATCAACACACCCTTTTGTTCCATTAGTGATTGTTCTATTTGTCCATTAGCTAAGCAAACACGTAATCCATTTCCTTTAAGTTCCATCAATACAAAAGCACCTTTTGAAATGATTCATGTTGATATTTGGGGTGGTTATCACATTCCAGCACTTAATGGAGCACGTTATTTTCTCACTATTGTTGATGACTACTCAAGATGCATATGGGTCTATCTCTTACATACTAAATCTGATACACACACATTTCTTACCACCTTCATCAATCTTGTTGAAACACAATTTTCATCCAGAGTTAAAGTCATTCGTAGTGACAATGGACCAGAATTCTCTATGACCCAGTTGTTTTCTACCAAGGGAATCCTTCATCAAACTAGTTGTGTCTCTACCCCTCAACAAAATGGTGTTGCTGAATGCAAACACCGTCATCTTCTCAATGTCGCTCGTTCATTGCTCTTCCAAGCAATCTTCCTAAACAATTATGGGGAGATGTCATTCTTACAGCCACATACCTCATAAATCGTACTCCAACACCTGTTATCAAGGGTAAAACACCATTTGAAGTCCTTTTTCACAAAACTCCTAGGTATGAACACCTTCGTGTTTTTGGTTCCCTGTGCTTTGTGTCTACACATCATGATCGACTTACCAAGTTTGATGCTAGGTCACATAAATGCATATTCATTGGGTATCCATCTAGGATCAAAGGTTATCGTGTCTAAAATCTGGAAACAAACAAGACTTTAGTGTCTCGTGATGTTATCTTTCATGAATATGTATTTTCTTATTTCACTTCCGCTGTCAACACTCCAACTCTATTTCCTCCATCAGAAGATACTATTTATGATGACCTACCCAACATTTGTCAATCAACCAATCCAAATATATCACTTGATCATACACCATATGTCCTTCCAACAATCAACTCAGACACTCTTCATCTTCAAAATTCATCTCCAGAAACATCATCGTCAACTTCTCCACCACACATAACTCTTCCAACACCAATCACACATAGGCTTCGTCGATCCACCAATGTTCCTAGCTACCTTCAAAAATATCATGTAGAAGCTTCCTTACCTTCTCGGTCCTTCCCTTCGTCTCACTCAGCATCGTCCAAAGACAAAGGTACTTCTCATTCTTTATCTCATGTACTTACCTATGACCAATTATCACCTACACATCGTGCTTTTGCTACTTCTATTTCCATTCTCAGGGAACCAACCACCTTTGTTGTAGCTTTCAATGATCCAAAATGGCGGCTTACCATGAAACAAGAACTGGATGCTCTTGAAACTAATGGCACTTGGACGCTTCAATAGCTTCCTCTAAACAAGAAATCAGTTGGTTGTAAATGGGTCTACAAAATCAAGTATAATCCTGATTGTTCTATGGAACGATACAAGGCTCGGTTAGTGTCCAAAGGATAAAGTCAGATTGAAGGTTTTGACTACCAAGAAACTTTTGCACCAGTAGCCAAACTTGTCACTGTTCGGCTTCTCCTTGCCGTTGCTGCTATTCAAAATTGGCATCTTCGACAACTCGATGTAAACAATGCTTTTCTCTATGGTGATCTTCATGAAGATGTCTACATGTCCCTTCCACCTGGATCCGGACGAAAGGGGGAAACATGAGTATGTAAGCTACATAAATCTTTGTATGGACTCAAACAAGCCTCACAACAGTGGTTCATCAAGCTATCAACAACACTTAAGCTAGCTAGTTTTAACCAATCCAAGTATGATCACTCACTGTTCGTCCGAACCCGTGGTAATTCCTTCTCTGCTCTTCTTGTCTATATAGATGATATAATCATAACAGGAAACAATATACAAGACATTGAAGAAACTAAGAATCATCTCATGAGACAATTCAAGCTTAAAGATCTCGGTGAATTAAAGTATTTTTTGGGCATAGAAGTTTCACGTTCTAGGAAGGGAATTGTTCTGTCACAACGTAAGTACGCACTTGAAATATTGGAGGACATGGGTTATCTTGGTGCCAAATCTGCCAATTCACCTATGGAACAAAATTTATCCCTCAGCAAGGTTGAAGAGGAATTCATCAGTAATTCCACATCCTATCGAAGACTTGTTGGGAGATTAATATACTTGACCATCATAAGGCCCGAATTAGTGTATGTCGTGCAAATTCTCAGTCAATATATGGATAAACCACGACAACCACATTTGGAAGCAGCTCAACGAGTGCTACGATATGTCAAGAACACACCAGGGCAAGGTCTATTTTTCTCAGCAACTAGTTCATTACAACTAAATGCTTTTTGTGATGCAGATTGGACAAAATGCACAGATACACGACGATCAACCACAAGATATTGTATGTTTGTTGGAAACTCGCTAATTTCTTGGAAGACTAAGAAACAAAATACAGTCTCACGATCAAGTGCAGAAGCAGAATATCGCTCTATGGCAGCAGCATGTTGAGAAGTAACCTGGTTACGATATATTTTGGATGATTTGTGTATCAAACACTCCCAACCAACCAAGTTATCTTGTGACAATCAAGCAGCTCTTCACATTGCATCAAATCCAGTGTTTCATGAGCGAAGCAAACACATAGAGATCGATTTCCATCTAGTAAGAGAAAAGATTCAAGCTGGAATGATCAAAACTTATCATATCTCTACATTAGAGTAACCAGTAGATATATTTACCAAATCCCTGAGTTTTCCACAGTTCTCAAGCTTACTTAACAAGTTAGGAATAATTAACATATATTCTAACTTGAGGGGGAATGTTAAAGAACATGATATCCAGCTAGTGACAACCAACACACCAGTTGGAAGCAGCCACCAACAGCTTGGTGGGGAAGGATAGGCTGTCCAAGAACATGCCTATCCATAATTGTGTTTATTTTTAATTATTACAATTTTGCTTTTCTTTTGTATAAATAGGTTGTAAACATTCGTTTATTCATCATCAATAAATCCATTTCTTACACCGTCTTATCTCAATAAAAATTAAATAATAAAAAATGAAATAAATTTTAAAAATTAATATATTGTCTCATGAATCTCATTAAAATATTATCTTAATTTACACCTCTAACCTAAATCACTGAACATAGTACAAAAATTATGCATATTCCCTATCAATCTTTCACGCTCTAGTGATAGGCCACAACGTTGAACAAGGGACCATAAGCCAAACCCCAAGTACATGGGTCCTTAGTGGGTTGAGTGGGATGTAAGTTTATGTATTTTTCTTTCATGTTTTCAACAATTATGTGTGAGTGTTTTTAGCAGTTATGCTTGAGTGGGACAGTTATGTGTGAATGTGATTATGTTTAGTTTATGTGTAATTAGAATTCCTTGTTTTGTGTAAGGCTTTTGCCTATTTAAGCAGCCATTTCTATCAATGAAAAGGGTAGACAAAAAACATTGTATTCAGATTGTAGTACATTTCTCACTTGAAGAGAAAACAAAGTTGTATTGGGACCTATCACCTAGGTCCCAAAATACTAGGCTCATTCCATTCCACCCAAATGTCATTGTTGTCACTTGTATTAAATTCCAACCACCCCATATGTCATTTAATTGTTTTGTGCATTTTTTGTGTAGGGCATCCGTAATTATTTTAAAAATATTTTGATAATATTTCAACCACATTTTAGCATTTCATAATTAGATCTTTCAACACTTTGGGTAATATTGTCGTTATTCTCTTAATTAGTATTTTTTTAGTATTAGTTTTAGTTACTTAATAATTTATTTTATTTTAGTAAGAAAAAAATATTTAGATTAACTTAACTAGTAATTGACTTGTGAGTAATGTTTATGAGATAGAGATTAATAGTATAATTTCATATTGCATTAAATTTTAAATGATATTGCAAATCTTGTATTTAAAATGTGTAGCTAAAGTCACTTTACTTTTACAAATAGAATATATTGATCATTTTACTTAAAATTAATTATTCACATTATATAATGTTACATTTGTGAACATTTTAGTTATTTAGGCTAATTTTTGCTATTTTACTCACTTTATATTCACTTTTTGAGATATTTTACTCTTCAAACATCTACCAACATCCTACTACTAAGGTTTAATTCAATCTTAATGAAATTTTCCCAAAACAAGTGATCCAAAAAACTAAAATTGGCTAGAAATGATTAAAATGTCTAAAAATACAATAGTATAGTGACTAAATTGCAACAATTTTAAGAATTGTGACAAATGTGTTCAATTTGTGAAAGTAAAATGATAGAAGTGTTGTGTTACCCATTAATTGTTTGCCTAGATAAGTTATTGATAAGTTAATGTTTATGTTACTTCCAATCGTTATTCTTGCATTATTAAAAACAATTTTCCTTAATAGTTTTGTTTACATTTAGAGTAGTTTAAACGTGTGAATTCGAGGTATGCTTTTTGTTATAGGGGAAATCCTTCTTGATTTTCTATTTGTTTTAGTATATTTGCTTACAAATATAATTCGTTTAAATTGTATGTATATACATAAAGGTGATGTTTGGTTAGAGGGAATGGAAATGAATCAGAATTGATTTCTTCCAATTTGTCTGTTTGGTTGGGCAGAATGGGAGGACGGAATGAAATCGATTACTAAAAGAGAATGAATCACTATTCCTTCTCCCCCTTCAGGAATCATGATTCCATTCCCATCTAAACTTTTTTTTTCCAATTTTACCCTCACGCCAAATATAACTCTAAACTCAAATCCTAAACCCAAAACCCAAAATCCTAAAACCCAAAACCCTAAACCCTAAATCCAAATCCTAAAACCCTAAACCCTAAATCCCAAAACCTTAAACCCTAAACCCTAAATCTAAAATCCTTAAACCCCAAATCCCAAATCCCTAAACACTAAACCTTAAACCCTAAACCCTAAAACCTAAATCCCAAAACCCAAAACCCAAAACCATAAACATTAAATCCTAAACCCTAAAATCTAAATCCCAAAACCCTAAATCCCTAAACCCTAAACCTCTAAACCTCAAATCCCTAAACCCCTAATTACAAATCCTAAAACCCTAAACCCTAAACCATAAATCCAAAATCCCAAATTCTAAAACCTTAAACCTTTTTTAGAAAAATAATAATTTTAACCCTAAACCTTAACCCATAAATATAACCCTAAATCCTAAATCCCAAACCTCAAAATCCTAATCCCTATTTAGAAAAATAATAATTTTAACCCTAAACCTTAACCCATAAATATAACCTTAAATCTTAAATCCCAAACCTCAAAATCCTAAACCCTATTTAGAAAAATAATATATTTATTTTTAATTAAGTAATAACTATTTAGAAAAATAATGATTTCAATAATCTATTTTGTCTAACGAAAAAATAGTAATTAAATGACATTATTTGAATTTTACTGAATGTAGGGGTATTAAGGTAATTTATAGTTTTTTTCATTTCATTATAGTGACAAACTAAACACTGTAATCCTTATTACGAGCTTAATTCCAGTGATCAAACCAAACAACATTGTTTCATTTCCATTCCATTCAATTTTGATTCCAATTCCGATTCTGATTCCATTCCAAGAACCAAACGCCACCAAAAGGAATAAGTCATTGATCATAAATTTAAAGTTTCATATAAATTCTTAAATGGTTTAGAGCTTTTCTTGAATTTTGTTGGAAACAATGCAATTAATTTAAATTATATTCCATGTCCTTGTGAAAACCTTCAAAGAAAGTTAGGCATCCATAGAAGAACAAGAGAAAGATTAAGAAGCATGAGAGTAACAAACTAACAAACTTCAGCAATGCATTCACGCTACACAATTGGCATTATATTCACACTTGATGCTTAATGCCTACCTATAAGCTCATGGTCTTGAAAGAACAATGAGTTTAGTTCTCAATTCTATAAACCTAGCACTCGATAATGCTTTAGTCATTATATCTGTAATTTGTTCTTATGAAGGTGTGAACGTTATATTCTATTTTCTAAGATCTTCTCTCTAATGAAGTAAAAAATCAATCTTAACATACTTAGTTCTTGGATGAAAAATGGGGTGCCTAGCAACGCAACCTGTGCTTATATTATCATAGTAACCAACAGGTACTTCACTTAATTTCACCTTCAATTCAGTGAGCACCTTCTGTATCCTGATTAATTCACACACTACATAAGTTAAGGCTCAAAATTCAGCCTCAGTTGATGAATATGATATGACTTTCTACTTGCTTGAGTACCATGACACAAGAGAATGGCCAAGATAAACACTATATCCACTTATAGACCTTCTGTCATCACTACTTGATGTTCAATCAGCATATATGCATGTTGTAGACTTAAACTCTATGACCTGTACATTATGAGGCCATGGGTGGATGTGTCTTTTAGATATCATAGCAAGTGTTTTGTAACAACCTAATGTGGCAATGTAGTGCTTATAAAAATTGACATAGCTTATTTATCGAGATGCTAATTTCAAGTTGAGTTAGAGTATAATATTGTAAAGCCCCTACTAGTATATGGTAAAGGGATGCATTAGAAAGTGACTCACCATCATGTTTGGATAGTTGTTGGCTAGAAACCATGGGTGTAGTGATAATTTTGGCATCATGAAGTTGAACATGATCAAGTAAACCATGAATGTATTTGTCTTTACTCAACTGAAAACCATCTACATTATAAGTAACTTCCACTCCTAGGTAGAAATTTAACTCACCAAGATCCTCCAATGAGAAAATTGAGTTAAGCTTAACAATAAGAGCTGTGATAAGGATTGAAATTTTACTAGCCACAATGATGTCATCGATATAGATGAGAAAGACAACAAAGTCATAATCTATATCATGAATCATCATTGATGAGTCAACATTGGATCCATATAAATTAAGATTGTTCAAAAAACCACTTAACTTCAAGTACCAACCTTGAGGAGCTTGTTTAAGGTCATAGATCACCTTTTTTAATTTGCACATATTATGAGGATATTGAGTACTAACAAAACTAGTGGGTTGAGCCATTTACACCTTCTCTTGGATGTCACCATTCAGAAAAGTTATGTTAACATATATATAACTATCTAATACACCACTGTTGGGACAAGGAAAGGTTAAGAACAATACAAATGGTTGTATTTTTTACCACAACACTAAATGTCTCAATATAATCTACTCCATTTGCTTGCTAAAACTGTTTGGAAACAACCTTGTACTTTTACTTGTCCAAGGTGCAATCAGCCTTTAACTTTGTTTTGGATATCTATTGATTGACTATAATCTTACTTCCAAGAGGTGGAAGAACTAAATCCTATGTGCCATTCTACATAAAGGAATCATACTAACACTACATAGCATATTTCCACTTAAGAATGTGAAGAACAACTTTCATAGATAAAGGTTCAGATAGGATCTTTATGGCCAAAAGAACCTTGGGTTTGTGGATTCCATTTTTTGCTCGAGTTAGCATAGGATGTGTATTGGAAGAGAGTGGTGGTAAACTATATGAAGTAGACATTGGTAGATCAACATAAAGCTTAGGAAAAGTAGTAGGTAAAGTAAAAAAGAGATTTCATACTTCTCTAGTGATTGAACCAAAAGGAATAGATGCAAAAGTTGGTACAAAAATAGGCTAAGATAGAGACTGAATCATAGGGGTAGGTTGAAAAGGAAACTTTGTCTCATTAAATTGAACATGTATGGAAACATAAAATTTCTTTGAAAATCCTTGTTAAGGATTCATAGCCTAAGAAACTACATGGTAGAGAGCGTGGTGTTAGCTTATTATTGTTGTAAGGTCACAAAAAGGGAAAATAAAAGCATCTAAAGATTTTAAGGTGTGAGTAATCAGGTGTCATTAAATTTAATTAAAATATAACCCTAAATGTATTTTGTAAAAAATAAAAAGTAAAAGTAACCACTTTATTGCATGTCATTTGGGATAATAAATACATAATTTTATCCATTTTATATATTTTAATTTTATATTCTTAATAAGTAAGCACTTATTTTAATTTTACATGTATTTATTTATTTATCTTTCTAATTCTTATTCTTTATATTATTATAATAAAATAAAAATATGATATTTTTATTTTCCAAGTTTAATATTATTAACTACTTAATATTGAAATTTTAGCCTAAAATCAAAGATATCTTTCAATTTCACACGTACTATAAAAATGACATTGATTAACGATCTTTTAAATTTCATTAAAGTCGAATTCCATCTTTAATTTTTTTGAAAGGTTATGTAAACATTGAGGAAATTATTAGTATTTTTCGGATATATACTTAAGGTCTTATAATTTATTAAAATATACATTTTAGTCCTTTATTTTTTAATATATAAATCTAAGGTCTCTAATTATTTAAAAGTTTCATTCAACTCTAAATAAGTTTTTTATGGGTAAATCTAAAATTTTGAAAAATTAAATACAAGGTTTTTAAAATGATATTATAAATTCAATTTTTAAAGTTAAAAAAGAAGTAAAAAAGCAAAAAAATCAACAAATTTAACTTAGATTTGAAACCCAAAACAATTCTTATTTGTTTTTGAAAATGTAGATGTTTAAAAATAATTAAAATTGAAAAGGACAAAAAAAGTAAAAATAAAATAATAATTTTAAAAAGACAAAAAAATATTTTTTTTCATTCTAAATATAAATTGAATATATATATATATTTTCAAAAATGAATTGTTTTATTAATTATAAAATTTTATTTTTAATTTTGGTATTATTTTTTAAAATTCCAAATTTATCCTTAAAAACACTATTTTTACTTGATTGAAACTTTTAAAGAATTAGATAACCTTAGATATATATCTTAAAAGAAATATAACTAAGGTGTACGTTTTAATAAATTACATGATCCTATACCTTTTGAAGAATTGCATAACGTGTAGACACTTTAATCTTTCAAAATGTTATAGAAATTGAACATATATTTAATACAATTATGAATATACGTTACATATTTACGAGATTATAAGAAAATTGAACATCTTTTAAAAGCTTGAAACGAGTTAAAAATAAAAATATATCAATGAAGACACAATGCTTTGCAATATGCACTCAATTAAACCTTTTTCATATATATATATATATATATATATATATATAAGTCATAGTTAATTACTTTTTATGCCTAAAATGTATGGGGTAATTTTTAAAAATGTCTAAAACTTTTAAATCATTATAATTATATCCAAAATGTATGAGTTACCAGAAAAATACCCAAAAAATTTGTGGCAAGAATTTTTCTAATAAATGTTAGATACGTGCGTTGCACATCCATTTTCTTGAGGAAAAAAAATAATTTTAGGTTTGGGCTATTTAAAAAAAAAGTAAATGGAAAACTAAAACTTAAGAAATAGAAATCAAGACCAAAACCTTCAATCTCAACCCAACCATGCTAAATGGAAATTTGAAACTCAACAACAAATCGACTTTTCTAAACTCCTGTAAGCCTTAAGACATGTTAGTTTCAACAACAATAATAAGAAAAACTCATCAATTGATTTGAATGAGTCTCAATCTCTTCCTACTCCTTCTCACTTCCCCATTGGTGCCAGAGTCGTTGATTGTAAATGAAGCATAACATAGACTTTATAGTTTAGTAGAAGAAGAAGTGGACTTGTGGTCATAGCCTAGTTATGGCAATGGTTAAAAGATGACAGAATAGGTGAATAGGATAATGAGAAAAAAAGATGTGATATTGAAGGAACATTACAGATGATTTATTCATGAAATTAGTGATATTGAGTGATGGGACTCTATTTGGAATTGGGTTTTCTTCAAAAAGAAAGGATTTCAAATTGAAAGTAGTATTGGGTAAGGAACGAAAAAAATATGAAGGAAGCCATAAACGTGAAAAAGGAAATAAGAGAATCGATCATGTATTATGAAGAAGAAGATGATGAGACCTAAAATAGCCTTTTCGTCATCAAGAATGCAAGTGCAATGCACATGTTTAACTTTGGTTTGAAAAATTAACATTAGTTAACTTTTGAATATTTTTTTAGTACCTTATACGTTTTGAGCATAAGTGTAACAATTTAAAAGTTTTGGACATTTTTAAAAATTATCCTATGCATTTTGGGTATAAAACATAATTAACCCAAAAGATTACGTGGACTTTTGTATATATTGATCAATTATGTTCAAAAGTATATTTTCATACTTATAAATAACAAATATCATTTCACATTTATTATTTAAAATCATAGCATTAACATATATGATTATGATTTAATTGTGAGCAATTTATAATTCCATGTGCTGAGACATTATTCATTGCACTTGATATTATAAGACAATTGGATTTATACATGTTTCAATTCATTGTATAAAGAAAAATTTCTCTAGTTTGATGAAATAGCTAGACATCATGTAACACATGATAGATCAAAGCCTTCCTAAAATGATGAATTGATAAGTATGTAGAGAAGACTTGAGAAATGAAAAAAAGATGATATTTCATTGATTACTTAATTGATAGTGCTAACAATAATACATATATTTACAAGGAAATGGAATAACCAGATTTCATATGAGGATATGCTAACAAAATGCCTTTGTGTGATATCACATGATGCATGGTGCATTCGATTAGCAACGATGCACACACTTGCACATAGTGCATTCTATTAGCACTTCACATAGTACACACACTTGCATTTTATTCATACACTAAAAAATATAATATATACTTTCACCCCCCATAAAGTCATGGTCTATTCAAGATTATGAGCTTAGTCTATAGTTTCTAAAATCAGTGAGATGGTAGTGGTTTTGTCATAATGTCTACAATTTGTTTCTTTGTTGGAGTGTATTCTACAAATAGAATACTTGAGAGTAAATTTTCACATATGAAATGAAAGTCGACCTCAATATGTTTGGGTCTAGCATGAATGATTGGATTTTTAACTATATAGCCAGCACAAACATTGTCACAATAAAATGTTGGTGTTGTGTGAATGACTATGTGCAAATCTTGAAGTATACATTGGATCCATAGTAGTTTGTGATCCTAAATGCTAGAGCTTGAAATTCAGCCTCCATGGAAGAATGAGATACTACTTTGTATTTGCATGAGTTCTAGGAAATCAGAGAGATACTAATAGGCAGAACCGACATCGTTGATCCTGCCATAGCTTTGGTTTTATATTTATAAAACTCTTGCAAGTGCACGAATCATTTTATAGAAAATGATAAGTATACTCCAAAGGTCGATCTAAGTAAGGAATATATGTGGTTTTTAATTTATTATTCAAACTTTTAAAAACGAAATTAAATCCTAAACATCCTCTCACGATATTTTCGGTTTTGTGTTTTTAATCTAATAACATAAAAATAAACATATATACAGATTCAATAAAAATTTAGGGAAATTTTATTTCTTACAATAGTGGAGTATTTATGGATATAATAAATAAGTTAATTATGCTTGCTCATATTATTTAGGTTATTAAAGATATAAATTGATATTTAATGATTCTCTCTTTTTTATATGAATACCACTTTTGGTGAGGTTAGATATTCTTTGTTAACTAAACAAATCAATTAACACCTATGACTGAGATTGATAACTAATTTAGTTAATTAAATTAATTCCTTTTTTGTAAGAGATTGAAAATGAACCATTTAAATGTCACCTTTGGTGGGGTTAGACAATTTAAACTTTATTCAAGGTGTCCAAATTAAATCTAAGAATTTATTTATACAAGTACTAACTTTCAAGTTTTAAAACCACTACTTAAAACATGTTGCCAATATATTTTCAGATAATAAGTCTTATAAAAACTTTTGAAATAGAGCTTCACTCTAACTACTGGATGATTGTACCAACAAATAAAAGAGCACTATTCTAAATAAAATCGAATAACTAAACCTAAAATCTAATTTTCAGATTTAAGTTTGTAATGAAAAATAATATATTTCTCTCTAACATTCTTAATATAAAATCTTGAATAAAAAAAATCAATTCATCTTAGAGATTTTTACCTATTTAATATTTCGCAAGCATAACAACATTATTATTATATCATGTTTACAAATAGCCAGCAAAGTTAAATCTAATCACAGAAAAATTAAATATAACATGTAAGAATAAAGCATAAAAAATAACTATAAAGAAAATAAAATCCTTATAGTACTTTGATTATTCCTATTGTTGGAAAACCTCCAAACAAAATTTTCACTTCCATTTATTGAATCGAAAAGCAAATAAATTACAAAAACATAATTAGTTCTTCTCAAAAAGAGAAGAACTCTAAAACTAAAAAAACTAAAAACTAAAAACTAAGAAATGGAGAGAAAGAAAGAGAGAAGAAGATGTGTTTTTAGGTGTGTTTTGTTAGGAAGAGAATGAGGGTATTTAACGGTGAAGAGAGGAAGAAAAAATGGGTGAAAAAATGATTAAAAATAGAGAAAATGCGAAATAGTGAATGATGATGTCATAGTACTGACGTCATGCAGTGTGGGGCGCGACGGTGCGCGGGGATGGGGCTGATGGGCGCAACGACAAGTGCAGATGGGCGCAGGCACGTACGGAATGGAGAGTAGTCTCACATAGACTGGACAATGTGGCACGCATAAACAGGGCACTGATGGGTGCGGGCATGAGCGGACTGGGCGGCTACGTGCACGATTTCCTCATTTTTGACCCATTTTGTCCAATTTTTCCATCTTTTTTTTTACTTTTCTCATTTACTTTATGAATATATTTATGATGTATTACCTCCGGTATTTTTCTTTGAGTCTTTAAGTTACTTTTTTTAAGCGAAAATACTTGAAAAATAATAAAAATACTCATGATTCCGAAAAGATAGATTTATATAAATATATGATAAAATCGTATAAATATATATCTTTTTAATTAATTAACGTGCATAAAATCATGATAATTTTAGTACTTTTTGAGCACTCATCAGATACCTAAGTTGGCACAATGACCTCTTATTGATCTTCTATCATCTGTGCTTGGGGCCTAGTCTATATTTGTGTATATTATGAGTGATAAGTGATTGTACTTCTATAACATCACACCATGTTTCATTGTACCTTTTAGATAGCATAATAGTCATTTTTCAACAATTATGTGAACTTTGGTAAGAGTATGGAAAAATCGACATAGTTTATTAATTATATAATTGATTTATGGTCTAGTGAGTGTGCAATATTGAAAAACACCCACTAAGAATAGATGTTAAGTGCCTTTAGTTTCAGGCAAGAGTTCTCTATTAAATGTAGACAAAACATTGGCTATTTAAAATGATCTGGAAGCTTCCTTAAGGTCACTGAGATTGGCTTTTCCTAACAACTCATTGATATACTTATTCTGACTCATATATATTCCATTATCAGTCCTATTAATTTCAATACCAAGAAAATATCCCAAGTGGCCTACATCTTTCAAAGAATAGTAAGCATTAAGTTTTGTAATAAGATATTGAACAAGTGTTGGATTGTTTCCTATGACCAATATGTCATCAACATATATTAAAATAATGATTAAATTATTGTTACTAATATATATCATTATTGAGGTATTGGCATTTGTTTTCTTAAATCCAAATTATAACAAACATCATATGAGTGTTATTTACCAAGCTCGTGAAGCATGCTTCAAGCCATAAATTATTTCATTTTTGATTTTGTAGACGTAATCTAGGTTGAGTCATGTAAAGTTTCTCTTGAATGTCTCCATTGAGAAGTGTTATATTAACATCAAGTTACCTTATAGGCCAATTTTTAGAAAGTGCAAAGGTCATATAACTTTGATAGATGTTTGTTTAACAATTGGCCTGAAGGTTTCCTTATAATCAAGACCAGTAGTTTGTTGAAAGCCTTTTGCTACCACTCTTGCAATATATTTGTCAAAGATCTTATCATATGTAAGCTTGGTGAAAAAAATACATTTCTTTCTTATGATTTTTCCTTCTTTATTGTGGGGAAAAAAAGAACCCATGTATTATTTGAATCAAAGCTTTCATTCAATGAGCATGACTTCTTTCCATTGATAGATTTTTAGTGTTTCTTTCACATTTTTTTTGCTCAATTAAGATAATATTGGTATTGTAAGCCTTTGGCTTGTGATTTCCATCTTTGGATCTTGTAGTTATAGGGTGTATATCGGCTATCTCATGAAGTAGTTATTGTGGTAGATCAACAAATAAATGAATGGCAGATGGATCAAAAATTATAATAGGTTGTGAACTGACCAATGGTAAGGTAGATGTATTTGCACGGTTGCCAGATGATAAAGATGAACCAGATGACAATAAATTATGACAGTTTATAGTTATGGGTTCTGATCGGTCATATGAGATGGTGTCATAGTGTCAGGTAAAGAAAGTGTAGACTTAGGTGTCATGGGATTGGTATTTGTAGAAGGAATAATGGTAGAAGGAATGAAATCAGGTGAAAGGGATATGACAGTGTTTGGACTACTAGACTTTGGTGCATATTGTGCATACAATGGATTTGTGTTATAGACAAGGTTGATTGGTTTAGTAACTGAAGGCATTTGAACAAACATAGGTTGTGGAATGTTTTGATTTATGGTCTTAGTTGTAGCAAGGATTTTTAAGAAATGGAAATTCATGTTCATTAGAGACTACATAAGTGGAGATATATACTCTATAAGAAACTAGTTCAAGGCATTATAAGCCTTTATGATGAGCTACATATCCAATAAAAACAAAGGCAGAGAGCTTGGTTCAAGTTTGTGTTGATTATATGGTCTGAGATAAAGGTAACATAGACACCCAAAGAAATAGAAGTTCATAGGGGCTCTTATGATTGAGAGTTTTGGAAGGCATTCTATTAATAAGATGCACAATTATTTTAACATCATATTCCCAATATACAAGTGGCATATCCGCTTGAATCAATAAGGCCAAACATGTTTCTAAAACATGCTTATTTTTTTTCTCTCTATCACCCTATTTTGGGAAGTAGTATAAAGGCATGATATCTTTTAGAATATCTTCCTTGAAAGATATATGTTTCAAGACTCTTTAGTTCACTACCTCCATCACTTTGGAGTTGTTGAATATGTGTTTGAAAGTATTTATTAATGAGTGCTTCAAAGTTTAGGAAAATACTTGCAACTTCAATTTTGTTAAGATAAAACATATATCAATTGAAATCTTGTGCAATCTTTAACAAAAGGCAAGAAATATTTCATTTCATGTATTGAAGTAACACTTGATGGACCCAGAGGTCTACATGAACTATGGGAAATGGAGATTTAGATCTAGTATGTTTATGAGTAAAGGGTATTTTATGAGCGTTGCTTAGTTAACAAGCTCCACAGATTTTAATACCACTATTAGGTAATATAGATTGATTGAGAGTTCGAGTTATCTGGTGCACAACTGAGGTATAAGGATGACCCAATTTTTCATGGAGAAAAGCTCTATTAAGTGTAACTTTATTGTATTGATGGTTTTTGAAATAGCAGCACAACGGTTTAGCTTATATAATCCATTTTCAGTGCCTCCCATGAGTAGTGTAGTCTAAATGAAGTGATCATTCACAGAGAAACTAGTGGAATGGAATTCAACTAATACATTATTATTATTATTCTCATTGTGTAACCTTAGTGTTTGGGTGGAACAATTTATAATGGTAGATCTAGATTGATAAATGGGAATAGTATTCTCATTACCTAACTTGACAGAAGCATTGCCTGAGTAAGGCTAAGGCTCCTGAACTTTATTCTAATCATTAGTTAGGTGACAAGTTATTCCAATATTCATAAACCAAGCTTTGTCAAAAGAAATTGTTAAAGTAGCAACTGATGCTAGAAGGGCCTGAGATGAAGGAAAATATTGTTGATCATCATAGGTAATTGGCTGAGGTGTTGGTGAGAACTGAGGATGATCAATGATTGGTTCAGAGTTGGGTTGAGCGAGAAGGATTCTTAGATCGTACCTAAGCCACATTATTTCTTAGAGGAGTTAGGCCTCGAGAAGGTATTTATTGGGTATTTGGGTTATTTTTCTTAGACTCCATATATCTAACATAGCATTTAGCAACTGTGTGCCCAATTGTTTTACAAATTTGGCACTGGATGTTATTGTCTTTGGGTGATGGTTTGCCTTTATTTTGATTAGATGGATTGCTTTGTCGTGAGACATTATTGCTAGTGGTTTGAGGGTCTTGAAAGAGATGGAGTTTCCCCAACTGATGGATTTTATTGATAGGATTGTTTAGTGACTGTGCATAATGTTAGCACTTCACAAAGCTCACATACTTACACTTTGTTCACACACTCACAAATACAATATATACTTTCAATAAAGGTGATGATTCTTGACATTTATGAAATGGGGGACAAATTGAATTCAATCATGAAATGCAAAAGCTTGGTAAGGATAATGAGTCCAAACACTGATAAACTATTAATCACAATCCTTTTTTATGATCAAATATCTAGACTTGAAATTGAAACCAAAAATGATCATGGATTCATTTGTCTATATCTCCAACCTACTCCATCTTTATTGTTGGAGATCTGATTATAGTAGGTAATTATCTATGTACAAAAAAAGTAATATATCTGTTTAATTATTAACTTAGCTTCGAGTAATCTTGACTAACTTTTATTATTATTATTATTATTATTATTATTATTATTATTATTTATTCAATCTATACAATTCATTTTTGGGATACAGACAAATTCACTAACCATTTTAAACTATACAGAGATGACTCAAATCCAGACTACTCGAGTGATAGGCTATTATTAGTTTTTAAATGAAACCATATTTAAGAGATTGTAATAATTGAATCAAGAAATTCTCGTAAAAATACCAAGACCTAGAAATAATTCTTAATATTATTATAATTTTTTTAAATAGTTTGTGATCTTAATTTGTTAAAGTCTAAAAAAGATAACATGAATTTTGATTATATATTTTTGGAAGAATAGTATTAATTTAATTAATTAAGACTATTTTCTAAATTATAGTTCTTTTATTATGGCTTATATTTTGTTTTCTTGATCTTTTGTGGGAAAAATGTACAATAGCACTTGATTTTATTTTATTTTTGGTTTTCAAAATTAAAATTGGGATTGTTTGATAATGTTTTTATTTTTATTTTTAAAACCTACTCTTTTGAAATAAGCACTTTTTTTAAAGACTATTCGTTAATGTAAGCACCTTTTTTAAAACCTACTCTTTAATGTTTCAAACACAGACCATATTTTGAAAATGTTTTCTTAAAAATAAAAAATAAAATAACAAAAATTATGTTTTAAAAAGCACTTGAATTTTTTTAAAGTAGAAAACAAAAAAGAAGTTAAGCATGAAGTAATAATTATATAATTGTAGGCATAGAGTAATGGAAGAATGCACTCATTGAAACACAAGTGGTGATGAGTGCAAAAGATTATCGGTATTCAATGGGAGTATTTGCAAGTCCTATAGAAGGTTTCATAATCAAACCTCCGAAAGAGTTTGAAGAATGAATAACAACCCCAACTTTTAAGGATTTTGATTGTATATATGGATTTTTTTTAGGTCTTTTTCGATTGAGGGAGTAGCTATAGATTCAGATAATCAAGTCTTTGCATTTGCTGAAAATTAACATAAGTAATTCTTTATTCTCATTTTTCACTCCATCATGTATTCAATATATATAGTATAAAAAAACTAAAATATAAATAATTAAAATTTTAAATATAATTAATTACTTGATAATTAAATTTATTATAAAAACAAATAATGTATATACAATATATATATAGTTAACTTAAATTATAAATAAAATAATATGGTCAAAGTGTAATTGGATTGTACGAGCAATCTTGGTTTACTTAGAATCACTGGTATTGTGACAAGGAAACTAGACAAAAAACATCAGGTTTATATAACAATTCATTCCCCTACAACATGAGCACGTAAACATCTATCAAACAAGTAATCTAAACTTCAGAGACATACGAATGGAGAAATTAAATCATTATAAATATTATCATCAAAAAGAGATTACCACAACGACATCCGAGTGATGTAACCCTTCGAACTCATATTAGCACTTTATTAATCATTTGTCTATAAATATGAAGTTATCTGGCTTCTATACTGGTATCTTTAATGCTATAATGAGTTCTAAATATGAAATCAAGTGTAACTCATATTTTGTTACTTGGTTTGTGTGAGTTTTAGTGCCCTTAAACGTATGTAACAATTGTGTAATACGTTCGTGGGCACCAAAACTCATACGAGCCAAGTAACAAAATATGAGTTACACCTGACTTCATATTAGAACTCATATTAGAACTCATTATAGCATTAAAAATACCAGCAAAGATTCTAAATAACTTCATATTTATAAACAAATGATTAATAAAGTGCTAATATGATGTTGTCATAAAGAAAGTAGGCAAAAGAAATGAGATGAAATTTAGGCCAAAAATAGGTCTATCAAACAATGTATTCCCTTAAATACATAAGCACATAACCATCCACCAAACAAGGGAATTCAGACACAGGAATAGAGAAATTAAATCATTAAAAAAGTTATCGTTATATTGTCATATGTTATTCAAGATCATCAAAATCTTCTCCTCATTCTTCTTGTGATGATATAATTTGAACCAGGTGTTTTGCCCATTCCTTTGGTAAATCATTAAAAATTTACTGGTCGTATCCCATCTTATTCCAACCAAAGAAGAACATGTATTTAAAATCAATATAAGAATATAATTTTTGTTTGTACATTATGATAAGATGTATGTAATCCACTCACATTCTTATTTATCTCTTTCTCATGAATATTATCAATATTTTCTCCATGATAATATCAACATTTATAACTCAAAAGAATACCAGTACAGATAAGGTGATACTTAACCTCGTCAAATTTAAAAAATCGCTCATTTTTACATTTAACACATAGACATCGAATCATACTAGTTCTAGTATTACTATTTCTACAAGCAAATTCCATGAAATTTTCAACTCCAGAAATGTAGTCCTCCTCAATTCTATACTTGACATCCAAGATTTGTCAATTTTCTATTAATGACATTAATTAAACATATTAATTAATTATGTATCCAATGAATATATTTCAAGTATTATTATATATAAATTAAAAGATATATAAATTAAGAGATGCTATAATTAAGAAATATATTTTTTATACAAATAATATATATATATATATATATATATATATATATTGTTTTAATAATCTTAAAAAAATATGTATTAAATAAATAAATAGTTAAAAATTATAAAACAAACTTATAAATCACAACTCGTAGTTTTTATAAAATGAATTTTTTAATTATGTTATTTTCAACTAAAACATTCCAACCCCGACCATGACTAAAAAATTATACAATTAAATCTTAAAATTTCAAAATAATAAGTATTACTTTAAACTTTTAAAATTAAATATATATTTTTTAAAAATAAAACATAATTATTTTAAATTGTAAAAATAAAATACTTCAATCGATATACTAATACTCACTATTCCTTTAAAGTTGCAATACAGTAACAAAAAAACTTATAATAATATTACAATTTTTACAAAACAATTGAACGATCACTCGTTTGAATATATATATATATATATATATATATATATATATATATATTATTTCCACAGAAAATAAGTCCAACATATAATAACAAACATAATACAAAACATACATAAATAAAAAATTTATACAAAAAATAAAGCAAACTGAATAATAAGTAAAATAATTAATAGAAATACTTACAAGAGTAAATGAAGTGAATAAATTAAGGAAATGAAAAAAAATGAGTGTTTTGTAAGTGAAAATGGGTATAAAAAATTTGAGTATTTCGCTCAAAAAAATAAGAGATCTGAGAGATAATGAGAAGAAGAATATAACCCAAAAAACAACATTAGAAATGATGGTCGGAGGTGGCCAAAAATTGAAAAAGAGTGTTAGGGAGCTCAATTTTGGGAAAATGGGGGAAGAAATTTGAAATTGTTTTGTGAAGAAGATAGCGCAAAACAGTAATATTATATGACTAGCGTCAGTTCACCATGTCAACTGAAGCTACACATGTGGCTAGTGTCGGTTCGCCATGTCAACCGACACTAGCCACGTGTGTAGCGTCGGTTCGCCCCGTCAATCGACATTAACCATGCAATTTAAAATTGATTTTTTTTTGTCATTTATTGTTTTATTTAACCTCTTATATATGTATATATGTACTATAGAAAAAGAAAAAATAATAATTTTAAAAAAATATCCAAAACAAATAAACAAAATATTTAATAAAGATATATTATACGTTCGTATATAAAATTCAAACAAATACACAAAATTATATAATTTTAAAAACCAATTGTCTAAAAAAAAAAGAAAAAAGTATACTATATATATATATCCAATTTAAATTTTAAAGAGTCAAATAAAATAATAATTTACCTAAAAAAACATTGTACCTAAAAAAATTTCAATTGTAAACTGTATATATTTTTTAATTTAAAAAATACACGTAGGACGTAATGTCGGTTGACGTGGCAAACCGACGCTCCATGCGTGGATAACGTCGGTTCGCTACGTCAACCGATGCTACGTCTTACGTGAATAACGTTTATTCTAAATCAAACCGACTTTAAATTCATTATAAGTCGTTTTTTAAAAAAAATTGACTTTACATAGGGACTTAAATACCATTACCCTTTTTGTTTCAAAAACAGACTTTACATGAGAACTTGAATATATTTTTTTTAGCAGTGAAACATGTACTAGAAGATATTATGAATGAAGCTATTGAAGATGTTAATTAAAGAAGATACAAGTGTTAATGTGGAAAATGAAAGCTTGCAGTGCAGCTTTGTTAGTTAATTTTGTGAGCCGGTAGCATGTTATTTGTTAGAGAGTTTCTTTTGCATATTTGTACTTACAAAACTACAATAAAAATATCACATCTCATTTGATACGGTTATGCAGAACTACTAACAATCAACATCGATCTCTTATATCTTTGATATATATCATAAATTTATGATATTTAGATTTTTTATTATACTTAAATAATACATATATATGATGTCTAATCAAGTATCAAATCATTCAGAGGGAAAACTTTCTCTTCTCTCTCACTTTTTCTTGCCCGTGTTTCTGGCATAAGAAACACTTTGTCAACTAAAGATTCACATTATATTAAAGTTTTGAAGTTTGTGGTTACTTCAATTATAAACAATTGTGATGATTTGAAGAAGGAAAAATTACTCCATGTTTTGACTGGAATTAAAAGGAGAAATTATTCCATGTTTTTAATTGAATTAAAATAAAATTATAATTAATTTCTTCTAATTTTATATTTGTTTGAACTGAAAATTGAGAATGAAACGACAAAAAAAAATTAGAATTCTTTTTTTCTTATTTTTATCTCAACTCTAAATATAACCCTAAATATAACCCTAAATCTTAAATTTCAAATCACAAAAACCTAAACCCTATTTAGAAAAATAATAATTTTAACCCACAAATATAACCCTAAACTTTAAACATCAAATCTCAAATTCCAAATCCCAAAACCTTAAACCCTAAACTCTATTTAGAAAAATAATAATTTTAATAATATATTTTATTTTTAAGTAATAATTATTTACAAAAATATAAATAATGTATTTTATATGATAAAAAATAATAATTAAATAATATTATTTAAAATTTACTGAATATAAGGATATTAAGATAATATATAATGTTTTCTATTTCATTTTAATTGTAAAAAAATACTGTAATACTGATTCCTTCCTTGATTATAGTGGTCAAACCAAACAAAACTGTTTTTCTTTTATTATATTCTCATTTCAATTTCATTCCCTAAAGCAAATAACATAGTTAAGCTAATTGAGGAATTTTCTCTTTGTACAATGTTACAGTACTTATCAAATTACATGATCAATACTTTATTATTTGGAAATATCAAATTCTTAAAATTCTTCAAAGGCTTGAATCAATGATTATGTTCTTGAAAATTCCTTTTGAATTAAACTCTGATACTAACTCGTCTAGTCCAAAATAAAATATCTGAAAGAAACATGACGAAAATTAAGCTTGGTTGCTAGATTATGACATGCATGAGCGACAATGTGCTCAATCAAATGTCAGGATTTGATACATCACGAGATCCTTGGATTGTTCTTGAAAATAACTTCACCTCTAAGTCTGATGCAAGGGTAGCCCAAGTTTTTGAAGAACTTCAGCACCTAAAGAAGTGTAATCAGACAATTTTTGAGTACATTATCAAGATTAAAATGTTGTTAAATCAATTGTTAACTGTTGGATATCTTGTGAAAAAAGAAGAACAGTTAATCCTGACAATGCATGTCTTTTCAACAAAAATTACTGAAAATTGTTGAGTGAAAAAGTTACTATTGATTATGCAAACTTTTGCTTAGTCATGAGAGTATAATTGAACGTAGAAAGGCAGTGCAGATCTCACCATTTCTAGTGTACACTTGAGTGTTAAAACTCTTCACCAAATTTCTATTGAATCAAAAGCACCGAAGATGCTTGTTTTGTCACAAATGATGTACTAGAACAATCCAATTAAATGAGTTTCAACAATAGAGCTCTATCACAACATATCTCCACAACCATAACCTTAATTATCATCAATATCCCTAGACTTTAGGCATAGGTAGACGTCATAGAAAATAAATTGATAGACATCAATGCTACTTGTTGATGCAAACTTGATAAATCAAAAGTTTGTTCTAAATTCCTAATCATTTTCTTGCAAAAGAAAAATAACTTTTTTGTTAAATCATAGACTTCATGTTCCAAATGTTACCAAGAATTGGAGAATTTCATTTATAGCATGAGATAACCTACGAAGCAATCAAGTGTCAAAATGAATTATCTTGTCAATTGTGAAACAGCCATAATGAGATATCACATGATTTTAGACTGCTAACATTTTAGGATTTCTAATAATTGCCTACCCGTTCCTTTTACTATGAGGTGGTTTAATCTATAAGTTGATGTCAAAATGTTCCATAACACTATCGTTGATCTTGCAAAACTCAGAATATCAAGATGTATTTGCATATTTTTGATTAACTGATTGTCATTTCTTACTATTGTGAAGAACAAAAGAGTAACTTATTAAATGACTATAACTAAGTTATAAAAAGGACCAGGGGAAAATATTATTTTTTTTAATTTTAATCAATTTATAAATACATAACCTAATCATTACGATCAGACATGTAATTTTGTGTAAATAATAAAATTAAAAATAATAATTGAGATTTTTATGTGGAAACAACGTATGGAAAAATAATGATCTAAAAGGAAAACTATTAGTCCATCGGACCACATAATCTATCCACTATGAAAATTTAATGTTCAAGTATAAACTTGGTTTTATACTTGCCTCTTTAGAATAATGTCCCAATGTACTTTACTTATGAGCGCATTTTCTATTTTCACAACATCTAAGATTAGGCTGAGTGAAATTTGACCAATGTTTTGATTATTTTCTCACAAATTAGACATGTTCGTGGGTCAACCTGAAAACAAGATTAGCATAAAAACACAAGTATCTATATGTGTTATAGATAGATTTCAATAAGTAATATATTCTAATCCTAGTTCAAAGATGAAGGCAATTATTCTCAAAAATTTATATTTCGTGTGGGTCTTAAAATTGAGCAAAGGTTTGAATATATAAAGAATTTTGAGACCCTAAACCTAGATCTCAAAGGAAAGGTCTAAAATGCTCTTACATGATTTTAAGGAACTTGGATAAAACTAGGGATATAAGGTACTTCCACAAGGTCGTTGATGAGTGCTCAAAAAGCACTAAAATAATCATGATTTTATGCACATTAATAGATTAAAAATATATATATTTATATGTTTTATCATATATTTATATAAATTTGTCTTTTTCGGAATCACGGGTATTTTTATTGTTTTTCAGGTATTTTGGCTTAAAAATACAACTTAAAGACTCAAAGAGGAATAATGGAAGCAATACATCACAAATATATTAATAAATAAATGGGGAAAGGTCAACAAATATGGAAAAATTGGACAAAATGGGTCAAAAAGAACAAAAATGTCAAAAAGGAGAAAATCGCGCCACCGCGCCGCCCAGCTCCGCCCCAAGCTGTGCGCGCGGTACTGTTCATCCGTGCGCGCCGACACCCGTTTCGCCCCATTTTTCACGTGCAGCCGCCCCCATGATGTCATGCTGACGTCATCAATGACCTCAACATTTCCATTACGCGTTTTTACATTTTTTTACTAATTTTTTCTCTCCATCCTCACCTATAAATACCCCCCTTCCCTTCACTTCAAAACACACCTTCAAAACCTCCAAATACATTCTTTTCTCTCTTTTTAGTTTTCTTTAGTTTTTCTTAGTTTTTCTTATGTTTTCTTAGTTTTTAGCTTTTCTTAGTTAATTTTTCTTAGATTTAGAGTTCTTCCCTTTTTGGGAAGAACTAGTTATGTTTTTGTAATATTTTAGCTTTTTGATTCAATAAATGGGAGTGCAAATTCCGCTTGGAGTTTTTCCAGCAACGGGAATATCGTCGAAGTTCTGTAAGGATTTTATTTTCTTTACAGTTATTTTTATGCTTTATTCTTACATGTTATATTTAATTTGTCTATGGTTAAATTTAACTGTGCTGACTGTTTAGTAAACATGATGTAATAATGACGTTGTTATGCTTGCGAAATATTAAATAGGTAAAAATCTCTAAAATGAATTGATTTTATTTTTATTCATGATTTTATATTAAGAATGTTAGAGAGAAATATATTATTTTTTATTACAAACTTAAACCTGAAAATTAGATTTTAAGGTTTAGTTATCCGGTCTGATTTAGAGTAGTGCTCTTTTATTTGATGGTACAATCGCCCGGTAGTTAGAGTGAAGCTCTATTTCAAAAGTTTTTATAAGAATTATTATCTGAAAATGTATTGACAACATGTTTTCGGTAGTGGTTTTAAAACTTGAAAGTTAGTACTCGGATAGCTAAATTCTTAGGTTTAATTTGGACACCTTGAATAAAGTTTAAACTGTCTAACCCCACCAAAGGTGGCATTTAAATGGTTTATTTTCAATCTCTTAGAAAAAGGAATTAATTTAATGAGGCAAATTAGTTATCAACCCCACCCATAGGTGTTAATTGATTTGTTTAGTTAACAAAGAATATCTAACCCCACCAAAGGTGGTATTCATACAAAAAAGGGAGAATCAATAAATATCAATTCATATCTTTAATAACCTAAATAATATGAGCAAGCATAATTAACTTAGTTATTATATCCATAAATACTCTGCCATTATAAATGATAAAATTTGCATAAATGTTTATTGAATCTATGTTTATTTTTTTATGTATCTAGATTAAAACAAAAAAAACCCCAAAATATCGTGACAGGATGTTTAGGATTTAATTTCGTTTTTAGAAGTTTCAATAATAAATTAAAAACCACACACATTCCTTCCTTAGATCGACCTTGAGAGTATACTTATCATTTTCTTCGAAATGATTCGTGCACTTACGAGAGTTTTATAAATATTAAAACCAAAGTATTGGCAAGAATCGGCGATGCCGGTTTTCGCTCATCAAGTTTTTGGCGCCGTTGCCGGGGAAGGAATAGCGGTTTTTAAATTATTTATCAAAATTTTAAAAACATTTTTGTGATGTAAATAATTATGATTTTTTTTTGTTTTAATAAAAAAAATTAATAATCAAATTTCAAATTTCATAAGAAATAAAAAAAATAAAAAATAAATTTTTTAATTGTAAAATAATTTAGAAATTTGAAATTTGAAGTAAAAAAATTTACCGTTCATGAATAGTAAAAAAAAAACAAAACAAAATTTAAAAACTTAAAAACATAAAAACTTTTAAGATAAAAAATAAATAGTATAATTTAAATAGTCAAATAAAATTACCGTTAATGAATAGTAAAAAAAAATTAAAAATTAAAAAAAAATTTAAGTTAATAAGAAATAATATAGTGTAAATAGTCAAATAAAATTACCGTTCATGAATAGAAAAAAAAATTAAAAATTTTTAAAAAAAATTACCGTTCATGAATAGTAAAAAAAATTAAAATTAAATTTTAATTTAAAAATAAATAATATAACGTGAATAGTAAAAAAAATTACCGTTAATGAATAGTAAAAAAAAGTAAAAAAAAATTAAAATCTCAAAAATTTTAAGTTGAAATAAATAAATAAAATTTATAGTGTAGATAGCAAAATAAAATTACCATTCATGAATAGTAAAAAAAAATATGAAAAAAAAGAAAAAACTTAATTTTTAATTTTCATTTAATTTTAAGTTTTTATTTAAAATCTTAACTTTATTTTTTATTTTTATTTTTTTTAAAAAAATGAATAAAAACAAAATAAAAAAAAATCAATTTTTATTCTTATTTTATTTTCCTTTACCTTTTTCAATTTTATTTTATTTTTTTTAGTTTATTTTATTTTATTTTATTTTACTTTATTTTATTTTATTTTATTTTATTTTATTTCAATTTTATTTTTATTTATTTTTTATTTTTATTATTTTTTTATTTTATTTTCTTTTCTTTAACTATTTTTTTTCTCTTAATTTTTATTTAACTTAATTAACTTAGATTTTTCATTAACTTAATTAACTTAGATTTTTAGTTTACTTAACTTAATTAACTTAGATTTTTTTTAACTTAACTAACTTAGATTTTTAACTTAGCATTTTAATTAACTTAACTTAATTAACTTTGATTAACTTACCTTTTTAATTAATTTAGATTTTTTTAACTTAACAAACTTAGCTTTTTAATTAACTTAACTTAATTAACTTAAATTTTTACTTAATATAACTTAATTAACTTAACTTTAATAACATGAAAAGTAAAGATCTAAGGGAGTTCTGTCTAGGAGACTAGTTCCTGGATGCCTTTGTGACACTAGTCTTTCTTGGGAACGTTGTTCTTTCTTGGATGATGGTTTTTAAGGAGCCTTTGCCCCACCATTTTTTCCTGGGAGCACTATTGGTTAATACTGATTATGTTATTTTAACTTTAAAAAAAAATTTGAAACTATCTCCAAAATTTTAAAGTTTTAATTACAATCTCAAGAGTTAGTTTTTTTGCTTGATCTAGGTACAATTGTGTTATGATGCCTTAATTATTTGATTTGCACCTAGATGTGGGTTATCTAAAACCCTCAAGCATGCCCTTAGTTTTTGGTACAGAAAAATTTAAAAATCAATAGGGCATGTTTGAAACAGTATAGGTAGACAACCTTGTCTTACTTGTAGGTATGATTGACTCAATGATGAGGGGACATTAAGTTTACTTAAAATGCAATCCCCAAGTTACGTCTTGCTAAGACGTTAAACTAAGCGCTGGATGGGAGGCAACCCATCATTTTAGGTAATTTTCTGTTATTTATTTTATTTACTTAATTTTATTGTTTATTTTAGTTTAATAATTTTTAAATTGTTAAAACTAAAAATATTTGTTGAGATGTTATAAGTTTATAGCGATCTGTCTGTATATACTTTAATAATGAATATGATGGATGCACCTGCATTTCTCCATTACTACTTACACTTTCTCAGGAAATAGGTAATCTTTCTTCTCTTTTTTCTTTAATTTACAGTTGTTACATTGAGGACAATGTAAGTTCTAGGTTGTGGGTGATGAAAAGTTACCATGCTTAATTAGAAAAAAAAAAGATTTAACAATTTAAAAATTAAAAAAAAAATTCTCACAAAAATTTATCATTTCTTTAAATCAAATTTAAGTAAATAGTTAAGTCTTTTGTACTGTTAGATTAATTTTTGAAAACATATCATGAAATATTTTGTAATTATTTTTGATAATTAGTTAGTTTTTGTCATAACTAGTATTTCTTGATAAAATGTGGAAATTATATTAAACCCAAAATCGGTGTCTATGAATTTTTTTTAGTGGAGACTACCCTTGTGAGATATAATTTGAGCCTTATTTCTTTTATTCAGAGTGAAATATATATTTTTTCTACTCCAAGCACATTTCTTATCTATTCAAATTTTTAGATGATCTCTATAGGTATTAGCATTGAATGTATGAATTTTTTTCTCATCTTAATAGAGTATCATATATTTTTTATTATTATTTTTGCTTAGATTAAATGATTTGAGTAGAAATTGATAGTATATGCTTATATCTCATTTATGCATGACTGCTACAAAAACAAAAAGACATATCTGGGGTTACCTAAACCAAACAGAAAAGCCACAAAATTAACCACTCACCAAAATCCTAAAAAAATGTACAATCTGTACATGGGTTGACTCTCTAAAAAAACATATATTGAAAAATATCTACAGAAAAAAAATAGAGAGATAAAAAATATATATAGTATCATCTACATACTATGACCCACGTTGCCTACAAAGTTGTGAGTACAGGCTAATTACAAAAAGATATAGGAAGTAATTCCCTAAAGAGTCATTGCAATTTCTTCATTTGTAAAAAGCATATATCTTGAAATTCTTTCTTAATGAGTTTGATTTATGCATGAAAATAATTTTTGTATATGATATCTTTATAATTTATACATTTGATTCCTTTCATGAGATCAATGTTAAAATAACACTTTGAGCCTTTTATTCTTTATACATATGTGAACATATTAGTTCATTTCTATACATCAACTCTTTCGCATATAAATTAGTATGAGTGTTTGAACCCATAGGATTCAGTGTTTTGAGAGTATTGACTTGTGAGGAATAGAGTCGAAGCGAATTCTGATTCATGACACTGAAATTGGGTAAAATTAAATTGATACATTTTTGATATGAAATATGAAAATGATTTTCGACTAATTATTATAATAAAATCATGATTGTTTAAAGAGATTAAAATAACTTATGCTTGAGATTTTAATTATGATCTTAAAAGAGATTAAAAAGTATGAGACATTTTTGTGATATGTTGTTTTCTTTTATTCTTAAATTAATTTTTGATTTTGTTGTAATTTTAGTTTTTGATTTGATTGTTTTTATTATTTCTTTTGATTTTTATATTTAGTGCAATATTTGTGGGTATCATTACTGAAAACCCTCACGAGACTCAAACTCGTCCACTAGGGCAACATAGGGGTTTAAAGGCTTTTTGCATAGGCTAAATGCAACCGTTTCAATTCACGAAAGTGATTTAGGATAGTTTAATTTTTAGTTTTTATCGCTTCTCTTGCTAAGGGACTAGCAAGAAGCTGGTTGGGGGTTGTGATGAGTGCTCAAAAAGTACTAAAATAACCATGATTTTATGCACATTAATTGATTAAAAATATATATATATTTATATGTTTTATCATATATTTATATAAATTTGTCTTTTTCGGAATCATGAGTATTTTTATTGTTTTTCAGGTATTTTGGCTTAAAAATGCAACTTAAAGACTCAAAGAGGAATACTGGAAGCAATAAATCACAAATATATTAATAAATAAATGGGGAAAGGTCAACAAATATGGAAAAATTGGACAAAATGGGTCAAAAAGGACAAAAATGTCAAAAAGGAGAAAATCGCGCCGCCGCGCCGCCCAGACGCCGCGCCCCAACGCCCAGCTCCGCCCCTAGCTGCAGGCGCGATACTGTTCATCCGCACAGCACTGCGCACGCGGGGTACTGTTCATCCGCGCAGCACTGCGCACGCGGGGTACTGTTCATCCGCGCAGCACTGCGCGCGCGGGTACTGTTCATCTGCGCGCGCCGACACCCGTTTCGCCCCATTTTTCACGTGCAGCCGCCCCATGACGTCATGCTGACGTCATCAATGACCTCAGCATTTCCATTACGCGTTTTTACATTTTTTTACTCATTTTTTCTCTCCATCCTCACCTATAAATACCCCCTTCCCTTCACTTCAAAACACACCTTCAACACCTTCAAAACCTCCAAATACATTCTTTTCTCTCTTTCTTTCTCTCTTTTTAGTTTTCTTTAGTTTTTCTTAGTTTTTCTTATGTTTTCTTAGTTTTTAGCTTTTCTTAGTTAATTTCTCTTAGATTTAGAGTTCTTCCCTTTTTGGGAAGAACTAGTTATGTTTTTGTAATATTTTAGCTTTTTGATTCAATAAATGGGAGTGCAAATTCTGCTTGGAGTTTTTCCAGCAACGGGAATAGCGTCGAAGTTCTGTAAAGATTTTATTTTCTTTACAGTTATTTTTATGCTTTATTCTTACATGTTATATTTAATTTGTCTATGGTTAAATTTAACTGTGCTGACTGTTTAGTAAACATGATGTAATAATGACGTTGTTATGCTTGCGAAATATTAAATAGGTAAAAATCTCTAAAATGAATTGATTTTATTTTTATTCATGATTTTATATTAAGAATGTTAGAGAGAAATATATTATTTTTTATTACAAACTTAAACCTGAAAATTAGATTTTAAGGTTTAGTTATCCGGTCTGATTTAGAGTAGTGCTCTTTTATTTGATGGTACAATCGCCCGGTAGTTAGAGTGAAGCTCTATTTCAAAAGTTTTTATAAGAATTATTATCTGAAAATGTATTGACAACATGTTTTCGGTAGTGGTTTTAAAACTTGAAAGTTAGTACTCGGATAGCTAAATTCTTAGGTTTAATTTGGACACCTTGAATAAAGTTTAAACTGTCTAACCCCACCAAAGGTGGCATTTAAATGGTTCATTTTCAATCTCTTAGAAAAAGGAATTAATTTAATGAGGCAAATTAGTTATCAACCCCACCCATAGGTGTTAATTGATTTGTTTAGTTAACAAAGAATATCTAACCCCACCAAAGGTGGTATTCATACAAAAAAGGGAGAATCAATAAATATCAATTCATATCTTTAATAACCTAAATAATATGAGCAAGCATAATTAACTTAGTTATTATATCCATAAATACTCTGCCATTATAAATGATAAAATTTGCATAAATGTTTATTGAATCTATGTTTATTTTTTTATGTATCTAGATTAAAACACAAAAACCCCAAAATATCGTGACAGGATGTTTAGGATTTAATTTCGTTTTTAGAAGTTTCAATAATAAATTAAAAACCACACACATTCCTTCCTTAGATCGACCTTGGGAGTATACTTATCATTTTCTTCTAAATGATTCGTGCACTGGCGAGAGTTTTATAAATATTAAAACCAAAGTATTGGCAAGAATCGGCGATGCCGGTTTTCGCTCATCAAGTTTTTGGCGCCGTTGCCGGGGATGGCATCAATCTCATCAGTCGTCAAGTTAAAAAAATGATTTTTAAATCCAGGTAAGTGCTAGCTTGATCGATTAATCCCTTAGTCAATCGAGATGCGTTAAGTATTTTGACTTGAGAGTAATTAATCAAAGTTGATCAATCAAGTAAATGCAGAAATAATCCGAGAGGGACTTTACAAGAGTTGATCCAAGCTCGATCGATCGGTACCCTTTGTCAATCTATCGACTAACATTATGAACATATGCCAATGAATACACGAGTGAAACACTATATGCGATATTTATAAAGAATATACAACAAGTATGATTACCTGAAACTAGAGAATTTCTTCAGCCTTGCTTAATTGACTTGATAACGAGCCTAAAAATAAGTTTACCTACAAATGTTTCATCTATGAAAATAACCAACATTCATAGACCTTACAGACTCTACATTTGGTATTTTCATATGGAAAAACCTCTCTCAATATATGACTCTCATAGAAGTACAATAAATTTATATTGATATCCTAAATTCCATAATGAAACTATCCTATGATCCATGAATTCATATTTGCTACAACTAGACAAGATTGTATGTAACTAAAACCACATAGACAAAGTATACGTGAACTTTACTTTGAAGCCTCATTGTAAATTAGTTTAGTGTTCATAAAAATAAGTGAGATGTAGAAAGAAATCATGTAATGCATGCATTCACATCAATCTAATTCACCATAAAACATAACGATGTAAAGCATTCTCCCTTAAATATGTTCTCCCCTTATATGCATAACAACATGAAACATGAGAATGAAGATATGTGAATCACTCTATCCCTTTTCAACAAACGAAAATGACAAAGCATTGAGAGAAATTACAAACTTAAGAACAACTGAAAAATATGTATGCAAATATGCCATGGAGTCAAACTCCCTCTAAAGGTCAGATGTAATGAAATATAAACTCTTCCTAAGTTCTATGACACCTACGATGTAATACCAATTTAATAATGAATAAATAAGGAGAAGATGTACTTAAAAATTAAAAACTAAATTATTTTATTTTATTTTAAAAAAATAAATAGCTACATGAAGCAATAAACGCATTTAGTAACTAATAAGCACAAAATCACTTAAGAAACTATTTTTGCTCAAATTTTGATTATCCATTAGATAAATAAGCAAGAAAATAGACATGACACACAAGCATACTAGCACAGTAAGACATATAATGGTTGGTATTAACTAAAATTAGTATATATTTTGGAACTTTACTTGTATGTTAATTAATTCATTTATGACCAATCATGAAAGATCCAAAATTAAAAAAACATCACCTATCATACAAAACTACAATTTAGCCTTCAATCTCACAAAATAAAATATATTTATCAAGAGATAACCTTAATTATTATCTTTCTTTTTTTTATAAATGAGGCACAATATTTTTTATTTTCTTTAACCTCTTTGTGCTTGTCAATTACATTGTTTTATAAGCTAGATTTCTTTTCCACAATATTTTTGAAGTATGTTTCAACATGTACGTGTCATAAACCTAGCATTATGACTTTCACAATAGTTGTGAGGTAGCCCTCTCCATTCACTATGATAGCTACACTACTATAAAACATATATATGACCTCGGTTTTAACCGTGACTATAGGTCTATGACCACGGTTATAAGAAACGAGGCCTAAGTGAGAGAGACCATAGGTAAATCTATGATGTCAATTAAAAAACCGAGGTCATAGGGTGTACCTAAGACCTCGATTATTAAAAACCCGAGACCATACGGTGTATCTATGGCCTCAGTTATATGCTAACCGAGGTCATAGGTACCCCCATTGCGTTAGTTTTCCTAATAACCAAAGTCATAGGTACCCTCATTGCCTCAGTTTTCCTAATAACTAAAGTCATAGGTACACCCTATGGCCTTGGTTTTCTAATAACCGAGGTCATAGGGTATACATAAACTAAAACAAATAAACAATTATATATTAATTACAATATTAAAAATCAATATAAATTACAATAAATTTACTAAAAACAATATTAAAAATTATATTATATTAAAATTAAAAGTATAATTACATGATTGAGTTTATTATACACTAAAAATTAATAAATAGTGTACAATAGAAATAACTTCAGCATACTATCTATTTTTATCTATTTTGAAACTCAAAACACAGTTCGCCTACTGCATTGGTGGGCTATGCCTGGTGCGCTGGTGCCTGTTACGATGGTGCCTGTTGTGCTGGTGCCTGGTGCCTGGTGCCTGCTACTTTGGTGTGCTGGTACCTGGTGCCTTCTACGCTGGTGTGTTGGTGCCTGCTGCGCTGGTGCGTCTAGTGCCTGGTGTACCTATAAAGCTATGCAAGCAAGTAATAAGAATGAACCATAAACACAGTGTACAATAGAAATAACTTAAGCATAGTATTTATTTTTATTTATTTTAAGGCTCAAAGCATAGTGCACATAGATACTTGCATAGGTATTTATTTTTATCTATTGGTTAGGGTGCATATAAGGCTTTCGAAATAAGCACATGGGTACTTCCATTGTTTCACTTAACAAAACTGAAACAAGAGAAACAATTGACTTTTCTTACCAAGAAAATATGGGAAACACCATATATACAATGAAAGTATTAAACAGTAGGACTCAAGACAATTTTCAAGTTCATACTAAATTAAAACCTACACAACATTCGGGCACAGACGTGCAGTGAATGCATGAGTTTCTAGGGATCGCCTAAGTGTATCCTCGTCCTCCTGTAAGATAATGTTAAAAATGTTAGGAAATCAACTTTCTCAAAAACTTAAGTTAATAAAATAAGTGACAAAAATATTTTCACGCATTATCAGACAATACAATGAAAACCAAGAATAAAGCAAGGTACAAATAAAAACACCTAAATCAACAATACAAATGTATTTTCCTAGTAGAAAACATTCACTAGAAGGAGCTCAATACAATGCTACTAAAATCTGCAATCTTCACATTGTCATTTCAAGTTACCAAAAGATTTCCAGGTTTGATACCTCTATGCACTACATTCTGATCCAAGAAAAAGAAATCAGCAAAAAAATAGATAAAAATAAATACTATATGTTCAAAACATAATGCATATAAGTATTTACCAGAAAATAATATAGCAACAGCAATCTGCAGTGTAATTATATAAATAATCTAACAAGGGACTTCAAGCAAAAATTACCATAAATGAATTGTTATCGTCAACAACTTGTGCGGTTCTCTCATTAATGAAGCTAATTAAGCACAACTATGGTGAGATATATAGCATAGTTTCTAGCTAAAACTTCTCTGGTGAAACTACTCTGCCACAAAAAGAGGAAAATATACAATTACTCATTAAAGAGAGAAAATTGAGAGGGAAAAAAATTGGTTGAAAAATTTGGTGTTTAGTGTAAATTAAAGAGAGAAAATTGATAAAGTATATCTATGGCCTCAGTTTTGTAAAAACCGAGGTCATAGGGTATGTTTGTGGCCTCAGTTTTAGAAAAATCGAGACCAAAATCCTATAGCCTCGGTTTTTCTAATAACCATGGCTAAATGTCCGAGACTATATGTATATATTTTAGTAGTGCTATACACATTATACTAGGTATCCCTCTCAATGCTAGATGCCTCCCAACGACAAAATTTTAAAAATGTAAGAAATAGAACTCAACACAATTTTATAGTCAATGCTAGCTCAAACCCTAGAATCTTTCAAGAACAATTATAAATTTCAAGCATAACATACATGTGTTTTCATAAGTGTGTGAATAAGTTTATGCCAACATCAGTCATCACATGTAAAAATGTATGTGTGCACAAGCCAAAATTATAGAATCATTTACAATAAAAGTCCAAATGAGTTAAGCTACTAAAGCCAATGTTATATGTATGTAAGCATTCACTAAGCCCATTACTTTGTTTCCTAAAAAAGATTCTATTTTTTTTATTTTAACAATTGAAAAAATAAGTGCAATTCTATGAAATTGTGCATCTAGGGCCATAATCCTAATTCAAAACATAGATCAACAAACATGAAACTAAGATTTCTAGAACATATAATAAAGTAGCAATATAGGTAGTAAATTTTGTATCAATGCTAGCAATTAAGAATACCTAGAACTGAATCTAACTAAAAAAATTGGTCTCAAAAATTTATATTCTTTGTGTTAAAAGTGAGCAAAAGTTTGAATACATAAGGGATTTTGGGATCCTAAACCTATATCTCAAAGGAGAGCTTTGAAATACCTTTTAAAGAACTTAATAAAAATAAGAGTTATGAGGTAATTTTACACAAGGGTTAAGATAAAAAAATATTTTAAATCTCGTTAAGTGCTCACTCAAGAGTACTCAATTGAAAGTCAATCATCACATATATGTAGAAACAACACAAGAGGGACTCAACAGAAACGATCGAAGCTCGATCAATCGATACTCTTAGTCAATCACTTGACTAACGTAAACTTTAGCACAAAATATAGTTATAAGTGTTGTAAATATGTGATAATGAATGCATGAGTGTAATACTATATATGAAAGTTATAAAGAATATACTTGAAGTATGATTATTCAAAATTTGAGCCTCTTTTTTTTTTTACTTTACTTAATAGATCTGACAATCAACCTAAAAACAAGTTTACATGCAATTATTTTTTTTTATAAAAATTACCAACATTTATAGACATTATATTAAAGTATATTAATTAAATAATTCTTTTAAAAGTTTAAGCTATTAGGAAAAAAGGTAACAATATTTTTATACATTTATTACTCTCTTATAAATATTAACTCTATATACTATGTAAACTAAACATTTACAATTCAATAGTTGGGATTACTCAGATTTAATCATTTTACAATTCAATAGTTGGGATTACTCAGGTTTAATCATATTATTTTTAGCTCTGATATTCTTTTAAAAGCTGTTAGAAAAAAAAAAACTCTCCTAAAAACTTAAATTTTGAAATAGTGCTAGATATCACCTCAAATCGGCTACCTTGTAATGAAGTGACGTGATGTGATTTACAACTAATTTAACAAAAGATTACAAAAGTTTTATTTTGATCATAAAACCCTGATATCTCATTTGGGATTATCACAAATTTGTAATATAAATCATCTTCCATTCACTTTTATAATTTTAAGTGCCCATGTGAGAAACGAAGAGATAGAATTCACCTAACATAGTTGTACTTTTCATCATTTTAGTCAATCCATCCTAAGGAGGAATGTACAAACATGGAGTGAATCTGGATTCTAAAATTTTGTTTAGACTTGTTTGCTATCGTCATTTAAGATGTTCTAGGATTGTATTGCATTAATAGACACCGTCAACAATCCCCAAAGAAAGGAACTGCTTTAGTATTGAAAATCTTTGTAGAATAAGGTCCATTCTTATAACTAGTATTATTTTTTTAAGTTCTGTTTTTTTTTTTCAAAGTTAATATTATTTTTTAATTTATTTTTCAAGAAAGCAAAAGTTTTATTTTATGTTTACCAAAATATGAAAAAACAAAAATCGCGTTTGATAAAAATATATTTTTCTTTTTACTTTTCGATACTTGTTTATTCTCAATTTGCTTTCGAAATTATTGAGAATAATAATAATTAGAAAGAGATGGGCGAATATATTTTTATTTTTTTTTAATATTTCTCATTGTCATCCGTTTACTATTTGGAAATTTGGGATTAAGCTGGTAGAATTAACGATGGAGAAATTATGATAATTCAACCTCAGTTTTTGAGTATGCCGATTTTCTTCAACATGGGAGAATATTTTTCATTCGGTAACGCAATAGTACACTTAATTTGATGTAATATGTCTTTGAATATCTAAAGATGTTGTTATCCTCTTTGTTAATAATAGGTAATTTGATTATGACATTTTTGTTTGCGTCTCAGTGCACATTTTTGAAATGATTTGTGATTGTTTTGTAACTAATTAGTGTTTTGAAAATTTGTGTTATTGGATAATAATTTCATTTTTTAAGTTTAAAATATGATTAGAAATCAGTTTTATTTTTTAAACTTTCCATTATTTTTTAAACTTAAAAAACAAAATTTAGAAAACATATTTTAAACCGAAATTTTTAAAATGAATATTTTTTGTTAATTAATTTTATTTTTAAATTCAAAATTAGTTTGAAACTCAATTATATATTTTTTTATAGTTTTTGAAAACCAAATTTCAAGTAAACTTTTCAATTAAGTTTATATTTCTTTGTTGTAAATTACGGTGAAGTGACACAAAAAAAAACAATTTTTTTTATCAAACAAGTTTTTTTTTCTAAATGAATTAAAAAATAAAATTAATTTAAAACACAAAAAAATAGAATTTAAAATTCGAACTCGTTACAAAAGTTTTTTTTTATTTCATTAATTAACTTTACAATTTTTTTATGATTTAAGAGGTAATAGAAGTAGAAAGCAAACTGTTTTGTCGAATCATATTTTTTTACAAATAATTTTAAAAAATAAAAAATTAATTTTAAATACCAAAAAAAAAAAAAAAACAAATGTAAATTATCCTACTGCTTTTTGGCTTGGTACGCAGTGAATGGGTAATCATTCTACGATCAACAAGAAAAATGATAAATCATCATTTTTCATGATGATTGGCTTGTTACTATGTCTACCACCTTTATAAATTATTATGATATAATTATAATTAATATAATAAATAAATATTAATTAAAATAATAAAATTTATTTTTTAATTTATAATTAACTAAAATATCAATTATAATACAACTTAGCTTTTGAAAAATATTTACTTTTCTAATCTCTATTTTACTTTGTTCTGGCTTTTGGACAAATAAATAGTTTATCGGTAATTGTTATTAACAGAATAATGAGATATATTATTTATTAATAATCTTGTATGCTTTTTAATGATAATAATATTATTATAATATATATTTTTATTTAATAATAACATAAATTATTTTAATAATATTATTATTTTTAATTAAGACTTTGACATTTATATTTTTTAATAAATGCATTAAATATCTACCAAAAGAAAAAATAATAATAAATAATTCATCACGTAATTATTGTCCTGTATCGAAAAGAATAAATGGGGCTCTATATTCAATTAAGATTCGTATCCCGATCCATATACGGATAATGGTTGATATATTTTAATGTATATTAAAACAAATATCATGAATATATATTTATTCATTATTTAATTTCATTAAAATACATATAATCTATATATTTAATACACGTTGATTGCTTATTAAAAATAATCTATATATTTAATACACGTTGATATTGCTTATTAAAAATGATAATACACATGGATTGTAGGCATATCATAGGAATAATTCTATACGGTAATATTGTGATACCAAAGTTATTAAAATTTAAATAATTATTAAATTTGTGATAATATATAATAAGTAATATTAAATGGTATAATGATATAACGATATTATAAAGTAATTTTTAGTTATAATGATCAATAAAATATACTTAATATTAAAGATATTATCTTGAATATATTAATATTTTAAAGATGTCAATCACAATACAAATTATCAAAAATTTCAAGTAAATAAAAAAAGTCGTGTGAGCATGAAAACGTGAACATGGAACCTACATGTAAGTCGTAAGATTCGCTTTATATTGGGTCTAGGAGGCTAGCTTTGAACGTATTATGTGTTGCTATATATGAGGCACTAACCACAACTACGCAACAAAATAAAAGACAAAAAAGTAATAGCGTTGCTTTATTTCTATCTTATGATTAGCTTAGATTGCGTGCTTGACCATAAGGATTTTCATTGAGCAAAAAACGACAAATGTTGATTTAGGTATTAATATTACATAAAAAAACTATTTTTTTAATTTTAATTTATTCCTTAAATTATTAAAATATTTTTTAATCAATTATTTTAATTAATAATTTTTTTATAATATTTATGTTTTTTTAAAAAAAAATTTATGATATAAAGTTTAATTTAATTATCTAAATTTAATATAAATTCAATCAACTTAACTCACTTTTAAGATGAATTAAGTAATTCATAAGATAATATATTAAAAAATATAACAAAAATAAGTAATATTTATAATTTTATTTAAAATCAAAATCATTAGTATAAATATTATATTTTTATAAAACAAAGAAAAATAAAATAAAATATTTTTAAATGTATTTTTCAAAATGTTATTTTTTTACAAATACATTATTTAAATAAACTGATGAATTGTTTATAATTAAGATGAATTAATTTATTTGAGCGAGTTGGATCTTTTTAACTTTGGATTCAACTTAAATGAAATAAGTTGATCATTTAGTTGTTAGAAGGGTATTCATTAGATCAAAATTATTTAATTTAATATTATCTAATTTAACTAATTATTTCATGGATTGTAGAACTTTTATCTCATCTTATCCATCAACTAAATAGATTAGATAAGAAGAAATTCGTCAATTGAATAGATTGATTGGATCAATTTGATCTATAATGTGTTTTATGTTATTTTGTGTTATTTTTTTATTATTTATACTTATTTTTCATCTACCATCAACATATAAATATCTAATGTATAATAAAATCACATTTATTACAATAACAATAAAAAAAATAAGATTTTATAATATTACAATGTTAAACTCAATATAAATAAAAAAAATTAAATATAAATTTAAGTCAAAAATGTGAAATATAAGAACTCAAAGGTATTATAATATTTCACCACTTTACAACTTAAATAAATGGGAAAAGGTGTATAATAGAAAGTGGAAAAAATCTTAAAAGAGCAACATATAAACATTATTTAATTTTAATGGGTTCGAATCAAATTCTAGTGAATGGTAGAAAATACAATCCACCATCTCGATCTTAACGGATTATATACAATCTAATTCAAAACTATAATGATGAACATTCTATCATGATTCTCAAGAAAAATATTATCGCAACTAATGCTTCTAAAGTTTCTCATACTTATAAGATTCTTGAAGAAAATGTTGAGTACCTAATCTGGGAGGAACAAGATAATGCTAGAGTCATTTGAAGTTTTTAATTGGATAATTGGCGTGCTCTTAGTAAAGCATTCAATGATGATTCTTAAGGATGACTGATGGATCTACGATGAAGATTGCAGTCTTTAAGAAAAGGTAATATGACACTTGTGCAAATCATTAGCATAGTAAAGGATCTTATTGATCATTTACTTGCTATTGATGATTCAATTAGTGAAAGAGAGCATATGTTCTATGTTCTTGAAGGATTGGATTTGCATTATTTTTTACTTGTCACAAATGTAACTAGTAAGAAGATAATCCTTTGCTTTGATTAACTGTTCATATGATTGGGTGTTCATAATAAACAATATGAATGCATTTGATGTACCTCTTGTTCAAGCTAATTACACTAAAAGTTTCTCAAAACCTCATCTTTTTGAGCCATACATTGTATTTTTTGATAATATCAATGCTAAGTATTTGGGCAAGCATCTAGTATATCATGCTAGAGCAAAACATATTAAGATTGACTTCTGTTTTGTTCATGAAAAATTTATTGTTGGTGTCTTACTGTTGCCTATGTACCAACGCAAGAATATATAGTAGATGTGATGATTAAGACCTATGTTGGTTCTCATTTATAAGAGTTTTGAACAAAATTAACAATCTTGTACAAGACCAAGATTGAGGGGACATGTTAAGATGAGTATTAACTAGTGTGTGCTTACATATGTGATCATAAACATATGTGTGTAGTTAGAATAAGATTCCTTACCTCATATGCATATGTGATCATAACCAAATGGTGATGGTATCTCTGTGATCTTTTAGCTATGAAAACAATGTATTACTCGCTAATGATGTAAGTTGTTGTCATTAATTCAAGAAGTGTATTCATGGATCCATTTTTTTATCTCTTTCTTCCTCTTCCATTTATGTTCTTATCATAGAATGTGTATTAATATTAGTAGGAAATTAATGAAGACCTAACTAGAGAAAAATAAGCAAGTCAACTATTAATTTGATACTAGAAGCATCAATTATTAATAAGATAAGTCAGTAACGAAATAAAGGAAAAAGGAAGATAAAGGTTGAGATAGAATAGATGAAGAAGAAGCTAATTTGATCAAAGTAGATGAGTCTCGATCATCTGCTTTGATTGTTTTTGGTGTAGCAAAAGACATTGATTCATCCATAAATGAATAGCTCTGATATCATGACAAGAATATAAATAGAAGAGTGAGAGAGAGAGAATGGATCTATGAATACATTTCTTGAATTATTGAAAAAAAACTTACATCATTAGTGAATAATACATTATTTTTATAATTAAGAGATTAGAGAGAACATCAACATTTAGTTATGATCACACCTGCATATGGGGTGAGGAATTTTATTCTAAATAACTACACTTATATGCTTATGATCACACATGTGAAAGCACACACTAGTTAGTTGCTCATCTTAACAATACGGTTTAATCATGAGTTTAAAACAACTCAAAATTAATGAATTGCTTCACATTTGTCAAGCTCACCAGATAATTGAATTTTTTTTATGCTTCTAATTGTTAATTTATTCTAAATTTGTGTATATAGAACCTTTAAAATTATAACTATTAATACCAACGAGAGTTTGTAATTCAATTACATATAATTTATTCAAACATGTGGAAAACCTAGAGTTTTAATCCTAATTATTAGTGTAGGAGTAGTGTAGTTATTTAAGGAAAAAACATTATACTATTAATTAATAATTTGATCTTAATATTAAATTATTTTAATTTTAAGTCACACAATTAGAATTACATCTAGTATTTGATGTAAAAAAATTATAAAAAAAGAAAAAAAAAGACCACTACCAATTGATCGGCATCAAAATATTATTTAAATTTTCTCTTTAAATTATTACAATTTCATAGGATGATCAGCATCTTCAAATAGGAAAACGGACAAACAAATCCCCATTATCCCATAATCCATATATCGATCAATTAAAGTTCTTAACCAAAGAAAGTGCTTTCTCAAGATTCTTGGCCTTAATTGCAACATACTCTTTCACAGTAACCGAACGATAAAGAGGAACAGATTTTGGCGAAGAATCAAAACAGTCCTTTGATAAAAGAGGAGACACAGAGAAATCAGCAGGTGGACTATAGAAATAAGCAAATGAGAATCTTTGCCTTGATTTGTTCACCACCACACGATGAAGAACACTACGAAATCTGGCATTGGAGAGAATATGAAGAAAGTCTCCAATGTGGACCACAAGTGCACCTGAGATAGGCCTCACTGGAACCCAACCAACTCTCTCTTTGAAGACTTGAAGACCACTTGTTTGAGTTTGTTGGAGAAGGGTTACGAGTGAAGTGTCTGTATGAGGACCTAAACCCAAGGCTTTGTTTGGATCTGGACATGGAGGATAAGAATTTAGTTGTATAGCAGTTCTACAATTCTTAGTTGTTGTTGAACAAGTACTAGTTGTATTAACACTTAGCCAACTCTTCACTTCTTGTTCTGAAATTTTTAAGATCTTCAACAATATTATTCTCATTAGTTTCTCACATATAACCTTCATTTCTTTCTGACAATTGTCCATTATCTCGCTGTGAATGTAATAAATACATGTCAAAATATTTCTTAATAATTATTAAAAAAGAAGAAGAAGCATACTACCAAGTATCAATATACTACATTATCAAAATAATAATAATAATAATAAAAATATACCAATATATTACATTAGTATCATATATTATTTCTCACCTTATTAAATTTGGGTCTAACTCCATCTAAAAACTCAAGTTATGAGATGAAGGATTGCCCTCATTTATATATGTGTTTGATATTTTATTTTCAATCGATATGAGACATTTTAACACTCCCCTCACATCGATAGTTCATCAATGGACGATGGTAGGTTTACAACTGCGTGCCACGGGATGAGCTTGACTAGTTTGATACCATGTTAAATTTAGGTCTAACTCCATCTCAAAACTCAGGTTATGAGATGAAGGATTGATCTTATTTATATATGTGTTTGATATTTTATGTTCAATCGATTTGAGACATTTTAACACAACTTAATATGTGATATTCAAACAAACTAGTTTAAAGTATTGTATAGTTTGAAATAAAAAATATTAATAATAAAAAATCCTCTTGGAATTTATGCAAACATTATATGTGTTGTAATAGATACAAAATAGTGATTTCACTTTAGAAAAAAAAATCCCAAATTTAAATGAATTTATAAATATTCAAATTACTCCACTATTAAAGTTTTTAAATTGAAATCCAACACTTAGTCTAATGAGTGTACGCAAGTATTATATACAAAATATACAAATAATAATAAGTGGGTCCTACATCATTTTACCTTAAATAAGGTAGGAGATTGGTGTATAAAAAATATCCTATTGATTCAATCAATAAAATTTATTTACATTCTAACAATTATGGATCGTTTTTTTAATAATAAGAGAGGATTTGAAATTTAAATCCGTAATACATTTTTAAATTAGCATAAATTAAATATAATATTTTTTATATTTATATATGGATTTATAAGATTTTTTAATAATTTTATTACATAATAATAAAATATACCAGGTGTTGCTTTTAATTTTTTAACTTCTCGAATGAAATTATTCAATGGATATTCTTTTACTTTTTTTATTTCAATTTTCTTTTTTCTTTTCAAAGTTATTAGTTCTTTCTTAAAATTATTTAACAATTCTATTGTTAAAGTACAATATATTATAGTTTTTTAATTTTGTAATTTATATAATTTTTATTTAAAAAAATTAGTTGGTTATGAAAAATATTATTTAATAGATTTAAATCAAATTGTATTGAATGATTGTAACAATTCATTAATCCTATAAATAGAACCGAATTAAAGATTGATTAAAATTATAAGTATTCAATCTATCGTACAATCCTAAAGGACAGAACAAAGCTTTGTTAAAGTGGTCGGTAGTAAACTAGACCGATCGGATATTTGAAATTTGGGAAAATATTTATGTAGATACGTGGGATACAAATAGTTCTATCTTTTTCTTAAAAAATACCATTTAATTTCATATTTTTGAATAATATATTATTAGTTGTTATATTATAAAAATAAGGATATTTATTTTCATAATCATTAAAAATAAGTATTTAATTTCATAATTATTTAAAAATATATTTTAATTTCGAGATTAAAGTGTATTTTTACATTAAAATATCAAATTTACATAAATAATAACTGCTTCATTTCCTACAGTGATAATGTTTTCTTCTTCTTAGTGTTCGGTTCCCTATAAATTATAAGATTAAAATATATTTTTTTTAATTTGAACTTCTAAGATTTTTTTCTCTATGATAATTGTAAAAAAAAATTAATTTATTGCTTTTTATTTTTTTTATTTTAATGGACTTCTTCTATGATAATTGTAAAAAAAAATTAATTTAAGATATCTTTATAATTTTAAGTGTTACCTAGGTATCTGACATTAGCATTCTAATGTCATGTGATACTGTTATTAATTTTGAATGAAAGATTAATTATTATTTACAAGAGTATAACTTACAATCTCTTAGAAGTATAAGGATCAAATTCATTGTATTATGTATCACATTGCATGTAGTATCATTTAAATGGTGTCGTTTCAGTGTATTAAATAAGTGTCATTAACTCTATCCATTTAAAGCAATTTTTTTTTTACTTTTTCCCTTAAATTACGTACATAAAATTTTGTGGAAAAAAAAATACATAAATGAAGATTTTATAAGTATTTAATTAATTTATTTTACAAGTATTAAATAATTGTAATTAACTCTTTCCATTTAACACAATATTTTTATTACTTTTTCCCTTAAATTACTTACATAATATTTTTATTACTCTTTCCCTTTAAATTACGTACACAAAATTTGGTGGAAAAAAAATACATAAATGAAGATTTTACAAGTATTTAATTAATTGATTTGATGTATATATTTATACTTGCAAAAATGGCCTGTAATATATTTGGACGTTAGTACAAATTTTCTCTATTTAAGAGCTTTATGTAATGTTTAGTTTGTAATTTTTTTTATCCTTATTTTTAAAATTAATGAGGTGGCTTATGTTATGTTTTTTAGAAATCTCTTTTCCATTCTTCCTAGGTTAATTAAACTAGGAGACGAGTACCTATGATAAAAATATATATATATATATAATAATTATGTTTCCTATGGAGAATAAGACAATGAAAATAAAAAATTCTTATGTTTCCTTTTTAAGTTTATGCAAATCTATTAATATTTTTTAATAAATTTAAACTCATGTATGTATTTCTAAATTTACTATAAAACACAAATAGTGATCTATACAGTGTAGAGGTCAAAGGGTTATGAAAAGAGAAAAGAAAAATCTCATTTAAGAGATATCATGATATTATAAGAATTAATTATAAAGTTAAAAAAATAAATTTTATTATTTTAGATAATAATTATTTATCATATCAATTATAATTGTTGATATAAAAAAGTATTAAAAAAACAAAAAGTAAATACACATAATTTATAACCATAAAAATAATATTATTTATGATTATTTTATACAATTTTATTATTAAAATAACACTTAATAATATTAAGTGAGATTCAATTAGATATTATTTAAATAGAATTATAGTCATTTAGATTACTTCAATACGTTCTTAATTAAATTTCATTCTGTGTTATTTTTATTTTTATAAGTTTTAATATGTTATTTTTATAATTAAAAAAAAAGTTTTCAAATTAAGCGAAACATTTTGTTTCAAATAAAGAAAAAAAAGGGGAAACATTTTGCAAACATCCATTAAAAACAACAAACTAGTTACTCAAAACTGCTTGAAAACAAAATAACAAATATGAAGACAGTAAGACACATAAATAGACCAGAGAGGCAACTTTATTATTTTGTCTACGTTGAACGTACTTACCAAAAACGTTCAAAGTCATGGGGCCAAAGTGCCTTAGCATGATTCATCGGAGACCCCATGATAGTAAACCCTTCATGCCACATATGTTTCAAGAAAAAAGACGATATCGGAGCCACTCCATACCCAGTAACGTCGGTCGGAGATCTAAGGGCCTTCATTTTATTCTCCATAGAAAGAGAAAACAACCTTTCAGTCTCAGATAACACATCCTCTATGAGTTTCGTTGGAATGCCATGGTTAATCAATTGAAAAACTCCCCAAGATTCTAAAGCCTGGGCTATTATTTTAGGAGCATTCGGATCATTAAAGTCAATAATGGGTACAGAAGCCAAATCATCTGAGGAGAGCCCAGATGATGAAAAACCATTTTCAAGATCATTTTGGGTCCAACTATGAGATTCTGGAACTTTTAGAATTGAGCGAAAGTCGAGAGGAACAATATGTTGAAGGTCAAAAGGATAGTACTCACTTGAATCCTCTAAATGAGCATCCATTATCACTTGTTTTTAAGATGAAAAAAAGGACGAATTTTTCAAGTGAAAACGGAGTTTTTAATGTTGGCCGGTTTTCACGTTTTGTGTTATATATGTAGTGGAGATCGAAGGATGAAGGTATATATATATTACTAATAATCGAGATTAATTAAGAGATTAATTTAATTTAATTTGATTTGATTCAACGTATATTAAATGTATATAAATTTATTCATATATTTATATACTATATCAGTTATAGTATATTATTAGTCAAAATTTTATACGTTAGATAATTTTCCCAATTCTAAAGTTATTTTGACATGCCACACTTTATAATTAATATAACTATAAATATAAGTGTAAATTTATTTCTATTTAGCATTTTTCTTAAATTTGTAAGGGTGGCTTTTTGGGTTTTACGGTGTCTGCTTATGTTTTGGAATTATTGTTATATAAGAATATATATTTTATGATGCATGTATCAATTTCCATAATAACATAATATAATTAATATTTTTTTAATAAATAATTTTATAATTAATTACTTTAATATTTCACTTTATCAATGTAATATATAAAATAACTTCTACATAGAGGCATATAGCTTTACTTCAAAAAACAAATCACATTACTTTGCATAAGACAAAATAAGGAAACAAACTATTTTGAATGTGTAGAAATTTATTAAAGTGTCTCCCCTTTACGAATAAATTAAGAATATAAGTTCTTTTTTTTTTCTCTTTTTAATAACTACACTTCTCGATAAAATTATGGATATAAATGTTATATGTTTCAAAAAAAAAAAAAAACTTTCGTTTCAAAGATTTATAATCTTTCCGAAAATCTCTACCATTTTTCAAAGAAATTTACCAAAATTTGAAAATTCCAAATTTTCTAAAGAAATTAAAAATGAGATTTGATAGGGATTAGAATTGAAATGAAAAAGGAAAGTGAGTTATCTCATATTATTATTTATATAAATATATATAATGAAGAAATAGGATAGAGAATACTAAGAGAAAAAGAAATAACAATCATTCAAATAGAAAAGTGGTGAAATAAAATAAATAACTAATACTTAATTGGAGTTAGGTATGAAATATGAATAGAATATTATGTATTATTTATAGAAGTGATAATAAATTAGTTAAATATAAATTAATTAATAAAATTCAAATAATAATTTAAATTGTTAATGATAAATAAATAAATAATATTTTAACAGATAATAATCACAATTTAAATAAATTTTAATTTAAATAATTAACTATTTTATATAATTATTTTAACTATTTTATATTAATATATGAATGTAATTAATAACTCTAATGAGTCTAATCAGGAAATGAAAAAAGAAGAAGGAAATGATGGGTCTATGGAAGAATTCTTACCATATGTACATACTTTACATAATAGGGTAAATAGTTTTAATTAAAGTTTCTTTTAAGGACTAGATACGCACATTTAATAAATAAATAAATAAATAAGACTAGATACAGCCCACAGATGTGAAGTGTCCAACTCGTGCTCTTGATTATTTCTGTGTATCAAAAATTGAAGAGATTATTATAAAAAAAAAATCCACTGGTGAATCCATAATTGGTTTTTGATATATTAATGAAAAATATTAACGAAATATAATTTATATTACCTATATTTTTATATTACGTTATGTGTTAATATTATTTATAATTTTTTTTAATTCTTAAAATAAATATATGTAATATAATGTAAGATAAGTAAGTGTAAAAATGAGTAATTAAATACATGTTATTAACATTTATTTTTTTATCTCAAAAAAAATAATAAAAAAATAACATTCATAAAACTCATTATAATAAAAATAATATCCTCACTTTTAAATTGAGATAAATATGAGTTAATATTAAAAATTATTATTTTATTATTATAAATTTTAAAGATATTAGTTTTTAGACAAAAAAGGAGCATAAATTTTGAAAAAAATATAATTTCTCACATTAATTTCCTTCCTTCTTTTGTTCAATACCTACCACTCTAATTAAATTGAATTTTTTTTTTTAAAAATGTATTATTTATTATTTTTAGGATATATTCTACATCAATTAGATTATTTTATATCTCTATCTCTTATTAGATATTTATTTTTTCAAATTTTTTTACACTAATTTTAAATTTTATTAGTATAGAATATTAGGTCATCATATATTGTAAAAATAATAAATAATTTCTAGTAAAAACTTCAAAATGCTAGCCTTCTTTTTTATATATATACCTAGCTAATTACCTACCACTCTAATTAAACCGTATCTTCTCCATTTTTAAAACTACCAAAATAATTATTTATAAAAATATATTTATTATAATTTTTTTATATTTATTAGTATAAAAAATTAAAATAATTATCTAAAAGGATAACAATACAAAGTTAATATACAATAAAACTATAAAAGAAACTATTCTTAAAAACATGTACTTAATATAAAAATATTTTAATATTTATTAATGGACAATAAAAACTAACAAAAACTAAAATAAGAAAATAAAATAAAATTCAAAAAAAGATCAAAATCAGAGGTTTTTTATATAAAACTACCAAAATGACTATTTATTAAAAAAAACATATTTATTATAAACACATTTTGATACTTATTAATGTATAAAAAAATGACAACAACAACAAGAGCAACAATAACAAAATGATTATGTAACTTTATAATAAAATTAAAATGAAATAAAAAGTTGACAATTTTTTTGTGTCATTATTGTTTTATAACAAAATAATTAAATTATCACAAAAATTTACAAAATAATTAAGCAACTTTAATTGACATAATTAAGAGGCATGTACTCTCTATGATACAATATTTAGATATTTTTGATTAACAGTAATAAAAATCAAAATAAAAATAATTTAAGATATTCTTGTGTTTGATTTAACTTTTAATATGAAATAGAAGGTAAAGTATTTCAACACTAGCATAAATTTTTATTCCTTTTACACTCCTCTGAAATAAATTGAAATGCTCACTTGTTCTCGCATATTCATATATTTATTTTTTTCTCACCTTTTTTAATTTAAAATCAATTTTTTAATTTTACTTTATTTATAATTTTTTAAATTTTATTTTAATATTTATAGTTATTTTATTTAACGGTTCAAACAAATATAATAATAATAATTCATTGGATTCAATTTTTATTACCGCTCTTACTCCCATTACATTTTTATTTGAAAAACCCAATATGACCTTAATGCATAAAATGAATTTAAGAAAAATATATAAAATATTGATGCATTATTTAAGACCTTAAATAATATTGGGTAGTAATATTGTTACAATTTAACTTATTATATTATTTCAATAGTAATTTGTTAATGATAAATTTATATAAACATACAAGTATAATTAATAGTAAAAATATAATATACAACTCATATATTTTTATTATAACAACAAAAAAAATATCAAAATTATTACTCTAAATAAATAAGATTACGTGTTTTTATTACATGTGTAAATATTGTTATAATCACATACAATCAAAGAGAAATGCTATAATCACAGGCACTTGTTTTTGTACATTTAGACAAATTATTTATATGGTAACATGTTACGTAATTATCTAACAAGAAATTATTTATCTATTTTTTAAAATAATTTTCACATGGGTTATAATATAGTGATATGAGTATTAAAAAGTTTATAAATTTAAATGTTATTAGTATTTCTCTATCCATGGATGACTCGTGTCTTAGGTGGTTGAGATAGCCACTTAGAACCTGATTATATTGGAAGTCTCAATTTTTTATTACACATTTTTATATTTTAAAAAATAAATAATTTATTAAAATAAAAATTTGAAAATATATTAATTTTAAAAAATATTATGTATTAAAGTAAATATAATTAGAGTGATAATATCGATACAATATAAATTTTTATTGATATCAAAATAATACATAAATTTGTTACCCTTTAGTTATATATAATTACATTTAAATACTATTATTATAAGATAAAGAATAAATATTAGTAAATATTAGTTACATAATCTACATATTAGCTAATAATATAAAAGAAGAACAATGGTTAACTCTTAGTTTTATTATTAACTAATAATCTTTATATTTTTTAATTAATTGAGATTACGTAAATTAAAAAAAAATTAGTAAATATTATAGAAATATATTTTTTATTAATTTTTTGTACTGACATAATTTATGTGTTTCTTATTCTTTTTAAAATTCAAAATATATCTAATTTATAAGTTCAATTCTTATATATTATTTTAATATGTCACTGTTTGTAACATCAATATGTGTTAAATATATAGATAAAAGTTACTAAAAATATAATTTTTTGTTACATAAAATATAATTTTTTTATTCATGTGTTAATAATATGTTGTTGTAGAATATTTTAAATTTTTTTATTTTATTTCAAAACTACCTACTCCTTGTCCAATGCTTTCTTTTTCTCTCTCTTCAACTCACGCTCCAATCTAAAATGTCCAAAAATAAATATCTTTTGAACAAATGTTTAATAGTAGTGTTTAAGGTCAACACTTATTTTTAATGTTTAGTAAGGTGTTCTGATCATTTATAATTGTCGTTGGATTTATCTATTTTAAAGAAATTTCAACTTTAAATGCATTTATAAATTTTTTTTAAACATGTGTTCGAGACCTTGAAGGGGTCAAAATAAAAACATAACCCCTTGGGATTCAAAATATTCTCAAAAATACCTCAATTTTATTACGGCCAAAAATAAAATTATAATTTCTTTTTAATAATCTTTAAAAAAATTTATCTATTTTATATACTCAATTTTTATTTTATTTTTATATTTGATTTTTTTTTATATCAGTGATCAAATTTATACACGAATAAAATTTAAATAAATCTCATTCTATATCATATCATAAGATTGGCCAAAGATAAACGAAAAGAAGGCAGAAGGGCATGTTATATGATACGTGATAATTAACTACCGACGACGAAGTTAGCTTTATTGTTCAAGACGTGATCTTATTTAAAATAATGATACTCTCTTTATAACAAAAATTATAATATTAGTAGAAATAATCAGTCGTCTCCCACTCTCTTATCACTTTCTTTCTTTAAAAAAAAAAACAACAAAGATTTTTTTTAGATATTTCTTGTTTTTGCTTATTAGAAAAAGAGTCTTATTATATGACTTGTCTTTTTTCTTTTTTTATTTAATTTTTATCAATAAACACATATTATATCATATGTATTATATATCATTTTGATCTAATCTAGTTTTTCTTTCACTTATATTTTTTATGTAAAGTAATTTTAGACATTTTTTTATTTTTATATTTAAATCTAAATTTTATATTTTCGTTTATTTATTCATGTATTGAATAGTCAATTTAAATTGAAGATATGTTATTTTATAAATAAAAATAAACATACATTTTTAAAGAACTAAAAGAGTTAAAAAAAACTTAAACAATGTTATAAATAATTTTTATTAAGTATTATAATAATTTGATGTATTTACATTTTATTAATTTAATTATTTTATATTTTTCTTTCGAAACAATGAAACGTAAATATATCAAAAAACAACTTATATAATTTTATCTAATCTCATTTAATATGAGATAAATTTATATAATTATATTTAATAAAAAATACCATATTAATTATAATTATAATATATAATAAAATACGATTTAACTTTTCAAGACCATTGAATTCCAATCCTATAGAATTAGCTATTGTATTTTTATAAATTTCTCAATAATGTTCTGTCTTCGAAAAGCCAATTTAACTTCCTTTTCTTATTTTAGTCTCATGTATAAAAGTGGCTCTTTTTATTTATTTATTTATTATTAAATTTTTTTTTGGCTAAATGGCGCTCTATAGCAGTTTGGAGACTCACTTCAGTACTCTCGAGAAAGATAAGATCGTGCACAATGAAATCCTTTCTTCAGATAGAATATAGATTTCATCACAAATATTACTGTTTTCTTAAATGTATTTATTAAATTTTAAATTTTCTTTACATAACGTGATCAATAAAACACTATTATAATACATATATATGATCTCAATTTTTAACCATGATAATAGATTTATCATTACGATTATAAGAATCAAAATTTAAATTAGAGAGACTATAAATTGTTACTTATAATCTCGATTTTTAAATAATCAAGACCATAGGACATATCTATAACCTTGGTTTTTTATAAAATCGAGGACACAAATATACCTTATGGCTTCAGTTATTTTGAAAAACGATGTCATAGACATACCTTATGACTATGGTCTTTCAATAACTGAGGTAATAAGGTGCTATAGACATATTTTATGACCTTGGTTTTATGAAAAATCGAGGTCATATACATATAATTTAACCTCATTTTTCAATATAATTAAAATAAATTAAAAAAATGAAAAATTATTATATTAAAATTAAGAGTGAAATTACATTTAAGAATTTTTATATACACTAAAACATAATAAAACCTTATAATAACTAGCTAATTAAAATGTTCCAAAATATGAAATACATGCAAAAAATCTACTAATATTAATACTAATGAAATTGTCCACAATTTCTTGAGTCATTGCCAACAAGGCCACTAAAAACGTGTTGGTACTGGTGCTGGCACTAGCACTGTTGTACTACTGTTGGCACTGGTCTGCTACTAGTGTTGGTGTTCATGTGCTGGTGGTGGTGTGATGTTGGTGCTGGTGTGTTAACACTAGCACTGATGCGCTGCTGTTGCAGATGTGCTGGTGTGTTATTGCTCATCCATTTGTCTAGGAGCTTTATTGCAATATCTAAGTACAATAATGATAAAATAGAAGAAAGATCGTAAATGAGAATGCTCATAACAAATGATAACAGACTTACAAAAAAAGAGTATTTTTACTTGAGAAAAGATGAACAAAGACAGCTTGATAGACAAAGGGGAAACTAAGATGCCTACCTGGAAAACTAGATAATAGTATTTTTACTTAACATGAGTAAACCTGAAAACCTAATTGGAATTGTATAAACCACATAAGCAAATGTTTCATAAGCAAGTCAACTTGTTAATGTTACTCCACTATTAGCTCATTCCTAAAAAAAAATTACATATGAAACATATAACAATCATAATGTGCTTTATGCATTGATGCAAGATAAGGTTTTATGCCAAGCACTAATAACAACTTCACATGCTTGAAAAAATCTGCATCACTATTAACAACATTATATTACAAAATTGATATTGAATGATGTATCCTTATAGTCAAATACTACAAATAATAAAACTAAAATACGCCCAGTAAGTAACTAAATAAATAAATTGATAAACACCTAAGAAAAGTTTCATCTACGAGAAATTATTTGCTACTCCTTTGAATCGAAAACAATCTCTTTCTTGTCCTTTCGTTACGCTCCAAGTGATTTATAAGTTGTTGGCTTTAATCGAAGCTTATCCAAATTTTCATCTCTACCTTTGTACCTATCCTCGTAAAAGAAATGCCTTTTATTTTTGGATCTTCCTCTCAATTTACTCCTAAGAATAGCTTCTTTATGCCCCTAGCAAACCAAAATATGAACATCTTATATAAAAATATTCTAACTAATCATTATATATAACAAGAGCTTAAAAATTAGGGTTTTACTTGTCCATTAGATTTATTAAAAGAAGACAAAAATGATCATTTCCTTGAGTTTAGAGCTTTATTTCTGGTATTGGTGGCTTTGGAAGTGACAAAACTAACTGAGGTATGAAAGGTGGATAAATGGCATTAAAAGACACTAAAAAATGGAATTTAATGGTGGAAGTAAGCACAAAGAAGCAGCAATTACTCACTGCTATGGCCATTGAAGTAGAAGAGCACTTATAGCTACCAACGGTGTATTGAACCTATAAGGTCAGAATAACACAAGATTTTTACAAATTTCTTTGCATCATTTGAACATGTAAAGCCAAAATAACACATCATAGAATTACATTAGTCTCCTCCAAAAAAATGGGGGTGAGTTTATAAATCAATAATGTCTAGTATTTAAATTCACAAATAAAAATAAAAGAGTTTATACCTCTTTGTTTCTTTTGTATATGTCTTTTCTTCCATTTGTGATATCAAATAAATAATCCAACCATAGAACAATGGTGCGTTGATACAACAAGAATGGAGTGCAAAACATAGACAGAACATAACCTGATGGCGAGGAGGACGACGACGATGACGGTGGCGAGACGTAGAGCAACAAAGAGGGTCAATTAATATCATCTCAGAAAAGCATATATATATGCTAGCTGCACGAAAACCCTAAGAAATATATCAGCATGTGTAAGGCTGAGAGAAAAGGAAAAAAAAAAGGGGGGAAAGGAAAAAAACAAGAAAATAGGAAAAAAATGATAGAAAATTTTGGTATTAATTAGATGTAAAATAGAGAAAATTAATAAGATATGTCTATGACGTAGATTTTTAAATAAACGAGAGCAAAAATTTATAGTCTTGATTTTTAAAAAATTCGAGATTAAATTTTTGAGATCATATATATGTATTGTAATAGTGAAATGTGTAGGATTGTGAATCATTGTCATCCTTTTTTATTTACTTAAAAAAAAAACCATGGAATAAAGTCTCACATAATTAAATGTGATTCTATTTTTCTTCTACCAACGTTATTATCTAAGATGAGAATTTGAATGAATAAATTTTTTAAAAAACATTAACTATTCACCAACTGTAATAAAAAAAGGGCTTACAATTCTAACTTATTTTTCTATAAAACTTTTTGTAATTTACAACATATGTAATTTTAATAATGTTGAAGTAGATTTATGTATTTATTATGTTCATTATTAATCTAATAATTTAATCTATCAATAAATACTAAAAAAAATGATATTATAAGTGTTAAATCAACTTCGATACCGAGTCAGTACTTGAAGAGAATTTAAACTAAAGTAATTTTAAGAATTAAAAAAAATATACTTTATAAGTATATTATGAGATTATTTATAAAGATTGAATTAATACACTTAAGTTCCTATAAGATATATTCAAATATTTTAATATCTAATAATATGTAATTTATTTATTAAATAATTATGTTATAGATGGAAAGTAAAAACTACTATGTGTATGTTTTTTATTCAAATTTAAACTTATTTATTTATTTTTCTGGTATTTACTATTGCTCATAAAATAAATTTTATGCAAAACAGAATCCATATTTTGATTGACCACAACATAATTTTGGTAAAAATATATTTTAAAAATTGCATTTATATATTCAAACATCAATATCAAAGAATAGAGTTTAAACTTACCCTTCTCAAGACTCCCAAGAAATAAATAACATTGCAAATAACTTAATTTAATAAAACATAAATACAATAGTTATTTTTCAATTTATTCTCCTATAATTTATTTCATTTATATTAGGATCCATTAAGTATCATTACGCTAAAACAAGAAGATCCTAATTTCACAGAATTTAAGCAATGGTTTTGTAGAAACCGTGCCAGTACGTTTTAGCCATGTTCTTTTAAAAATTGTGACCGTAGCGTGTATATATATGGTAACAATTTTTATAAAAGCCATAGCTATAGGTATTAATATAAAAAAAAATTACCAATATAAAAAACAACAGTAACTAATTAAAGACACAAAAAACAAATGCTATCTTAAAATCTTTCCCTCACCCAGTCCCAAAACAGTAAAGTATATTGTATTGATAATTATAATTTTTATTTATTATTTATTTGTTTGTATAATTATTCAATTGATAATAAATTTTTTATTTGAATAATTGTTCGAAATGAATTTATAGATCCGTGCACTAAATTCTCAAAAAATTGAAAAAAAATTTGTTGACTATTTTAGAATATGTAATTTTATCTTATCAAAAATATTATCAAATTGGTGTGTATCTGTTTCTTTTATAAGTTTATCATAATATTATTTTATTTATCTTAAAAATATATATATAAAAAATAAGTAATGGTAGTGTAAAAAAAAATACAGGAAATTTTTTGGGTAAATAGAAATTCTTTAATGAACTTCTATTTTATATAAAATTAACGTAGAAGTAAAAAATGAACTTAAAAAAAAATTCTTTGTTAATTTTTATCTTGAACTTTAGTTATTATAATACTTTTAAATATGTATTATTATAATTGATCACATATTTTTAATGATTTTGAAGTATTGAAAAATAATGTAACATAAAACTGTGTTTTATTATGTGTTGGATTTTATACTATGTTTTTATTATTATTTAAGAATTCATTATTGTATTACATGAAAGAAATATATATGTTTTTATATAATTGAATTTGTACTGTATGTTTATTAGTTTATATATTCCTGTTTTGTTATGTTTTTTATATTTATATAGATAATTATGGTAATATATATTTATACATTACATCAATTTTATATATATATCGTTGCAATTTTTGTTGAAATTATAATTATAAATAATACTTTAATCACAATTTTAACGAAAAGAGTGGTAATATCTATATTTATAGCCAAGATTTTTAAAAAAACCATGACTATGTACTTTTAGCTATAGTTTTATAAAAAAAAATAGTGTTCATGTAGATAACAAATATTAACATTATCGATGCAGGAATCGTTGCTAAAAGTATACTTTTGATCATGGTTTTAGGTATAAAAGATACCCTATAATCACTTCACTTTTGATTTAATAGTGACTAAAAAATTATAACTACGGTTAAAAAGCGTGGTGAAAAGTCTCTCCTCTTGTAGCGTTAATAAGCACATTTTTAGTTTAAATATTAAGTACCTGCATTAATTCAATATAAGTCAAATACATTTTTTTGACATCACTTGAAATAACAAATCTTAGACATGAATTATTAATAGTACTAGTACTTTTTGTTAATAATTAGAGTACTAAGCCTTAACTACTCTATTATCTATATTTAATATTTTACAGCTAGATGCCTAGATGGCGTGTAATGCTACGAGATGATTCTTACTTATTTTGTCTTACTTAGCAGCCACGTACACATTAATATATAGTAAGTAATTGTATTAGTTAATCTATAATAATTTTTTTTTCTTTATTTAAGAATATTAGGTAACTATTACTACCAAAAACTTAAGTTATTAGTAGGAGTTATCAACTATCTTTTATTTAATCTATTACACTTAATTTAGAATTCGAATTCTACCAGAACACATGTATATGACCCACCATGAACCATGTAAACTAAGGGGTGAACTGCAGTTAAACAAGTGATGTATTATTCCCTCATTCGTAAGAGAAGTTCGTCCTTGTGCTTTTTGGAACTCGAATCCAGAACCAAGCTTTGATACTAAACTTAGGAATAGTAGCTAACCATTTCTACCAAAAGCTTAAGCTATTAGTAGGAGGTGCCAACTACCCTTTATTCAGCCCATTACACTTAACCTATAATTCGAGTTCCACCAAGACATATGGATATGACCCACCATGAACCACGCAAGCCAAAGGGTGGGCCGCAGCTAAACAAGTGACGCATCAAGTGTAATTAATTTTTCTCTTTCTATTTTTCTAATTTCTACTTAACATGTTTATTGTCTCATATGTATAATTGTAAGGCAAGATATGAGTGTCATTTGTATGGTATAAGTGGGAGTCTTCTTTGTGAGAGATTTCTATAAAGTTTTTTAATTTAAAGAGCAAATTAAGGAGCAAAATATGAGCAAAACAAAGAGTAATTTAAGTAAAAATTTAAGGAGTGAATTTTTCTATAAATAGATGTGTAATTGTAATGAATTAATCAAAGTGTTCATTCCAATTGAGAGAAAAGCTTTTGTGAGAGAAAATTGAGAGTAACTTTCTTGAATGTAATTGGGTTGTAGGTTGTGAGTGTTGTAAACACCTTGTGTAATTTCTCCTCTTTCAGTAAAAAGATCTACAGCAGGTCCAGAGACGTAAGCAAGAATAGTTGAATTCTATTATCAAATTTGTGTGTTATTTTGTCTATTTTGCTTTATCATAAATCTAGTTTATCGGGAATTTGCGTAATTTCTCAACAAGTGGTATAAGAGCTTTTGGTGGTGATTTCTATCATTTTCTTGTAATGATACTATTCACGTGAATAGTGAATAGTGAAATTTGTCGACGATATTTGTTCGTTGAAGAAGGTGTTTAATACACGGTGCTTTGCAGAAATAGTCAGAAACGATCCAAAGGGAGTCAGGTTTGAGTGGGAGCAATGGTAGCAGATGAAGGAAAAGTGAAACTTGAGAAACTCGATGGCACAAATTTTGGATTTTGGTAAATACAGATAGAGGATTATCTGTATCAAAAAAATCTATATCAATCTCTCTTAAGAAAGAAGCCAAAGGCTATGAAGGAAAAAGATTGGAATCTTTTAGACAGATAACCCCTCGGAGTTATTCGATTGACGCTATCCTGCAATGTTGCTTTCAATATAGTAAAGGAAAAGACCACGGTGGGTCTTATGACAGCTCTCTCCAATATGTATGAGAAGTCATTGGCCTCAAACAAAGTGCATTTGATGGGGCTTTTATTCAATTTGCGGATGACAGAAGGCACATCGGTAGCTCAACATCTTAATGAACTCAACATAGTCACAACACAGTTGAGTTCAGTTGAAATCGAATTTGATGAAGAAGTACGAGCATTAATACTTTTGTCTTCTTTACTAGAAAGCTGGAATGCTACTGTCATGACTATGAGTAGCTCGTCAGGAAGCAATAAGTTGAAATTTGATGATGTTCGTGATCTGGTTCTCAATGAGGAGATCCGACGTAGAGAGTCGGGTGAAGCGTTAACCTTTTTAGTTTTAGATACAAAGTCAAGAGGAAGAAATTCAATCAGAGGGAATGGACATGGTAGAATAAACTATCGAGGTAGATCAAAGGACAGTAGGTCCAAATCCAGGAATCCTAATAATTCCTATAGTTCGAAGATTGTCGAGTGTTGGAATTATGGAAGAACCGAGCACTACAAAAATTAGTGCAAGAGTGCACCGAAGAACCAATAAGTGAAGGAAGAGGAAAATGTTACTTCCACCTCAGAAGGAGATGATGCATTCTTATGCTCTTTGGAGAGCAATGAAGAATCTTGGGTATTAAACTCTAAAGCATCGTTTACTTCACAGAAAGAATTCTTCGAGAAATATGTCCCTAGAAATATTGGAAAGGTGTGTCTTGGTGATGATCAACCGTGTGCTATTATTGGAAAATGTGTAGTGAAGATTAAGTTGAATGGGTCTATTTGGGAGCTGAAAGATGTGAGGCATATTCTCGACCTAAGAAAAAACTTAATCTTAGTAGGGCAATTGGCTAATGAAGGCTACACAACGATCTTCTATGGTGATGATTGGAATATTTCAAAGGGTGCAATGAAGGTTACTTAAGGCAAGAAGAGTGACACTCTTTACATGATAGCAGGAGCACGTTGTTCGATCACAGTTGCAACAAGCAATAAAACACCAAATTTGTGGCACCAGAGACTAGGTCACATGAGTGAGAAGGGGATGAAGATTATGCACTCAAAGTAAAAACTTCTAGGTCTACATTCTGTAGAGATAGACATGTGGAAAGATTACATACTTGGAAAGCAAAAGAGAGTCAACTTTCAAACAAGTGGTAAAACACCAAAAAAGGAAAGGCTAGAGCTTACTCACTATGATGTTTGGGGACCAATGACTATCTCATCCATTGGTGGGAAATACTACTTCGTGACTTTCATCGATGATCATTCTTGGAAGGTATGAGTTTACTTTCTAAAGCATAAGTCTGAAGTATTTGAAGCTTTCAAAAGATGGAAAGCTATGGTTGAAAATGAGACAGATTTGAAGATCAAAAAGCTTAGAACCGACAATGGTGGTGAATATGAAGACACAAGATTCAAAAATTTCTACTATGAGCACGAGATCAAAATGGAAAGAACTGTGCTAGGCACGCCTCAACACAATGGTGTAGCTAAGCATATGAACCAAACATTGATAGAAAGAGCCAGAAGAATTCGTATACAATCAGGTCTATCGAAGTATTTCTGGGCAGAAGTAGCCAACATGGAAGCTTATTTGATCAATCGAGGTCCACCTGTTCCATTGGAACACAGAATACTAAATGAAGTATGGAGTAGAAAAGAGGTAAAACTATCATGTCTAAAAGTTTTCAACTGTGCAACATTTGTGCATATTAGTGATCAAGGCAGGAATAAGCTTGATCCCAAATCTAAGAAATTCACCTTCATCGGTTATCGTGAGGATAAGTTTGGCTACTGCATTTGGGATGACGAAAATAAGAAAGTGATCCGTAGTAGAGATGTGATTTTCAATGAAAGAGTGATGTATAAGGACATACATAAAACAGACACCAACGATTTAAAGTAGAATGAGTCAATATTTGTATATATAGATGATGTCCTAGATAGTTCTGTGAAGGAACCAATTGTAGCAATTCCTCAGCCAAAGGAACCAATTGTAGCAATTCCGACACACCATAGCCTCCTACTATAGCTCCTGTATTGAAAAGGTCTTCTCGACCTCATGTGCCTAACAAGAGATATATGAACTTTATATTACTGACTGATGGAAGAAAGCCTAAATGCTATGATGAAGCTTGTCAGACTCAAGATTCCAGCAAGTGGGAGCTTGCCATGAAATTTAAGTTGTGCTCAACTTCAGTTGGTCTGTTAGAGTAACAAGACTAGAAAAGTTTTTGCATTGATCGAGGTGTGAAGATAGATTGAAATCAGTATTCAAGTGGGAGATTGTTAGAGATTGCTATAAAGCTCCTTAATTTAAGAAGCAAATTAAAGAGCAAAACAAGGAACTTAATTCAAGGAGAAATTGAAGAAACCATTAATTTAAGGAGTAATTCAAGGAGTGAATTTTCATATAAATAGATGTGTAATTGTAATAAATTAATCAACCAAGTGCTCAATCCAATTAAGAGAAAAGCTTATAGAGAAAAACTTTTGTGAGAGAAAATTGAGAGTAATTTTCTTAGGTTTAATTGAGTTGTGAGTTGCGAGTGTTGTAAACACATTGTGTAATTTCTCCCCTTTCAGTAAAAAGATTTGCATCAGGTCCAGAGACGTAAGCAATATTGGCCAAACTCCGTTATCAAATTTGTATGTTATTTTGTCTATTTTGCTTTCTCATAAATCTAGCTTATCGGGAATTTGCATAATTTCCCAACATTCTTGTGTTTGGAATTTTTATTGTTTGTTCTATTTATGAGTTTATATTATGTTGTTATGTTCTTATGATGCTCCCTTATTTTTTACATCGTTTTGTATGAACCATGCATAAATATGATTGTTAGTATGACTTATTGTATGCATTATTTACAATCTCTTATTTCACATGTCTTTCTATATGTTTACATGCATACCTGTTGTAGTGAGTTATTGCATATTTATCACTTGGTAGACTGGGATGTCTTTTTGTATGTGTGTGCATAGTATGATGTCATGTTACAAGATTGAATACACATAAATGTTATTGGGGAAAGATAATTGAATCACTAAGAGTGTTAACTTGGAAGATAGTTGGACTCATAGTCAATTCCTTCTTAGGGATTCATTGACATATTTATGTCCAATTTGGAAGATAGTCGGACTCCTAATCAAAATCTTCTTTCAGATCCATTGACACATTTATGTGCCATTAGTGTTTGACCACTCGTCTTGTTGTTATGTTATGTGCACATTGCAAAGCCCTGTATGCCTTCCCACATCACATATGGACCTGGGGATCTGTGCTATGTATTGCATTAAGGATATTTTTTGTCTCCACTACTCTTGGTTTGAGAACCTCATTGTGAGAGTGAGTTATGTTAAATGCATTGAGTCACCATATCTCTTGTTTTATGAAATAAGAGATAGGTTGTTTAAGTTTGAGGGTAGTTTTCAATATTGGTAGTTTCCACACTTCTAGTTACTAATATGTAGTCATTGATCACACCACTTTGGGTGGTATGGGCTTTGGAGGAGAGTTAGGTTCGTGTGTTGAACTAGGTTGTTGTAAAGGTAGTAAGCAATAACAATAATAGAGAATTAGGATAAAGAACCCAATTGATAGAGGTAATATTGACTTTATTTCTTTTAGACTTGTAACTGTTATATTATTTAGTGAATTGTTTGTTATTGACTGGTTTCCTTAAGAAACCCAAGGATGTTACCACATAGATAAGATCTCTATGTGAGTTTACTTCATTATATCTGGTGTTATGCAAGCTTGAAAGTATGGCTAGTATAATTAGAGCTTAAATGGTGTATATTCCTACATACAGAAGTTTAAACTTTGATTAAAAAGCTTTTGATATTTGTCAACTACTTTTTATTTATTGAATTCTACATCTATTTCCTTATTATACCATCTATCTTTGATTATATGTAATAAAATTGTGTTTATCTATCTTGTGCTTTAATCCCTATGATTTAGATGTTTAAGTTGAGTCCTTTAGGAGTCAGTATCACTTTAGCTTGATTGTGGATCAAGTCTTGAACTCCTTCAATGTTGTTATGCATGATGAATATGTATGTTAATATAATCCGAGTTTCTTTCATATAAGTTCTAACATACTAGATGCATACCTTGATTAGAAAGCCTAATTAATATATGTTGTTACATGATTTCTTTTCTTTCTATGTAGTATTTCTATAGCTTTCTAATCATAGCATATACTGTAGTAAATTAATCTACATATTCCCTGATTACTTTATCTTACTTATGTCTATTATGTGTATGAGAGTTTGACGTAAGTCTTGAAAGAGTATGTACCTCCTTACCTCGGTTGTATCTCAGGTGTTGGGCTCTTTATTTGGTTTGCTTTGTTTAGATTGATCGCATACTGTGAGAGCATAATTAGCATTTACCGTATATGTTTCCTCATATGAAGTCTTGAAGTGATTAAAAATTTCTCTATTGTTTAGTATGCATTATTGTCTCACATGTATATATATGTTGTTAGTCTGGACAAGAATCTATGAAGCACATTGTCACTAGTGTGTTTATTGTAGATTATTGTTTTCATATCTACTGAGTGTTTTAGTTGTGTATTGAATTAAGTAGGTTATTTTAAACTTCCATTATGTAAGTTTCTTAGTTCATGTTTGTGAGTCATGTTAAGACGAATTAATATATAGCTTGCAAAAAGATTCCATAGGTGACGTCTACACCTTTCATCTAGCTCCCGTTTACTTATTTGAGTAGAAAGAATAATTGAATTTCATGCAATTGTTCCTACGTATGTGATTCTTCAACTTGATAGTAAGAATAGCAAATAATACAACAATTAGCCTTAACAAGGTTATAAAAGAAATTGATATTATAATATGAGGAGAAAAGTGTTATAACCCTACTACATATCAGTAGAAAATAGGAGTAGATTTCTTGATATTAAATAACTTCTTAAACATATATCAACAATTTATGTTATATATAGATAATATAAATATAACAACTATACAACGAGAAACAATATGTATTTTAGTTGTTAGAAATGCTAAAATGTGTCATTATAAAAGTTTATTGAACAACATAAAAAGCAAAAACATATTGAGATGTACCAAAAATAGAAACCACATTTAAAAAATATAATATATTAAGAAAATTACTAGATGAAGATGATTTAGAGTTTAATAACAAGAAAATCCTTTGTTAAAATAAATTCAAGAAGATAAGAGGTTAGTTAAAATAAAAAATTGCTTAAGAGAGTAAGCTCAAAAAAATCTTATAGATCCAAATGCTAATAAGCTTAAATATGCAACAAATATAAAACTTAAACACCTTAATAAAGTTATAATTTTATATGAATAAAACTCATGGTCTACACTTTAGAAGATTTGAAGAATATAATAAACAAATTCAAAAAAATTAGAACTAGGAGTAATTCAACCAAGTATGAGTCAACACTCAAGCCCAGTATTTTACTAGAAAATGAAGTTGAGAAAAGGTAAGAAAATAAAATAATGATGATAAATTTTAAATCATTAAATAAATAAACAATAAATGATAGTTACTTTCTCTATAAAAGAGAAAAATTATTGGCCTGAAAGGAAAGAAATATTTTTATAGTTTTAATTCTAAGATTGAATTCTCATAAATTAGATTAAGTAAAGAATCTTAACTATTAATAGCCTTTAGTTATTCACAAAGACAATTCCAATGTACTATTATACCATTTGGATTAAAATAGGCATTAGAAATATTTCAACAATTTATGAACAACATTTAAAAAAAAAATCATCCATTTTGTTGTGTCTATATTGATGATATATTAGTCATTAGTTAGTATCAACTAGTATTATCTTAACATATTAAAAATCCTAACAAAATATAAGAAAAAAAAAGAATAATTTTGTTTGAGAAAATAGTTATATTAACCCAACAAAATATCAAGTATTTAGGACCGAGAAGATAGAAAACACCACAATCAACCTCATGTACTAAATAATATACAAGGATTTTTTAATGTTGTCATTGACAAAAATCAATTACAAAGGTTTTTTAGGATGCTTGATATACACGAAAGCATATATTAGGAAATTAACATAAATAAGAAAAATTTTACAAGCAAAATTTAAGAAAGATTATGTTTGAAAATGGATTGATCACGATACTCAATACATAAAAAAGATAAACGCAAAGGTAAAAAATTTATTAATACTTTATTATTTAGGACTAGATGATAAAATGATATATAATAAAAATGAGTGTTTTACATGAATAGTGAGGAGTCACGTTAAAATAAATAAAAAATGACAGCGAGGAATACTTGTGTATGTGTGCTTCATTAGTTGAACTAAATTACCATAGTAATAAAAAAATATTAAGTTATAAAAAAGGAAATAAAAAGGTTTCCTATATATGTGATATCCTTGAGATTTATTATTGAAAAAAAATAATATTTTTTTTATATTTCTTGAGAACTAATTTTACAGAAGATTACAAATAAGAAAAATTAATCAGATGGAAACAATGGTTCAACTATTTAAATTTAATGTTAAACATCTACTAGGAAAAAAAGAATAGTTTAGCTAATACTTTAACTAGAGAATTAGCCCAATTAATGGTTTTTACAATGCCATAAAATATGAATAATATTAACATAAAAATCAAGATCCAAGAAAAAAAAAATAAGAGTTCTAAAAGATCAACTAAAGATTTTATACCTAAAAAAATCACTCATATGTAAATAATAGGAATAATATAGTTCTCCGATAAAGAACGAGATTAAAATCTAAAAAAGAAGAAGATAAAACCTTATAACAAACCAAAATAGACTATGGTAACCCTCAAAAGCTTTATGGTTTGAAATTACAGATAAGGAAGAGCTCAAAGAAAAGAATCAAGAAGAAAAAAAAAATATTATGTTATCTACAATGAACCAATTCCAAGAATATGTAAGACATAGCTAAAAGCAAGTAGAGAAATAAGTGGATTCTCTAATGTAACACACAAAGCATTCATTAATAGGATTGAAGCAGAAGGAAATTTTGTCAATTTCAAAACCCTTAAGCTTCTCAAACCCAATGATGTAGTAGTAAGCTTCGAAGGTAACTTTGCACAAGCACTTAAAAACTAAACATTTGCAAAAAGAAAAGATGACAATGCTAGGAAAGATACAAAGACTAGTAATCTTTAGAAAAATAGATGATATATTTCTTATTCTTAGGGAAGAAAAGGAATGAAAAAGAAGCATAAACTCAAACTAATGACTAAATCTATATAACTTAGCAAATAAATCAGGAAAATATCAACTTGAAACTGTGAAATTTTTCACAAAAAGAAAAGGTCCATACACTAGGAAGAAAACCAATCACATGCAACAAATTCAACATTACTAAGAAAATAGATCCAAAACTTGTTTACTAATTATTTTATTGTGAGTTGATTAAAAATATTTATCCAAACAACAATTTAATGGAATTAATTTATTTTCTTGAATTTTTTTAAAAAGCCATTAAAGTTTTTAGAACTAGAGCAAAAGCAAATGCCTTTCTAGTATTTTTGAAGGTTTTTTTAGTTCTTTAATGGAATTTGCATAAAGGAGGACCTATTAGTCATTATAATTTTATTAAAATATGAATGATATCTTTAGCAAGAATAGTAGACCAATCTAGAGTTTTACTAGAAGAAGAGTTTGATGAAGAAACTCCTAACTAGGCCAATCACGTTATTGTGTGAGATCATTATAACTTCTAAAATCAGGATAATTACTCTACAAGTAAGGTTATAATGATCTCACATAATAATTTGAATATAATTCAAGAAGATATTGAAAAAGTTATCAATTATGAAGCATGCAATGAGTTGGACGTGACTGAAGGTACCAAATAGTAATTTTGTTAACGGGGAAAAAAGCAAATTAGGGACCACAAGTACCTTTATTGTATAAAGGATAGAGATAGATCCACATCTCTATTATCAAGAGCAAGCATGTTAACAAATGATTTTTAATAAATAAGTGTCAATATAAATTTTTAAAAGAAAGGAAGAGATAAGATAAAATGTAATCATTATCCTTCATGCATCTTTATTTTAAAATAGGAAGGAAGAAATAAAGATAAGATGTAATCCCTATTCTTTCACGTGTCTTTAAGTTAACTAAGAAAAATAATTGCTCTTATGTCTCTCTTTTATAAGAAAAAAGGATAGAGCAAGTTCAAACTATAGAACTTAAATACCCTTTTATTCTTAGAAAAATTATGCATAGCAAATCCTATAAAGTAAATTAGCATGAAACTAGGGTTGTAATGATCTTATTTTCTTAATAAATAAAAGTTACATTTTCACCAAAACCCAATGTCTCTCTTATTTCTTAAATAGAGGTATAGATCTTATCATTGGTTGAATAAAAGAATTTATTGTTCCTATTCTAGAAGGCGAGACTTCTAACAAAATAACTAAAAAATAAACGTGAAGTAGTAGAAGATGAAGGTGAACCTATATTTATTAAAATAAAGTAAGATCAGACATAACTTTAGATTTCATTTGTTAAAAAGTAATATTTATTTATTCAAAATCTTAAAATCATAAAATTAATCAATATTTATTTATTCAAAATTCTTAAATCAAAAAATTAATAAGAGTCTAAAAATATTTGGTATCAAAGTAATATGAAGTAACTTATCAAACTTATCTTTGTTAGTAAATTTGAATCAAATGATATAATTACAATTTTTTCCTTCCAAGATCCTCCTTAGAAAAATATCAAATAAATAAAAAATAGAGAATACACAACACAATAATTATAGTGGAAACTCCAAATTGAAGAAAAACCACTTTCGTTGTCAAAAAACAACCAGAGAAAAAATTCACTATGTGGAAAATTGTTACAACTATATTCTCAATGATTTTCTCACACACCTAAAAGACAAGAGCAATTACAAGTCTAAGAGAATTTTCCCACAAAATTCTCTCACTCAAAAACTTATCATATAAGTTTTTCTCTAATTTTGGGATGATCAACAATGAAGAAATGAAGCCATATTTATAGTCTTCAAGTTCCCATTTCATATACAAAACATTACTTCACTCAACAAAATTAGGCTACATAATTTTTTTATTCTTTATTCAAACAAGGTTAGGCACTTCCATCTTTGACAATATGGTAAGCCACCTTCCATGAATTTTCTTCTAAATTAGGCACCTTCTATTTTGACTAACAAACCTAATATTATTTTTAATCAATTACAACAATCTCCACCTTAATTAAAAATAAACATAGTTACCATTACAACACTGTCTACTCCAACAGCCATAATTCTCTAGACCAAGAATTATCATACTCTACCATAAAGAGTACACCAACTTAGAATTAATCACCAATTCTAAGAATTTCACATCGGCTTATGTTGAAAAAAAACTTACTGAAATCTATGGTGCAACTCTCACACTTGGTTTTCTCGAGAGTTCATCAGCCATCGACATCCTTTCCACCACACACCTTGCATCTATACCAAGCCAATGCCCGTGTGCAAACTTGTGGATCCGCTACCAGTAACACACCCTCTTTCATGGCAATATTTAGAGACTAGTGGCATGCCATGAGGATGTACATGCTATTTTCAAAGAGTATCACTATAGTCTTTGAAAACAGACATATTATTAACATCACTGTCGGTATTTGAGCTTCTTGTCGAATCAGCTGCACTTTTTTGACAATTTCTTTTGAGGTGCCCAGACACACTATCTTCTTTTTCATGAAATTTTTTTTCTTTCGGTTGTCAACTACCAATGCTGAGTTTTCAAGCGAAACATTTCTTCCACCACTCAGCCTTTTTTCTTCAGAAAACAGCTTGTTAGTAACTTTTGAAAAAAATATTTTCTCTTTTCTATGAATCAAGATAGGTTTCATGTTATCATAAGAAGATGGAAGAGACTAGATGAGCCTTAAAGCTATATCTTCATCATCAAGTTTAACTCCAATGGTTTCCAGCTCAGAGACAATACCATTGAGAACACTAAGATGGTCAGACATAATAGTTCCTTCATTCATACGCAAAGTATGAAATTCCTCTTTCAGATACATCCGATTTGAAACGCCTTTTGATTGATACAATTCTTCAAGATTTTCCCAGAGTTCTTTGGCCATAGATATTCTATGCATATTTATAAGAATATTTTTGGCCAAAGAAAGCCGAATTGCACTTGTAGCTCTTAGATCAAGATCTTCCCAATCTTCATCACTTATATTGGTTTTACTGGACTCAATACCAGTAACAGAGGTTGGTTTCCCCTTTAACGCCTTGTGTAACCCGTATTGGATCAACAAATCTTTGACTTGTACTTACCACAAGCCAAAATTGATTCTTCCATCAAATTTCTTATTGTCAATCTTGATTCCTGACATTTCTCTTTTTTTCTTTGAAATTGGCTTTGATACCAGTTGTTAAGAAATTTGGATAAAATAATATAATCACAAATTCTCCCTCCCAAGATCCTCAACAAAATATCAAATAAAAAAAATAAAGAATACACAACACAAGAATTATAGTGGAAACTCCAAATTGGAAAAAAACCACTTTCGTTGTCAAAAGACAACCAGAGAAAAAATTCACTATGTGGAAAATTGTTACAACCACACTCGATGATTTTCTCACACATCCAAAAGACGAGCAATTACAAGCCCAAGAGAATTTTCCCACAAAATTCTCACTCAAAAACTTATCATATAAGTTTTTCTTTCTCTATTTTTGGGATGATTAACAATGAAGAAATGAAATCATATTTATAACCTTTAAGTTCTCATTTCATATGCCAAACATTTCTTCATTTAATAAAATTAGGCTACATAATTTTTCTATTCTTTATTCAAACAAAGTTAATCACTTACATATTTAACAATATGATAAACCACATTTCATAAATTTTCTTTTAAATTAAGTATCTCTTATTTCGACTAACAAACATAATTTTTACTTTCACTTCTATAATTTTATAATTATATACAGAGAAGGAAAAGAGACGGATACATGATTGTAAAAGATGATGCAATTTATTGCTTTAGCATTGTAATTATTTGAGTAATTATTGGATTGAGTGTTAAAGGAAACTTTATACATTTATAAGGACAGGGGAACAAAAACACACCAACCAAAACTAGCATCGAATATTATGCAGAGAAATGCCAATATCATCTAATTTTGCACTTATTAGCACCCATATATTTTATATAGTGTCTGTGTCATAATTGTATTGAAAATTAGAAAAATGATTCAATTTTTTAGATAATCTTAACACGTAATAAAATCTAAGTGGTGTGAGTGCAGATGTGAGTACAAATTTAGGTCTATTATTCCTCGTGAATCCACTACTGTGGGATTTTCCATATCCTTTCTAAGAGGAAGCAATTATAATCCCCATTCAGGTAGCAATGGAGAGCTCGGGATAAAATTAAACTTACAACAATTGGCTGCCTTAGGACCATCAGACTAAAAATAAATACAATCCCAAATAGCAGCCTTTTCCTTTCTCTTACCACTCCCTCACTATTCCCACAAAGATGGGGAAAAAAGAGAATGAAAACATGGGACAGCTTCAGTTTAGTTGTTACTTATAGCAGGCGGTTGAAGTTGCTGTGGCAATTTCAGCGGTTTTTTCAGCCATTAGCTGAAGACTGGCTGCACGCTCCAGTCGTTGCCATGCTTCCTTTTGCTTCTCAGCTGCCAAGCTTAATGAAGCTTCTTCCTCTTTATGTTGATAAAGGCATGAAAGGAACAGCTCATCATCAATCTCCAAGAACATCTTTCTAACATTAAGACTTAAGTTGAGCACTGCTTGGTTCCAGTGATTCTGAGAACTTGTTTCTAAGACTGGTAAGATGATGGGAAAAATCACTTGACGATTCTTTGCGATTAAATTCACAATATGATCATTGTTCCAAAATAAAAGAGTCCTTTCAGCCACCTGAAACAATTGCATAGAGTTTATCTCCTTCTGGTAATATATGTGTAATACAAGTTCTAGACTTCTATTATTACGTTGATCACCAAATTTAGAACTAAAACTACAAAGCTCAAGATGACACATCCAAGTATAGGGGAAAATTCTACTCATTACTTTTCAAGTGAATCCTTCATTTCTAATTTAGGACATATTTACACTGAAAAATGACAACAGCCGGCCATAGAAATTTCTACAATGTCCTCATTCCATTGTGTTGGTGATCACTGATTATGCATACCAACCAGTTTCATTACCCAAGGCCCCAACAACCACAAATCAAAAACAAAAGTGCCATAGATTTCACAATTATGAAAACCACAAAGGAAAAGAAGAAGAAACCAGGATGTATACCTGAAAGTGGGAGCTATTGATACAGCATCGGATTCGCCTGAACAAAGGAACCATGAACTTTTGGAATTCCATCATGCTAACTAATTCCAAAATTTCTTCCAACTCACTCAAAAGCATTATCTCTTTCTGACTATTTGTTATGGGCCAGTACTTCAACAAACCATTTATTACAACACTTGCTAACTTTTGATCCTTCTCAATAAACTGCATAATGCAGTATGATAATTGTTGAAAGTAAAACCCCAAAGATTTTGGCTTGTGGAGAGGAATCAAAACCCTCCACAAGAATATCTTGTGCTCCTCTTTCAAAGGCAATGCAAATCCACTAATTACACTCCCATATATTTCCAATAACTCGGCAACCCCATTATATCTCTCGGTCTCAAATACAAATCGATAGAATACATTGTTAATAGACTTGCGTATAAATGGCCTATGAACCATGAACTTTCCATAAATCTTATGTAGAACAGTCTTTTACACAGTCTCTTTCCCTGGGATCTTCAGACTGGAACAAGCCCAGCAATCTCAATATAAATGAATGGTCTATATACTTTTTTGCTATCTTAGCACTCAGACATGAACAATTAACGAATTTAAGCAGTAACTCGTACACAAGCTGCAAATGTGGCCAAGCATGGCCAAGCAGGATCAAACATAGGTTCATCGTCATCATTTTCGCCACCGCCACCATTCGTTATCGACCGGTAATTTGGGGGAAATACTCTAAAGAGATTCACAGAACACATTCTACATATTGCCAAAATGGCTGGCTCACTAAATTTCAGTGACCCAGATGCTAGAAACTACACAAGTTCAAGTAAAATTAGTCGCTTAATATCTTTGTCTACACAATTCTTACTTGGGTCTGTGAAATCAAAAGTGACACAACAAAGGCTCACCTTGCTGAGAAAGAGACTCATCTTCTCCGTATTGGGCACGTCCTTGAATGGCACCAAGGGCTCAATCCCAGACCCCAAGCTCGCGGGAAACACAGTAGATGACGGACGCCGTGCAACGTTCGGACGAGCCGAAGCTGAACTCAGACCGTTTGATTTAGACGCTCCTTGTCCAGAATTCGAAGGACCGGTCCGGAAAGTAGACCGGGGTGAGCTTGATCGAGATGACTCGGTCCGACCGCCCGATTCGGATTTCAACGATTTCCGAGGGAGTCTGCTGAGAATTTGCTTGAACATGATGACAACGACGAAACTATCAAATACCAATTGACGAAAAAGTGTCTGAAATCAAACCCATCTGATCCAAATCTGATAAATTCAAAGAGTCTAGACTAGATGTCGTTCATGGATCTAGATGAAAATTGGGACAAGGAGAACCAATGTACCGAATCCACGGCTTAGGAACTGGGTATAAGGGACAGCTGTTAAATTGCATCGAATTAGGCTGAAATTTCAGATTTTGACAATGTGGGTACTTTTGATACTTGAGAACAAGCCCTTATGATCAATAACGAACAAATTCAAATTCAAATTCAAAATTGGGCCGCCGAAACAGGTCATTATTTCTAGATTCTCAATCCCATTCCTGAAGGAAAACAGATACTCGGAAAGTGAAACGAATATTTAACATAAATTCGTAAAACAGAGATGGAAAGATTATTAGAGCGCAAAACAAGGAGGGTTGTTTCAGAGATGGAGATCGAAAAGAAAAAAAAATGGGTTAGAAGAACCCATGAGATTTTGATGATTGGCTTATTATTCTTTGAGAATCTCCATAACGAGAATGAATGCAACAATGTTTTTGTCTTTGTTGGGTTCTTTCCTCGGTGGATGAGAATATTATGGCATTTTCTCGGGGAATGCAGGGTACTTCCTACTTCTTAGAACAACGGCCAATCGAACCCAGATCCATAGTTTAATAAAATAAACCATCGTCAAAATAATAATAATAATAATAAGACAAGCAATTGGTGTTTTGAAAATAATATTCCAATCATGAGCATACTGTTAGATTACAATTCAAAAATTAATTTGTCCTTATCAAATTATATACACTCTATTTTTCCATAGAATAACACAATTATTTAATATAATTTTATTTTTATTTTTTTAATAAAAATATTTATTTATTTTCATAAAATATTAATAAACATATTAATTATATTATAAAAACATAAACATATATTTTTTTAAAAAAATCAAAATGAAATCTCATATATGAAAAAACAATTAATAAAACAAAGTTTTGGAAATAATTTTCTAATAGTGAGCATATTGTTAGATTACAATTTACAAATTAATTTGTCCATAGAAAATTATATAATATTTTTTGTATTATGTACAAATAATTTAATAATTTAATATAATTTTATTGTTAATCTACTTAGTTAAAAAATATTTATTTATTTTTTAAAAATATTAAAAAAAAACATATTATTTACGTTATAAAAAATAAATATATATTTTTTAAAAAATTAAAAATAAATATTTTATATATAAATTTTGACTAAAAGATAAAAAAGAATTGCTGACTTTGAGCTCAAAATGCCCCGCCCTCTGGGCACACGCAACATATATCATTCTCTAAAACAATTGGTCATACAGTCATACTATGAAATAGCCGTGAATATCTGACTAAAATTGTTTGTTTTTAATCCATTTTAATTTGATTCTATTTAAATATATTATGATATAATTAATTTAAATGTGAATACATCGAATTTTTTTTAATTAAATAAACACATATTTATATTAAAATTTATATTTATTTATAAATTATTATCATATATAAAATACGATATATATATATATATTTAAATTTATATCTTTATAACAAATATTATTATTTATAATTACAATTAATAAAATAAAAAATATGTCTATACAATTATTAAATTATTATAAACATTTATATTTATTTTTAAGCTATAATAATAAAATTTAAATATAATATAAAATAAAATATATATTTATTTATAGTTTAATAATAATTTAGTTCGAATAAGATACGATTGATATAAAATTATTAATCTGAATTCGATCTAAATCTGATAGATCTAATCAGATTTCTCAATTTAAATGAATTAATCGAATTATTTACTCATTTCTAACAAAGTTAAACATGCATATTTAACCATTGATAAGTAAAATTATGGTTACCTGTAAACATATGATAATTGATATTGAAAATAATCTTAACTGATAAGACGTGGGATGAAAATAGTTGTTATAATATCAAAATTATAATTAATTAAAATCAAATATATATTAATATTATTATTTTATATACATATAATTATATTAAAAAAATAAATTTTTACTAATAAAACACATAATGTTTTGTATAATTAGATTGAATTTATGTATTTTTACTTTATATATTTTATTTTACATAAAAATATGTGTTAAATAGTTAAAAAAAATAAAAATTAATGTCATTATTTTAAATAATATAATAAAATTAGATTTAAATTAATATTTAATTTTTTAAAATTAAATATATTTTTGAATAAATATTAAAATATAATAAACGTAATTAAATCATAAAAAAACTACTATAGACTTATAATCTATAATTATTAATAGAATGTACCTAAAATTGATACAAAATAATTATGATTATTAACGTAATTGTCTCATGAACATTCATAATTATTATCGTGTATATATATATTGCATTGATTATGAATTTGCAAATTGTAAGTTATAATATTTACATGAAATCTCAAATCTATTTCAAAATAATTTATATTTTTTGGAAAAAAAATTTATTGACTTTAATGAGTAACTAACAAAGCATTTGTATCATTCTCTAATATAGATGATACTCATTTTGGTCTAGGTTTGTGATTCTACGATGACACATTGATAATTAAGACGGGTAATAATCTAATATGACTAAAAAAAATCAAATTAAGCTTGACAAAAATTACAACAATTTAGATTCTAATATCACAAAATTTTCATATATCAAAAGTATCAATTAATTAAATGATTCATAATGTTCCTAAAAGCTCTTTTCACACCTCAATGTTCAACTTAAATGTGTGATATTTATGCTTTAATTTGTGGAGAAAAATTTAAGGTGAATATAAATGTACTTATTAATTATAATTTGTTTTTCTGTAAAACTTATTAATTATAATTTGTTTTTCTGTAAAACATTCTAATGATAATTTTTTTTTTATAAGTTTTTAACTAATAGTAAAGTTTTTTATATATATATTATTAAAACTAATAGTATAGTCAATAGTATTATACAGATTGCGATAATAGTAGTGTTAATGGTTATTTGAAAAAAATGATAAATTTAAAAGTTATTTAAACTATTATTTTTGTCCTAAATTTTTCTTTGTTTTTCTTGAAACTTAAAAAATTCATTTTAAAAATAGACTAGATGTAGAAAGTTCAAAACAAACAGATTTAGATTAAACGACCAAACAGATTTAATTAACCTAACGTGAATAAGTTATTTTTAATTTTTATTAATTTATAATTTAATAATCTAAACAAAACGGTTAGGTATACAATTGTATATAAGAATAATGTGAAAATAAAAGAATAACACATAATATTTTTAGGTGAAAATAACATAGGTCACAACCTTGACTTAAGAGTAAAACGACTGGTACACCAGAATACCTAACTTTCTACTATAAAAATCAAATGTTCAAGTATAAAACTTGATCTTATGTTACATTATCTAGGATACTACCCCGATGTACTTTACTTATAAGACCCTACTCTGTTTTCACAGTTTCTAATATTCGCGTAAGCGGTTTTCAGACAAACATTCTAATAAACTCTCTACCAATCAGATACGTTCACAAATCAACTGCAAAACTGGTTAGCATAAAAAACACAAATGTCTATGTGTGTTCTAGAATGGATTTAACAATGAATAATCCTAACTAAGACGATTAAAAATATATGTCACTTAAATCAAATCAACTAAAAAGTTATAGACAAAAAGATTAAGCCAAAATTCACTAAAAATAACTTATTTAATATTTAATAATTAAATCAAATAATCATGATTGTTAATACAATTATTAGATTTAAATATCTAAGATCCTAATCACAAAATAAACTTATGAATGTAAAAAATATAGAATAAATAGATTAATACATATAAAAACTTTGAAAAGTCAATATGATCATAAATAAATCCTCAAATCAAATATGCTAATATCAAAATCCATTATTATCAACATTACAATTACTCTAATCAAGTACCTTTTTCAATGTATAATTCTTTACTCATATATCTCCAATGTCATATATACATATATAATTAATGCTCATACCTCCCTTTTCTATGTAGAATTCTTTACTCATATATCTCTGATGTGGTATACATATATAATCAATGCTCAGGCGTCATTACCTTTTAATGCATCTACTTATTTTTCAATTACTAATAAATATAGATCTCATTACCTTTTAGTTCAAGCTACGCAAAAAAACTTTAATATTATAAAAAATCATTTCTTAAAATACATTTTAAAAATATTAAAATACATCTAAAAATATTTAATTAATAATTTTATAAATTGATTAAAGTTCAAATAAATATTTTAGCCCTAAAATAATTTCAGATTTATAAACATGTGTTATTAAATGCATGAATACAATCTTATGTGTCATAATTACAAAAGATATATCTTAAGTACGATTATCTGAAACTCGAATATTTTTTCGGTTTTTCTTAATAGACTTTATAACAGATCTAAAAACAAGTTTACATGTATATATTTTATCCACGGAAATAATCAACACTTATAGTCATTACAAACTCCTCCTTTAGCATTTGTGTGTGATAAAACTTCTTACTAACTACATGACACTTATAAAAAATAAGATAAAAATACAATGATATCCAAGCCTCTATAGTGGAACTATCTTATAGTCTGGTGAATTCATCTTCGCTGCAACTTGATAAGCTTGTAAGTAATTGAAATGATATAAACAAAGCATACGATAATTTGACTTAAAAATCTCATTGAACATTAGTTCAATCCATGTGGATTTGGGGAATAAATGATTATCCCTCCGCCCTATCTATCCGCGCACTGGTAGGTAGGGGCTCCTTTTTTTTCAAAGGCAGTCATTTACATAGAAATAAGTGAAGTGTAAAAAATAATCATGTAATATGCATTCATACCAATCAAGCTTAACATAAGTTTAACTAAATATCTTCTCCCTATATGTATAATAAGAAAAAATGGAAGTGAAACGTACTATTCTCTCTCCCTTTTTGACATACGTGAATGATGACTTGTATAATTTATTACTTTTTAACTTTAACTTTAACTTTACTTTTATTTTTTTTATTGAAAATAGATTTCATTATTATTATTTAAATTTTATTAAAGATTTGAATATAATGAAGATCCAAAATCTTAGAAGCATATCATATAAGGACTCTTTTAATTTAAATGAAGATTTTTTAAATCAAATTTGAATTAAGATATATATATCAGGTAGAGCAAGAGAGAACAAAAAGAGGTAAAACAAAAAATGATGAAGAAGAGCGGTGATGAGAACATGTGATAGAGATAATAAAAAAAAGAAGAAATAGGCGTGCAAATAACTGGAGAAAGAAAAAAGAAAAGAAAAAAGTAGATTGAAGCACAAAATATTAACATGAAAGTAGATTCTTTTTCAATCTATTTTTCTTTCAATTCCTATTAAAAAATTATGGTGAATTCGTTTATGTTAAATTTAATTTTTAGTATGAACTAATTTTTCTTTATTAAAAAAAAGATGTAATTTAATTATGAATTATACTTGATTTTTTATATTAATTTGAAATATTTTTCTTTATGTTTGTCTGATTTATTCTGAGTTTAATATTTCTAATTAATTGGCAATTAATTAGATGATTTTAGTCTTATGATTTTGATTTAATTGATATTTTATTAAATCATCTAGTTAGAATATTTCAGTATTGAATCTATTATAGGATACAATTTGTACTTATATTATTGTACTAACTTTCCATGTGTAAGGTAAATAGGTTCGATTACTCGTGTGACTCGATTTTATTGAAACATTTGTATGGATCTATATACCCTTTCTTGTGAATACTTTGAAAGAAGTGATGACTTATAAGTATATTACTTGGGGGTATTATATATAATAGGTAGTTTAAGTCATATCCTTGTAACTAAACATTATTCTAAGAGAAGTTAGTTACGTGATTTGAATCTGTGATTTTCTTCTTAGGTTATTGTTATGACTTATGTTGTTTTCATTTAAAATATTGTATGTTAACTCTTTATTTATTTTCACATCATTTTATTTATACACGATTACATGTCTGACTGCGAGTGAAATTTTAATTTAACATAATTCAATTAATTAATTATTCATCTTCTTTAATTTAATTAGATTCATAATTAAAAAAATTTAATATAAAAAAATAATATAGTTTTATTCTTCCTTTAACCAATTTCTTTAATTTTGAATTTATTTCTTTACGATTCATTTCAAATTTCACGATAAATTAATAGATTAGCCAATAGTTCAATCATATTTGGATCCTTGATGCATTTGGTATTAACTTTCATACGGAGACATAGTCTTTCTATTAACCATCGTAATTAAAGACACGTAAATATAAAGTTATAAGCTAGGAGATCTATGAACTTATTTGTATTGTGAATGTGATTAGCATAAACGTTTTGTTTTTCTTGAAATGCGTAACACTTCTACATCGAAGTGAATATTATGCCAATTTATTTTAAGATCAAATTACTATATTTATTTATTTTATCATACTTTTCCAAAATTTTAACTATTTTTTCTCATGCATTTGCTATTGATTAATGTTACATGTATTAGCATTATCAAAAGTGGGACAAAAATTTTGTATTGCAATTTAACAAGTGAAATATCTTGGCAATTTATTTTTGCGAAAAATAATGTAGTGGTCAACTAAGTTAGAAAAAATTGGTATTTTAACCCACTAATTTTTTTATTAACATTTTAAAAGTCTACTAGGTTATCAAAATAGTACTCTTTAATTGACATTAATTTTTAAAATACACATCTATTCACTCTTATATATTTGATAATGGAAAACTTTTGATGAGATAGTTTAGTGATGGTTAATTTGTTTATATGTGAGTCTTCCTCTGATAGAATGAGTGTGACATAATTATTTTCAACCATCATTTCTATTATTGGTTTTGTCATTTGAAGGCTTGTACCATGCGGTGGTTGGAAGGTTTTTGTGACCTTAAGCTCAAACATAAAAACAATGAGAACTTTAATATTTTTCATAGATTCAGGTCGTTTTGGTCGATAAGAATTGATTAATAATAATTTTTTTTATCTAATATAAATTAAAAAATTAAAAATTGAATAAATAAAGATGTAAAAATTACCTTTCTTATATATTAAACGAAAAGAAATAACAAATTTATTTTAAATATAATAGAATTGAGATATTTTTTTAGAAAACTTTGAAATAAAATAAAAAAAGTTTCTAGGGTTTCATTATGTGTCTTGTTTGCATCTGCTTACCTGATTGAAGCATATAATAGAATTTTTCATTCCATTCATCCATCTAAAGCATGCATGACATTTTATGTTATTTGTGTTAACTTCTTAAGTTATTTTATATATGGATTTGATAACTTGATGATAATTGATTGAAATTTTGGTCTATATCCGTTCACTTAACGTGGACTGTGAAGAAGAGAAAAGATGTGACATGTAAGTAAAGTATACATGGCGTTATCATTGACTTAGGTTGTTTTCAATTAACATCGCATATCTTTTATTTAATTTAATATTTACTATTGATATGCAATTGTATTTTTGGTGTTGAGATTAATTTATTGATTTGAATATTTAAATTTTTTAAAATAACATGTTCACATCCTCTATATATTATTAAGCCCATATTATAAACTTTCACAAAAACTCACTAAAAAAAATTTCAATTCAATTGTTTCAAACCTTAATTTATGAATTCCAAAGTTAGAGTTGTGTTGAGTTTTGATGTGTCTTTGAGTCTAATTTCAATAACTCAATGAATTCCTACACTTACATAGAGTTTTCACTTTTCACCCCTCCTACTACAACTTGAAATAACTAAAAAAATAGTTAAAATCAATTTCAATACAACAATTCTCAATTCAAATATAAAAACTAATAATCATTAGATATTGAAAAAGTTAAGTTCAAACTTACGTAAGAAAATCACATCTTGAATATTCGACTGAATAAGGCGAATTCAATGCATTATTATTTTTCTTATGATTAGTAGTTAAAAATAATTTAAAAACTATGTATTTGGAAGGAGACAACAAAAACATCATAAAGGCTCTAATGTATAAAGTTTTTATTTTTTTGTAAAACACATAATTAAATTACTCAAACAAGACTCTTTTTTAACAAGTTTAATGTAATTTATGGTTATTGGATACACATAGGCTTAAACAATGTTACTTACATTACATTATAGTTAATTAATCATCTTATAATTATGTCAAAGGTTTTATTTCTATTTCTGTTTTATCCAAACAATTTTATGTTATTATCTATATTGAATCTTAAATCGTTAAATAAATATATTAGCGACCATCTTACTTACTAAACAAACTAGTTACCTGTGACTTGTATGTAAAAGCAAACGAATCTAGTAAAGAAAAGAGAGTAATTAGTTGGTTATCTTTTAGTTAAAAAGATATCCTGTAAGAATTTTTACAATTACAATTTTTACGACCAACAGAAAACAAATTGGAGAAACAGACAAAGGAGAAAACTTTGAATATTATCATTTTGCACAGAAATAGGTTGGTATTGAAGCTCGAGAGGGGTGGTATTGATGTTTTCAACACAAAGAAGAAGAAGACCCTTTTTAATATTTGTCCCTCCTCTCGACTCGTGTAAAGTTCGACCTGTTCTGTAACCATCGGGTCGCCGATTCAAATAACGAAAGCTGACGGTATCTTTTTGTTTATTTTATTTTATTTATATTGATTATAAAGATGTGCATAAGAAAACAACTGGGTAGTGGGTAGTGGGTACCGGTCAATTTCAATACGACAGCATTTTGTTCACCGCGGTTTCTTCTTCTCCGCCGCTGCAATTGCTCAAAACTTCCATCTCTAGCTTCATAGGGTAATCTATTCTTAAAATGTATGTACTTTTATTGGGTTGTTTATGTCTTTCTTCTTAACTTGAAGTAAAGAAAAAAGAACGAATTTCTTGAGGGATGGGTTTAAGGAGATCTTTTTTGGAATTGTTTTGGGTAGAATTACTGAATCTTTGATGGTATTGTGTGTTGGAACTGGTTAATTTTTGATATGCGAGACTTGATTGGCTCTTGATGATTAGTCAACGGTGGGATTTCTAGGGGTTTTGTAGTTTTAATGGTAGAGTGCTGGATTCAAGAGTTGGGGTAATTTTTTTTGTTCATTGTATCAAATTGTACTCCTTTCTTTTATGAGCGGAGCCCAAGGTCTGAATTCTGTTTGGTTGTTGAGAAAATTGATTGGAAAAAGGAATAAATTTAACTTTTGTGTGAAATGTTAGCATGTTTTCTGTCTTATGATTGAATCTTTTGGGTTTCAAAAACTTGGTATTTTATATTAATTAGGTAATGGTTAATTGAATGGAAATCGGTGCCTAGAGTTGTTACTCTTAATATGGGGCCCTAACTTCAGTTCTTGGAGACTATTTCATTTAAACCTTTTAATTTCCTCTTAGTTTGTGTGCTTTGTTGTTTGGTAAATGTTCTTATAATATGCTCTTCTGGTTATTTGACACATTTGCATCCAAACAGAATGTTTTTATAAGTTCTCCATATCTTGTGCTGCAACACGTATGTGCCTTTGTAGGATTTGACAAATCTTCAAGACAAGCTATATTGTGTGGTCTAAAGAAGTTGAGGAGGAAGATAGTTGGATTATTTTTTGATATACAATTCTATGATTTATTTAAACAGCACGATTTGGTTGGGTTAGATGGAAATCCCCCCATCAAGACTAGCCCTTGAAAGTCACATAGACACTCATCCTTTGTTAATGGAGCCGTCAGAAAATTATGGAAATGATCATGTGATTGACATGACCAGGAGTGCAGATGCAACATCTAGTTCCTCTCGTAGTAGACCTTTCAATGGGGTAAATGCATCCCTGCAGGAAGACAGACCTTCAACTAGTGCAAGACTATCAACTTCTCGACCTTCAATTTTTGCTTCTAATGGATCAAACTCTAGGAATTCCTCATCCTTAAGGAGAGGGGAATCTCGCCGACGAAACAGAAGTCCACTCAACCCTGGACTTTGGATATCAACTGAGCTAGTTCTCACAATTAGCCAAATTATTGCAGCTATAGTTGTTTTATCTTTGTCAAGGAATGAGCAACCGCAGACTCCGTTGTTTGCATGGATTGTGGGATATGCATCTGGTTGTGCTGCTATCATTCCATTTCTTTATTGGCGCTATCGTCATCGTAATCAGGTTTTAGAACAAGATACAGTCCAATCCCGTCAGAATTCCCAGATTAACGTTCCTGCAGGTCCATTTTCTCTTTCAGTTAATAGGACTGCTGAAGGAGAAGATGGTCAGACCGCTCCATTCCCTAGAAGAAGCAATCGTTCAGGAACACTGAACACAAGGTATGACTTTTTATTTTTTGTCGGCACATTAAGTTTTTTTTCTCAAGCAATGTTTCAGTTCCTCCAATTGAGAGACATGTTCACTTTTGCAAAATACAATAATATGCATAAGTTTTGTTTTCTTTCCCATTCTCTTTCAATATTCTTTGCTATAGTAGATTTACTGAAACTTAAAAGATGCATAATCTTCTTCCCAACACCAAGAGAAAAATGATGTTCTGAACTTTAAGCCAAGTATTGGTTCTAGAGAATGCTGTTACCTATTCTCCTTTTCATTCCTTGTATGGACATTAGTACTGCTTGTTTGAGGAGTATGCTGGTGCTAATTTGACTGATGGCTTACTTTTTCTTAGCAGACATAAGGTACTTGCAGAGTACTTTAAAATGGCCTTGGATATTTTTTTTGCTGTTTGGTTTGTAGTTGGCAATGTGTGGGTCTTTGGAGGAAACTCATCTGCCAACACGGCACCTAATTTGTATAGGTATTTCTCTGATTCATTAAATTTGAGGTCTTCATTTTCTGCCTCTTATAGTAATCAGTAACTCATAGTAGTATGCTGGCTCTACAGGTTATGTATAGCATTTCTTGCCATTAGTTGTGTTGGATATGCTTTGCCTTTCATTCTGTGTGCATCAATATGCTGTTGTCTTCCTTGTATAATATCCGTCCTTGGTATGAGAGAGGACCTCTCACAGACCCGAGGAGCAACCCCTGAAGCTATTGATGCTCTGCCAACATACAAATTCAAGTTCAGAAGAAATAAAACTGATGATGATAGAGATAGCAATTCAAGTGCTTGTGAGGATGGTGTTATAGCTGCTGGAACTGAAAAGGAAGATGTGATCTCTGGTGAAGATGCGGTAAGTATGATTTAATGGATTTACATATAACAAAAGTTCAATGTAGATTTAAATCCTTAATCTTTGGAGCTTAATGCAGAGGAAGTATACATGTATCAGGTTCTTAAATTATAACAGCAATATAAGTGATTTAAAATTCCATTCTTTACTTGTTATCTTTGCGGCTTTAGTTTTGCTGTCAGTCAAGTTCCTGATCTAATTGGAGACAAGAGAAAAAGGTTTGAACTTTTGAGTGTTTTTGACTGAATGCTTTAGCTAGGTTTCTCTCCCAACAGTAAAGGAAATAATTTGAAAGTGGTTCAGCACGTTAAATTTAACCACCATATGTAGTTTTGTGAAATGGGCACCATTTAGTGGGTATCTCCGCTAGTAATACTATATATATAAATCCTAAGGGATCAAATTCCAACTGAGATGTAAACTTGTCACACGGTACTCGAGCTCTGATACATATATATGGGAGCCTCATAAGATCGGTGCAAGAATGATGTCTTCTCAACTTGGGAAGATTAACATTATTTTGCAGCAAGTTTTGGTCTATTGACAATTTTGTGATTGTATGCAGGAATGTTGCATCTGCTTGACAAAGTACACTGACAATGACGAGCTGAGGGAGTTGCTTTGTTCTCATTTTTTTCACAAGGAATGCGTGGATAAGTGGTTGAAGATCAATGCGTTGTGCCCCCTTTGTAAAAGTGAGGTTGGTGAGAGCAGTTCAGGGTCACTTTCTGAGACAAATGCTAGCCAACAGTTAGGAGGAAGCCAAGGTTTGCTCAATACGGATATGTAATCAGAGAAATAAATTGGTTTCTCTGGTCGTATCTGATTTAAATTCCTCCATTCCATTTCATATCGGGTGAGGCATGCATGGACAACTGCCCAACACAGCAACGAAAAGTCATGTTTAGCTCTAATGTTGGCTGTAGGGTAAGAAGTGACCTGGTGTATTTACAACACTACACAGAAATCTAAAGAATAAAGAGAATTTGCTTGTATTTAGTGATCCTTGGAGGTTTACTGTTTATATACTATTCCTTTTGGTTCTAGACTACAAGATACTTTATTAGTTCAAGTGCCTTTAAGAAGACATGGTATCAATCCAATAATTTCATAGCACCTCCATGTAGTTGAAAATGATTTGTTGTATTGTTTGTTTTATTACTTTTTGTAAGTCTACAAATTTCCATTTAGATGCGTTTGAGTGCATATTTTATGGATACCTTTAATATTTTTATTTCTGATAATTGAGCATGTGTTGTTTCTAGGCTAGATGATAACTGGTATCTTCATATGTAGTATTGAAGCTTCGTAATAATATATATAAAGTGTATATAATTGAATTGATATTTTTGGTCCAATTTAATTATGTATTATGAGATGTATATGTTATTTAATACCTAAACTTCTTTATATCACATTATGATACTTGAAAGCATTTGATGCTTAAGAGTTGGGTATTTGTCTTGAACCAATGTTTAAAGTAGAGGGTGTATAACTCTGGAAAAAAGAAGGTTTTAATTGTATAAAATAATTCTTTTATACATGTATTTTATTTTTAACATGTACATTTTTTTTATAAGTAAAAAAATGTTTTTTGCATGTTCAAGAATATAGTATACGTATAATTTTTTTTATAATATAAAAAAATGTTTCTTAAGAGAGGAAAATAAAACCATGTGAATTAAAAAAAATAAGTGAAAAAATAAAAAAGAAAAAATACTTATATACTGTGTGTGTATAGTATGAACAAATGGTGATATACTTGAAATACTCGTGTCTTTTCTTTTTTAAAGTAATTTCCATTTATTATTGCTATTTAAGAGAATTATATAATAAAGTGTCCATATGGACAATTAGAAGAAAAAAAGAAATAATAGGTGCCATTTAGCATATAAAGCAAGGTAATGGGCTGAAAAGTTTGCACTCTGAGCATAGCATTATAGTGCGCTTTGATCGCATAAGCTCAAATAATGACGAACATCAGCAACTAAAATGCCATTTTAGGAGATGTCAATCCCAACACTGAATTTTGGCATCAACTTGTGAATGACTTTGTAAGTCCACATGACTTGAACCCATTTCAAAAGCAAATTTAGAGGCTTCTTGCAATGCCAATAATTCAGCAATAAGTAAATTTTATACTCTACCTTATCTTGCAGACTTTGCACGAATGAAGCTTCCCAAAGAATACACAACAATGCCAAGAACCAATGGACGTTTCATTATCACAACAAGAAGTATCTGAATTGAATTTAATAAAATCAGGACGTTTGAGATGATGCTTGAACACAGAGGCCTCTTGAATTAGTGTAAAGGGTAAAGGGTAGCAAATCCTAGTACATAGACTTCCTTAATAGACATCATTTTTCCACTTATTTTGAGCTTTCCATATAACCCACAAAGTACATAAAAAGAGCTCAGAATCATCTTTGTTCAATTGTAAGAGGTGGAACCTTTGCTGTCCATATTTTCATCCAAAGAAAGCCAGATGAGGATTGGAATTGAGGCCCAACATTTGAGGTACTTGCATTCAATAGAAAATTTGTTCTAGTAATGAGATTATATTCACTCGCAAAAAATTATCAAATGAGTAAGATCACTCAAAGGAATGGACATAATTTCATCCACCACTAGAGGAATGTAGCACTATTTAATTAATTTTGACCAAATTCAAGAAATTGTAGTTTGATTAATTAAAATTCATAATTTATGTATCTAAACACTACGTGAATAGATTAATTTTAAAAATTATCACTTTTAAATTAATAAACTAATTATAACACGTAGATATATAATTATGTATCAATAATAAATAAAATAAATAAATAAATGACTTATGATATTTGTGTGAAAATAACATGAGTCATAACAATAACTTAAAAGAAAAATTATTGATCTATTGGACCATCTAATCTATTAAATATAAAAATTAAATGTTCAATATAAATTCAATCTTATACTACGCTCACATGAATAATACCCATTGTATTTTTACTTACGAACCTCTATTCTATTTTTATAGCCTCTAAGAACAGTGTGTACGAATTCTAAGCAACGTTTCAAATAACTTCTTACCAATTAGATATGTTCACAGAATAATTTACAAAATGGTTAGCATAAAAACATAAATATCTATGTATATTCTAGATGAATTTTAATAACAAATAAATCCAAAACTAACAAATTCAACAAATAAATCAATTAGAGAAAATCTCTAGCAAACATTGAACAAAATATGTAGATCAAGATTAATAAAAATTTTAAATCTTGATAATTAATTCAATAGATCAAAAACCATACTTATGATGAATTAATGCAAACATGAAAGAGTCTTAGACAAAATAAGCTATATGATCATAAAAATAACAAGTAAAAACTATGAAATTCATAGGAAATAAAAACACTTAATATTTGTGTTCTTGTGAATTGTGTGGTGTGTTGTAACAATGAACAATGAGTTGTATTTATAAGGAAAAAATAAGATCCTAATCCTAGATCATTGTAGAAAAAGAATCATACTCCATATAGAATTAGAGTAATACTCATCGAATAATCATAACTATCATTTTCACATATTTCTCATTCGATATTCAATTAAGGTGAATCAAAGTTAGATACAAAGAGGATTTAATGGGATGTAATCTTTGTTGAAATACAATTTTACAATTCAGACGATTCCTAGGCCAAAAATAGCTCTCAATATATATATATATAGAAACTTGGATTTTAGGCTATATTTTATGTTATATTTTAAATTATATATCAACCTATATTTTAACTATATTACATCAACAATAATATGAGAAAATCAAATAATTTATGCTCGTATATTCATTAATATAATTCTAAGTGTGATACTGTATAGATTATATCTAAAGTGCAACTATTTGGAACAAGGGTGTTTCTTCTTCTTTACTTAAAGAACATGATAACGAGCCTAGAAAAAGTTTACAAATATGTTTTATTCATTAAAATTGTCAACACTAATAATATCTCATAAACTCTCCATTTAACATTTTTTGTGATAAAATCAATCTCAACATTATACTCATAGAAAGAGAAAGTGTTACATTGACTAGATTCATAGTGGAGTTATCTCATGATATGATACCAACTTTAAAGGTATCCAAGTTGTAGCTTGTATATAACTGAAATCACATAGAAAAACACTACAACTTAGCTTGGAAACCTCATTGTTTATTATTTAAATTAAAATAAAAAAAGTAATTCAAAAATCATGTAGTGCATACATTCGCATCAAAATAATAACAAAACATGAAAATATGAAAATGATTATCCGCTAAGTGAAATATCCCCATATATGCATAATGCAAACATGTGCGTATGTGGATGTGAAACACTGGTATAAATAGCTAAATCGTTCTCCTTTTTTTGACATGCAAAAAAGAAAAAAAAAGTATGTAGGATAAATTACATAAGTACAATTGTGAAATATGTATGCAAAAATGCAGAGGTAAACTCCCTTTGGTTGATATTGTGAATAATTTTAAGGAAATAATTTTGGATTAAAAGTGTAGATTTTTTTGGATTTAAGGAAACAAAACGTAAATAGAGTGATATATTTTTCAAGATTATTATTATATTTTTACATTCTTTGAATCATAAATAGCACCAAAAAAAAAAAGCTTTATAAACTATCAAAAGAATATGATCGAATTAAATTTGTGGGCCTTGAAGCTAAAAAAGAGATTTGAAAAGGATGTAGAGATAAATAAAATTTTTATTATAGAAATGAGAATTCATTTTGGAAAGCACCCTTGTAAATGATGAAATAGAAAACCTATGATGGGGAAAATTTGTAAAGAATTCTGAAGCTTGTATTGTGTCCATTGTAAGAGAATTTTATGAAAATGTGCCTAAAGGTGTCAATGAAAAAGCCACAGATAGAGGACTTTTTGTACCCTTTAGTGAATCCACCATTAATTCTTACTATGGTATATGGGATGTTTATCAAAGGGAGTATAAAGCTTATTTAGAGCATGTAAATTATAAGAAAGTAATAGAGACCTTAACATTAGGAAGAGCATAGTTGGATATTACCAACGAGAAGCATAAATCATTTGATGCTAAAGCTAACATCTCTTGTGTTAAGCAATATTTCCATAGCTCAAAATTAATGCCAACTAGGCATTATAGTATAGTTGATAAATAAAGAGTTTTATTACTCTTCACAATCCAAATCTTCAAAACCATGGATGTTGGGATAATTATGAATCAAAGGATAAGCTTGTCAATGAACAATCGCTGGATTAGTTAATTTTTCCCACAACTTACACTTTGTGTTAGAGTTGGGGTGAGAATTCCTACCAGTGACATTCTACTTCAACCAAGTGACTTATTAACCTCAAAATATGTGGAAAGCCTCACCGTTGGAACTAAAGCCTCCCAAGCCAAAAAAAAGGCCTATTCTTCAAGGATACCTTTAAATGATAAGTTTAATAAGTTATAGGAAAAAGGTTGATAAAATGGAATCCTATCAAACACAAATTATATGAATACCATCTATGAGATGCAATGGATGTCACTCGCTTAATTTGTTACGATTTTAGTTATTTCTAAGAAGAATCGAAGTATTTAGGTGAGAACTTTGTCTTTAGGCCACCATAAGCCTCTAAAAAGGACACACCAAAAGACATAGAGGACTAGAACTCCAAGATCACAATTATTTCTTTGTTTTTCCAATTTGTAGGTTTAGTTTTTTTCTTTCATTTTATTATTTTTTATTAGTAGTTGTTCTAATTTTTTTTTTGGAATTCTATTATATATTTTATTAAACCTCTTAATTTTATAATTTTTTGGTGATGTATTATTTATGAGATACATATTAATTCTCAATGCATGTTAGCGCTGATATATATGATGAAATGATAATATGAACCTAATGCTCAAAATTTCATAATTCTCCACTACTAATATTGGAATATTGGAGACAATGTAGATTTTAGGTTGGAGTTAGGAAAAGTTCCTTTATATGTCTATTAAGAGTTCAAACAAAAATTCAAACACAATTTTTAAAAAAATTTATTTTACTTTTAGTTTTTAAATATATGTTTTTAAGTGTTTCGAGCTAATTTATACGTCAATGATAGAATTATAATTGTGATAACTTTAATATATAGATTATTCTAAGTTTTACTTCAATTAAGGAGTGATTTGAATGAGATTTGAACTTGACGTGAAACTCTTATGGTTACCAGTAAGAATGATTGAATAATCTAAGTACTTAAAGTTGTTTTATGTATGAATGTTTTATAGATATTTTTGAGGTCTTAACAAATTCTATAACTTACTTTGAAAAATGCTAAAGGAAAAATTATAATATACACAATACTTAGGAAATGATTTAGCTATTTTTAGACAGTTTGAGTGTCATCGAGCATATCACTTGTATATTTATCACTAGTATCCCTTTTTTAGCTTATATAAATTACTTTTCTTTTTTTAACATGCTATAACCTACCATTTCATGAGCCAAGATAAAAAGTATCATACCCTTCTACTTTCTAAGAGGACTTAAAATAAATACATATTTGATATGAACTTCTATGAAAGAATGGTGAATATTTCAACAAAAATTGACTAGAACCCAAAAAATATTGAAAATAATAGAAGACCTAAATGAAAATATATTGAGGATGGGTCTAGATGTTAAATTGGAAAAGTTAAGGGTGTGTTACGATATGAGTATATGTGCATTGTGGCACAACACTCCCAGGTGAATTTGCAGAGAATTAGAAACAATCTCATGTCACAGTATGAGTCGATGCGCCTCATAGTTTGCAATTTGGATATACAATTAGTCTCCAAATTCTCAACACATGTTTATCAAAACTTTTCCAAATTTATTGTATTAGCATTTTAATTTTTTTAAACCTTTATAACCTTAATCCTAATTACATTGTAATTATTTCATTATACATATATAGCTAGGGTTAACAACAAAAGCAATCATAGATCGTAGATACATAAATTTACAAAAAAATATGTAGATTTATAGAGAAATTAAAGGCTAGATGCAAGATGAAATTCAAAGAGATAATTAAGGAGTTGGAATTCAACCATTGATATTAATCATTAGCTTGTGCTTCTTTTTCTCCATCTTTTCTTTTTCTTATATTATTTTAATTATGATTCTTTTAGAATTAATGCCTAACTAATTATATATATGTGATTGTGAATAATGTTTAAGCCTTAGACTATTATTTTAATTAATAAAATGTTATAATGATTTTTAGATTCAATACTTTTTGATGTATTCAATATTATATTTAATTGTCATAGCTATACATGTATGAATTAAGTGATCAATTAGTTTATTGTATGTATATGTTTAACGCTAGTCGAAGGTGTTAGTCCACTATGAGTATACAATTGATAATATCCTTATTCAAAGCATTATCTTGTTGCTTTGCTACAATGTGACAAGTAAGGTTGATACATTCATTAAAGGTTAGTAAGAATTATAATCTTGTGTAGTTTAGTCATTTCCTTTTTAGAACATAATGTAATGAATGAACTATCTAGCTACTAAATCAAAGTTGTTATGAGTTAGATTGATTTGTGATGGTATTCTAAATCAATTATATGATAAGAAAATATGTATTTGAAGTCTTGTCATAATTGCATAGATTTTTCAAGCTAAAGTTTAAAATTCAAGCATAGTTTTAATATTGATTCATGATATAATTGATTAGATTATAGGTTAATACTGAGGATAGTTACATAATTACATGTTTCTCTTAATCTATGAGCTCATGTATTTTAATTATTGTTTTATGTTTTATTTTTAGTTAAAAAAATTTCAAAACCTCCTTACTAACAAGCTAATAAATAGTGATATTTATTGTAGTAATCCTAATAGGTTTAACAACCTTTGTTCTTAAATTACTTATCACTTGTATAATTTATTCATGTATACTTGCATATTTCCAAGTGTATCAAATAGCATAATCAACTCTGTCATCATTATCAATAAAATGATATGTAATAAAAATTTCTAGGAATAACACCAAGTGTATTTAGTGTTAGCCATAATATCAATTAAAAATTCACAATATATAGATATAACAACCTAAAAAGATGAATAGGTTATTTTAAAAATTATTAATTCTAAATTAATAAACAAATCACAAAGGTTAGACATACAATTGTATATCAATAATAAATATGAAAATAAATAATTGACATAATATTTAGGTGAAAACAACCTAAGCCACAATAATGATCTAAGAAGAAAACTAACGATCCATTGAACTATTTAATATATTTCATATAAAATGTTTAAGTACAAATTTGGTTTTATATTACCCTCACATGAATAATGCCCAATGTACTTTACTTTGTTCATATGCTTTATTTTTACAGCCTTCAAGATTAATATGTACGGATCCAAACTAACGTTCAATTAGTTTCTTACCAATTGGACACCTTCTGAGAATAACCTGCAAAACGATTAATACAAAAATACAAGTATTCATGTGTATTCTAGATGAATTTTAATAACATATAAGTTCTAAACTAGTAGATTTAACAAATAAATCAATAAAAAAAAATCTCTAACAAACATATAGCACAATATGTATATCAAGATAAATAAAAAATAGCTTGTTTAAACGTTGATAATTAATTCAATAAATCAAAACCACATGTACTTACGATGAATTAATGCAAGCAAGATAAAATTCTAGAAAGAATATGCTATATAATCATAGAAAAAAACTATGAAATTTGTGGGAAATAAAAATATGTATTTGTGCAATGTGTTTGACAATTTACAATGTGTTGTATTTATAAGAAATATTGAAACCCTAATCATAGATTATTTTCGAAAGACATCATCCTTTAAATATGATAAATAATTCTTATTGAATATTTCTCACTTTTATATCTTTATCATATGATATGATTGCGATGAACAAAGTAAGTTACAAAAAAGAACGAATGGGCTATAAACTTTACCAAAATACAATTTTTTCAATATAGACTATTCTTGGATGAAAAATAGTTCTTAATATACGTCTACAAATATGAAACTTTTGGTTATATTTTAACTATATTTTAACAATAATAATGTGTTGATGAATACATAAAAATAATTTTAAATATGATAGTATTTTGATTATATCTGAAGTGTAAATATCTAAAATTTAAGTGTATTTAATGCTATCATTTAAGAATGTAATAAAAAATCTAATTTATAAATAAATATTTTATTAAAAATTATAAATATTCGTAATATATTACAATAAAAAAAAAGTAAGAAACTATAGTGGGTATATCTATTAAGTACAAATATCTGGCAGCACTCAAACTGTTATATGTAAAAGCCCTACAGCAATGAAATTGAAATGCTCTTATCCGGATTCTATATATAATTTCAATTTCATTGCTGTCGGTATATATATAATTTCAATTTCATTGCTGTCGGTATATATACCGACATGCAGCAATGAAATATATATATATAAAATTTACATTCTCACAAAGCTAGCTAACTTATAAGACTAGCTATCTTACATTTTTTAATAAAACATAACTCATAATTTGTAATTAGGATTTAAATGTTAAATTTATTAACATATTTAAATTGATTTTATGTCTTAATTAAACTACAAATTTATTGACAAAATTAATCTTACATTCTTTATATTTGTGTTTAATTTAAGATAATTTATAAATGAAATTTGTGGGGGACATTTTAACGTTTCTTTTGGGTAACAAGTAGAGTTTAGATAGATTTATTAAGTTGCCTTTCAGTTTTATTTTTTATTTTATTTTATTTAAAAATATATATATATTTAGAGATTTTATTTTAAAATAGAGTTAAACATGTCAGAAAATAATAAAAAAATAATTTTAAAATTTATAACAATAAAAATAACTTTTGAAAATTATTTAAATAAAAATATAATCATTTATATTCATTTAATATTTAATATTATTTAATTGAATTATATCAAATATAATTGAAGTAATATTTTTATTATTATAAATTTTAATAGTATTATTTTATATAATTTTATTTTTTTTTCATTTTTTTTTCTAATCAAAATCTTCCTTTCTAACTTGGAGGAAATGTAGAAAACCTAACTTTTTTTTATTTTTTTACAAAAAAAAAAAAGATTTAACTAAATGAAAAAAATAATGACATATTGAAATCTTATATCTTCTTCAATTCTTACGTAAGGTGGATGATCTTGTTTAAATCTTATCTTCATTAAATCTTATCAATGACATATCAGACAAGGAAAAAATATAAATCACTCTATCTTCAAATCTTATGTAAGGTGGATGATATTTCTTTAAATCTTATCTTCATTGGGTTGAATTTACGTTCGATTAGGTGTAGGTTATATGGTTTTTTGCAAAAATCTATGACTAAAATTTTCTAACCCCGTCTCATATAAAGTTAAATAATTGATATCAGCCATATATATATATATATATATATGTGTGTGTATTCATTCATAATATATTAATGAAAGCATCGTGTTAATGATAATTATTAAATTACAAGCAATGGTTTACAAGTTTCTTCTTCCATCTAATTTCAATAATACTATTTTCATAGAAATTTTAGTGTTAGCCATAACACTTCTCCTTTCATATTATGTTTTAGTACAAAAAAGCAGAGCTAGAAAAGACAAATTATTACTAGCTCCTGAAGCCTCCGGTGCATGGCCAATTATTGGTCACCTTCTTTTGTTAGGAAGAAAAAATACAATACCTCCCCATAGAACTTTAGGAATCATGGCTAACAAGTTTGGAGATGTGTTCAACATCCGACTCGGGATGCAACGAGTTTTGGTCGTGAGTAGCTCTAAAATCGCCAAAGAATGCTTTACTGTCAATGACGCAGCTATATCATCACGACCGAAACAAGTTGCAATAGAATACATGGGCTATAACTACGCCATGTTTGCTTTCGGACCTTATGGTCCTTATTGGCGTGAGATTCGTAAGATCACCACTGTAAATCTACTTTCAAATCAACGGCTGGAAATGTTGAAGCACATAAGAATTTCTGAAGTGTCTAGTTTTATGAAAGAATTGTATAATGATTGGAAAGCTAATAAAGATGAGAGCGATGGCTTAGTTTTAGAGGATTTGAAACAGTGTTTTCAAGATTTGAGTCTCAACATTATTCTTAGGGTGGCTGTAGGAAAGAGATACTGTTTTAAATCAAATAAGTGTGATGATAAAGAAACAAAGAGGATTCAAAAGGCAATAAGGAATTTTTTTCATTTGGTGGGACTATTTGTTCCAGGAGATTTCTTTCCTTATCTTAGATGGTTGGATTTGGGAGGATATGAAAAGAACATGATAAACACTGCAAAGGAATTAGATTTTTTTCTTGAAAAGTGGCTTGAAGAGCACAAGCAACAACAAAGTAATCACCAGGACTTCATGGCTCAAATGCTATCCATACTTCAGAGTTCACACATTTCTGATTTTGACGATGATACAATAACCAAATCTACAGTCTTGGTAAGTATAAAAATTATTAGTATGATAATTTGATCATCTATTGTCAACTAATATAGGTAAGAGAAGATGATATATAATTAAAAGGTATAAACTTGGATATTCCACTTTGCCCACCACGTTAGTTTTGTGCATAACTAACTAATAATTCACATATATTATTTTCAACTCTAAACAGCTAGTATCCAAATTTTAACTTATTTAACACAATTTCAACTCCTTTTTCTTAATAAAGAGTCTTTTAGATTTCAAAATTGAATAACACACTAATTTTAAATAAAGATTTAAGAATTAAATCGTTCATTAATTTGCTCTAATTTGTTTTTTTATTGTTCAATATGTCATCTATAAAGTGAAAATTATCTCAATGATAGATTAATAAATAATTTGACATTTAAATATCTATTTAGGACTTGAAGGATTTAAAGTTTGTTGTTTGTGTTAAAATAAAATATTCTAGTATATATGTGTTAAATGGGTCAAAGTGTGTACTTTATTACCTATTTAAATTAAAGTAAAAATAAATCTTAATCCATCTTTATTGTTTTTAAATTTTAAAGGCATTGATTTTAGGAGGCACTGACACAACATCTGTAACTTTAACATGGGCAATATCATTGTTGTTAAACAACCCTCATGTGTTGAAAAGGGCTCGCAGTGAACTGAATGCTCAAATTGGAAACAAAAGTGTTGTTTGTGAGTCTGACATGAACAACCTTGAGTACATCAAAGCAATTGTCAGTGAAACTCTACGTCTATATCCTGCAGCACCACTTTTAGCACCTCGATCTTCCATACAGGATTGTACAATTGGAGGCTACCATGTCCCAAAAGATACCAGATTTATCTTTAACGCTTGGAAGATCCAAACTGACCCGAATGTATGGCCCGACCCATTAAAGTTCAAGCCTGAGAGATTTCTCACAACCCACAATGGTGTGGATGCCAAAGCGAAACAATTTGACTATATCCCATTTGGGAGTGGAAGAAGAATGTGCCCAGGTTTGTCTTTTGGACTGCAAATGATACATTACACATTGGCTAGTTTTCTTCAGGCATTCGATATATCCACAGTACCCTCTACTTTACCTGTAGATATGACAGAAAGTTTTGGACTAACAAATATGAAAGCATCCCCACTTAAGGTTCTCGTCAAGCCCAGATTAGTACTGGAGGGATAAATCAAATTTTCTAAATATGCTTTCGATCAATTTTGCAATAGTATATGATTATTGTAAACATTAAAAATGCATAACTTTGTACTCATTATTATATATGTATAAGTTTACAAGTGTCTAAATATACGAGTGTATAATTATTAATTAAAAAAGAAAAAATAACTAAAATAAGACTTATAAAACTTAATATTTATTATATTTAATTCATATATTTTTATTATTAATAAATGATACAATTTATAATTTTATATTTAATATTATTTATCATTTAAATCTATTTAATGTTTAACTTGATGAGTTTAAAGTTGAAGTATTATCATATAAATTCGTTTAAGGTTAAATTCTATTAATTTTAAAATAGAATTCAAATTTTAAAATTTTAACATATTTAAGTTAGTTTTAAGTTGTTAAGTTTAATTTTTAATTTATAAATTAAATTCGTGGGGACATTTTTATGAACGTTTCTTTTGCTAAACATGTAGAATTTAGAAAGATTTACTAAGTTGCCTTTTCTGTTTTATTTTTTCATATTAAAAAAAATACTTAAAGACTTTATTTTAAAATAGAGTAAAATATGTTTGAAAAAATAACTATTAAAACTTATGATCATAAAATAACATAATTTTATAACTCAAATTTATCATTTTACAATGAATTTGTCTAATTGAATTTTATTTTATTTAAATTATGATAATTTAAATCTATTTAATATTAAAAAATATTTAATTAAATTCTATTCAATATTTTTAAAATGATAATTTTATTTTTATAAATATTGAAACTATTATTTTATATAATTTCTTTTTATTTTGTTCATTTTCTTTTTCTAATCAAAGTCTTCCTTTATAATTTGGGAGGAAAAATGAAAAACCCTTTTTTCTTTCTTTCTTTTGTTTTTTAATCAAACAGAGACTTAATTAAATGAAGAAATAATTATCAAACTAAGAAATCTTAGCTTCTCTTATGCAAGGCGGATGATCAATTCTTTTTTAAACCTTATCTTTTAAAAATCTTATCTTCTTTAACTCTATGGAAGGCGGATGGTCAAATTTTTTTTTTAATTCTTATCTTCTTTAAATACACATCAACCAATGAAAAAATAACACTTGAATCCTGACATAGCGCAATTCTTATTAAATATAGAACTTTTCTATTAGCCATGATAGAAAAATACTGTGATTACTAGTGATTAACAATTTTTTTTAATCTTTCTTTCAAAAAATAAATTATTTATATTCTACGTCACTTGACAGTGAATATTCTTACATGTGTAGACGTGTTTATCGATCAAATTTACGTATTTTTAAATATTATAAAAAAATTAATTATTTTTAATTAATTAATTTATTTATTATATTAATTTTAATTAAAAATAATTTATATAATATTCAATTAAATTTATGTTATTAGTAGTAGCCCAATAAACACTAGGTTTTGAACTTGATAAGTATATGTTATTTACTTTTGCAAAATATATGATAAATGTTTTTAAAAACTCATATAAGGATAAAATTTATTGGTGAACCAACATAGATTAAGTTCGTGAAAAATTAGTTAATCGATAATTTATTTACATGTTAAAAATCAACACCAATATAATAAATGAAGTGATTGAAAGATATAAAAAAATAAATGGAATGGTTGAAAAATGTAGAGAAATAAATAGGATGATTGAAGGATTAATAAATAGGGTAGTTGAATGTTGTAGAAAAAAGAAGTGTGTAGATAATATTTGTGTGATGTAGATTTCATGATAAGAACTATAAATAGTCTACATTACATTTGGTTTATTCATTCAATCAAAAATAAATAAGTATTTGTATTCTTAGTTTGAGTGTGAATTGAGAGCTTTCTCTAAGTGTTTGTATTTCTCTTTAATTTGTGAGTTACCTTTGAAAGGTGTTATAGTGTCTATTATTGTGGGTATCATACAAGTAATTTGTTTACTTGTTTGGATATAATATTAGTAAATTTAAAGTTATGTATTCTAAATTTTACTCAACAATTGGTATCAGAGCGAGACAGCCAGAGATCGTTCTTAGTGGAGCTATCTTGAGTCATGAGGAGTTTGGTACTCTGCAAGTTTATTATTCAAGCTTATTCGGTATAATCGAAGTCTTGTCGGCACGATGGGTGATCTTCAAGTAGTTGGAGGAATCAAGAAGCTTAACAACAAAAACTATAACACACGGGCAACATGTATGGAGTCTTACCTATAAGGTCAAGACTTATGGGAGGTTGGTGGTGTGCCAAAGTTACATAACCAGCAACGGAAGATGCAAACGACATCTTACATAAGTGGAAAATTAAAGCACACAAAGCAATGTTTGCTTTAAAGACCACAGTTGAAGAAGAAATGTTGGAGCACATTCGGGATGCCAAAACACCGAAGGAAGCATGAGACATTCTTGTTACACTCTTTTCAAAGAAAAATGATACAAGACTACAACTTTTGGAGAACGAGTTGCTATCGATAGTGCAATGTGACATGGCGATTTCCCAATATTTTCACAAGGTAAAGTCATTATACCGCAAAATTTTAGAGTTAGATTCGAAAGCTCCTATTGGGGAAACTAGGATATAGAGAATAATTATCCATGGTTTATGACCTGAATATCGAGGGTTTGTTACCGCTATACAAGGATGGCCGACACGACCATTTCTTGTTGAGTTTGAGAATTTACTGGCCGGTCAAGAAGCTATGACTAAGCAAATGGGAGGAGTCTCACTGAAGGGTAAAGAAGAAGCGCTCTATACCAGTAAAATCATAGACACTTTCAAGCGGTACAATGAAAATGGATATAAAAATGACGGTGACAAAGGAAAAATTCCTCAAGGAAATAGAAAATTTAATGGTGAATGTTACAAATGTGGGGAAGATGGGTCACATGGCAAAAGATTGTTGGAGTAAGAAAAAACATGTTGAAAGCAATACAGCTACTTCCAGTTCTAAGGAGCATAGCAAAGATGGTTCGGATGTCGAAGTATTATTCGGTACAGAGGAAGAAGAATTAGCTCTTATAGTGACAACATCAAAATAGATTGACTATAAGAATGATTGGATCATAGATTCAAACTACTCAAATCATATGATGGGTGATAAACAAAAGTTTGAAAGCATGTTTGAGTACAATAAAGGTCGTGTAGTGGTGACAGTTGATAACTCAAGGTTACCGATAGCCCACATCAATAAGACAATAGTTATGCCTCGATATAATACTAACCAGGTACCATTAAAAGTTGTTTATCATGTCCCAAGAATGAAGAAAAACTTGTTATCTATGGCTCAATTGACATTATCAGGCCACTATGTCTTATTCGGTCTCCGAGACGTGAAGATGTATCTTGATCTCAAAATATCAGAAACACCGACAATGGAGGGGCAATGATTGGAATCAGTCTACGTGATGCAATAGAATCTGGATATGTAGACAGGACAAGAAGAAATGAGACAACATATCTATGGCATATGCGGTTAGGTCACGTTAGCTATTCCAAGCTAAGTGTGATGGTGAAAAAGTCGATGCTTAAAAGGCTTCCTTAACTAGATGTGCAAACAGATACGATCTGTGTAGGATACCAGTATGGTAAAGCTCACCAATTTCCATATGAGGTATCAAAGTTTAAAGCAAAAGAACCATTGGAGTTAGTTCACTCTGATGTATTCGGTCTTGTTAAGCAACCATCAATTGGAGATATACGATACATGGTGACATTCATTGATGACTTTTCAAGGTATGTGTGAATTTTCTTTATGAAAGAAATTTTTGATGTATTCTCAAAGTTTAAAGAGTTCAGAGAGTCAACTGAAGGAGAAGTTGGAAAGAAGATCTATTGCTTGTGCACAAACAACGGCGGAGAATTTAGCTCAAGCGAGATCTCTCAATACCTAAGGGAATTTCGAATACGTCATCAGTACACTTGTGCCAATATGCCACAACAAAATGATGTAGCAAAGAGAAAGAACCGACATCTTATAGAAATTTGTCGGAGTATGCTACATGAAAAGAATGTACCTGGGAGGTTTTAGGCTAAAGCGACGAGAACTGTAGCCTTTGTGATCAACAGACTTCCTCGACCAAGGTTATAATTTGTTTCACCCTTTGAGAAACTATGGAACATGAAACCTATAGTTAGCTACTTTCAAGTATTTGGCTGTATATGTTATGTATTTGTTCCTGATCATTTATGGAGCAAATTTGACAAGAAAGTTGTTAGATGTATCTTTGTGGGATACAACAACCAAAGAAAATGGTGGAAATATTGTGATCCAACGAGTGGAAGATGTTAAACTTCACAAGATGTGGTGTTCGATGAAGCATCTTCTTGGTGGTCCTCAGAGAAGAAGGCGTTGCCAGACTCGAGAGAATTTGGTGACAAGTTGCAACAAAAGATGGATGAGCATACTATTCAACTCCAACCAAGTTTAGATGAATCTATAGATCCAAATGATAATGGTTCCGAACAAAGAGTAACTCAAAATCCTTGGAAAAATGGCATATATCAACAACTAAATGAAGATGGGTCTAGTGAAATGGAAGAATCAACTCCACAATCTCAACTCCGTAGGTCAACAAGAACACGAAGGCCAAATCCTAAATATGCTAATGTATCCATAGTTGAAGAAGAAATAGAACCTGAGACGTTCAAAGAAGTATCGCAAAGAACTGAGTGGATGACAACTATAAAAGAAGAGAACGATGCACTTCAGCAAAATCAAACTTGGGATTTGGTGCGAAAACCAAGAGATGTGAAACCAATATCCTGTAAATAGGTTTACAAGATAAAACATCGTCCAGATGGGTCGATTGAGAGATACAAGACACGATTGGTAGCTTGTTGTTCCTCTCAACAATACGGACTAGACTATGATGAAACGTTTAGTCCGGTGACAAAACTTACAACTGTACGAGTCCTACTTGCACTTACAACCAACAAAGACTGGAATTTATGGAAAATGGATGTGAAGAATGCTTTTCTTTATGAAGAGTTGGATCGAGAGATCTACATGATCCAACCAATAGGTTTTCAGAGCCAAGATCATCGTGAATATGTGTGTAAGTTGCGAAAAGCACTTTACGAATTGAAACAGGCACCCAAGGCATGGTATGGTAAGATTGCTGAAATTTTAACAGAAAGTGATTATTTAGTAGAACCTGTAGATTCCAGCTTGTTTTTCAAAGCCAATAAAGGAAAGTTAGTTATCGTACTAGTATATGTAGATGATTTAATCATAACTGGTGATGATGAGGCAGAAATTCTTCGAATAAAGGAGAATTTATCAGTCTGTTTTCAAATGAAGGAACTTGGACAGCTCAAGCACTTCCTTAGTCTAGAGGTTGACCGTATATAAGAAGGAATATTTCTTTGTCAACAAAAATATTCCAAAGATTTTATGAAGAGGTTCAGAATGCTTGAATGCAAACCAATTTTGACGCCGATGGAACCAAATGCTAAAATGTGTGCACATGAAGGAAAAGATTTGGAAGATGCGAAAATGTATCGAAAATTGGTAGGCAGTCTAATGTACTTAACCTTAACTCGACCTGACATTTCTTATGCAGTTAGTGTAATGAGTCGGTATGTGCAAAATCCAAAGAAGCCTCATTTGGAAGTAGTTCGACGAATATTGAGTTATATGAAGAGTACAATTTACTATGGTTTTTTGTACAAGAAAGGTGGAGATGACAAGTTAGTTTGTTACGGTGATGCTGATTATGTAGAAGATTATGACACTAGGAGATCAACAACTAGGTATGTGTTTAAGCTTGGTTTTGGAACAATTTCTTGGTGTAGTAAGAGACAGTCGACAATATCATTATCAACCACTGAAGTTGAGTATCGAGCAATAATAATGACAACTCAAGAAAGTACATGGTTGATACATCTAATGAATAATCTACAACAACCAATAGATTATGCAGTTCCATTATACTGTGACAAACACTCAACAATTCACTTGGCAGAGAATCTAGTCTTTCATGCAAGAACTAAGCATGTTGAAGTGCACTATCACTTTATCAAAGAAAAATTTCTGCAAGAAGAAATTGAGATGAGGCAAATTAAGACAAATGATCAAGTTGCGAACTTGTTCACAAAAAGCTTAAGTGTTGGTAAGTTCGAAATGTTTCGCCATCAGCTTGACACAGTAAAAATAGTGAGAGTTGGTATTGAGAGGGAGTGTTGAAAATCAACACCAACATAATAAATGAAGTGGTTGAAGGATGTAGGAAAATAAATAGAGTGGTTGAAAGATGTAGAGAAATAAATAGGGTGGTTGAAAGATGTAGAGAAATAAATAGGGTAGTTGAAGGTTGTAGAAAAGAGAAGTGTGTAGATAATATTTGTGTGGTTAGAATTATTTCTTAGTTTTATATTTGTGTGGTGTATATTTCATGGTGAAGACTACAAATAACTTACCTTGCATTTGGTTTATTCATTCCATCAAAAATAAATAAGTCTTTATATTCTTAATTTGAGTGTGAGTTAAGAGCTTTTCTTTAAATGTTTATATTTCTCTTCAATTTGTGAGTTGTCTTTGAAATGTGTTATAGTATCTTTTATTGTGGGTATCATACAAGTAATTTGTTTACTTATTTGGATCCAATATTAATAAATTTAAAATTATGTATTCTAAATTTTACTCAACATTACATTCTTTATCATCAAAATAAATAATAATAATAATAATTAACATTAACTAATCCATATATATCGCAACATGCCTTCGTTCATTTTGAAGTAGATATATTAAAGCAAGTATAATGTTCTTAATGATCATTAAATTACAATGGTTTATCAAGTTCTTTTTCCATTTAATTTGAATAAATACTATTTTAACAACAATTTTAGTGTTAGCCATAACACTTCTCCTTTCATATTATGTTATAGTAAGTAAAAATAGAAGGTGGATTATTAGCTGTTGAAGCCTCCGATGCATGGCCAATTATTGGTCACCTTCTTTTGTTAGGAAGAAAAAATGCAGCACCTACCCTAAGAACTTTGGGAGTCATGGCTGACAAGTATGTACTTATGTTCAACATCAGACTCATAATGCAACGAGCTATGCATGGTTGTGATTAGCACTAAGATCGCCAAATAATGCTTTACTCTCAACGACATGGCTGTATCATCACAACCGAAACAAGTCACAATAGATCACATAGGGGTATAACCATGCCATGTTTAGTTTTATACCTTACGATTCTTATTGACGTGAGATTCATAAGATTACCAGTACTGTACATCTATATTCAAAGCAACGGCTTTAGATGTTGAAACACATTAGAATCTCTTAAGTGTCTACTTATATGAAAGCATTGTATAAAGATTGGAATGATTATAAGGAAGCTAATAAATATGAGAGTGGTGGCTTAGTTTTAGTGGATTGGAAATAGTGGTTTAACGATTTAGGTCTTAACGTTATTCTTAGGATGCTTGTTGGCAAGAGATATTGTGTTAAATTAGATAAGTGTGATGAGAAAGAAGCAAAGAGGATTCAAAAGGAACTAAGGGATTTTTTTAATTTGTGGGACAATTTGTTCTTAGGGATTTCTTTCCTTTTCTTAGGTGGTTGGATTTTGGAAGATATGAAAAAAGCATGATAAAAACTGCAAAGGAATTAAGTTTTTTTTTCTTGAAAAGTGGTTTGAAAAGCACAAACAACAACAAAGTAATCACTAAGACTTCATGGCTAGCTATGATGCTATCCATACGTCAGAGTTCACACACTACTACAAAAGGGACATTAAAGTCGGTTCGTTGAACCGACTTTACGTTTAAAGTCGGTTCACGCGATGAACCGACTTTACGTTTAAAGTCGATTCACGCGATGAACCGACTTTACGTTTAAAGTCGGTTCATGTGGTGAACCGACTTTAATTTTTTTTTTTTAATTTATTCATTTTCAACCTGTATTCGAGTAGAAAAAAAATCAAAATCAGTTTAGCAAATAGTTCAAATAATACAAATATTTGAAAAATAAAATATTAATTAATAACAGAAAAATTACCATGGTTTTGTTCTATTTTATTCAAGATCGTCATATTCTTCTCCTTATGTTATAATACAAACCTACATATATAATACAAAAATCTATACACATAAATAATAACACATAATAACAGAAAAAAATATGAATAATAGGGGATCTAAAAGATTAGTTAGAGAGGAAGAAAACTCACTAACCGATGTTGGAAATGGTAGTCGTAGGTGGCCGGAAAACGAGAAAGAGTGGAGGAGGAGGTTTTCGGTTTTTTAGAGTTCTGCAACACTGAAAATAGTTTTTGTCTGGGAAGAAAGAAGAGAAAAGATTTATCCACATGTGTAGCGTCGGTTGACGTGTCGAACCGACGCTATGTTAAGTGGATAGCGTCGGTTCCAGGTGTCAACCGATGCTATGCTACGTGGATAGCGTCGGTTCTAGGTGTCAACCGACGCTATGCTACGTGGATAGCATCGGTTCACCACATCAACCGACGCTACGTCCATGTGTAGCGTCGGTTCGCCACGTCAACCGATGCTACGTAACACCTAGAACCGACGCTACGTCCACGCACAGCGTCGGTTCGACACATCAACTGACACTACGTCCTACGTGGATAGCGTCGGTTCTATACCGAACCGACTTTAAACCAATTTAAAGTCGGTTTTTGAAAAAAACCGACTTTACGTATCGACTTAAATACCCATTTTTGTAGTAGTGACACATTTCTGATTTTGATCATGATATAATAACCAAATCCACAATCTTGATAAGTGTAAAAATTATTATTATGATAATGTGATAATCTATTGTCAATTAATATACGTAAGAGAAAATTATAAAAAGTATAGACTTAGATATTTTCTCTCTCAATTGTAACTTTTATCATCCCTCTCACCAAGTTAACTTAGTGAGCTAAACCATTATATCACCTTTGTCCACCATGTTAGTTTTGTGCATAACCAACAAATAATTCACATATATTATTCTGAAGGTTAAATAGTTGATATCTTAACTTATGTAACACAACCTCAACTCTTTTTCTTAATAAAGAGGTATTTAGATTTCAAAACTTAATAACACTAAAGTTCAAAATAGAGATTTAAGACTCCAAAATACTTATTAATATGTTCCACTTTATTTTCATATAATATGATATGTCATCTATTAAGTGAAAACAGTATCAATGATGGGTTATTGAGACGTAAAAACGACCAATAAAATAAACAATTTGATATTTAAATCTCTATTTAACACTTATAGGATTTAAAGTTTGGTGTCGTTGTGTTAAGAAAAAATGTTATAATATGTGTTAAATGGGACAAAGTGGAATAATATCCTAAGATATTTATTCAACTTAAAATTCTCTATTAAACTAAAGTAAAAATAAATTGTAATTTTTCTTGATTGTTTATAAAATTTGAAAAAATTGATTTTAGCGAGCGTTGACACAATATATGTAACCTTAACATGGACAATATCATTGTTGTTGAACAATACTCATGTGTTAAAAAGGGCTCGTAGTGAGCTGAATGCTCAAATTGGAAACAAAAGTGTAGTTCATGAGTCTGATGTAAACAAGCTTGAGTACATCAAAATCATTGTCAATGAAACTCTCTGTCTATATCCTGCAACACCACTTTTAGTACCTCAATATTCCAGAGAAGATTGTATAATTAGAGGCTACAATGTCCCAAAAGATACCATATTTATATTTAATGTTTGGGAATCCAAATCGACCCGAATGTGTGACCCAACCCATATAAGTTCAAGCTAGATAAATTTCTCCCAACCCACAAAGGTGTGGATGCCAAAAGAAAACACTCCGAATACATCCCAATTGGGAGTGGAAGAAGAATGTGCCCATGTGTGTCTTCAGGATTGCAAATGATACAGTACACATTGGCTAATTTTCTTCAAGGCATTTGATATATCCACAGTACCCTCTACTTTGCTTGTAGTTATGACAGAAAGCTTTGGACTAATAAATATGAAAGAAATCCCATTTAAAGTTCTCATCAAGCCCTGATTAATGTTTGAAGAGTAATTTAAAATTTCTAAATACGCTTTCGACCAATTTTACAATAGTTTATGATTCTTGTGAACATTAAAAATACATAAGTTTGTGCTCATTATTAGTATAAGTTTATTAGTATGAGAGTATATAATTGTTAATTAAAAAATAATTAAACTAATATCTTTAAAATATATAATCACAAAAGTAACATTTATTATGTCTAATTCATATATTTTTACTATTAATAAAAAATATAACCCATAATTTCATATTAAATATTATTGAACATCATTTAAATTGAATTATTGTCTTTTAAATATGTCCAATGTTAAGCTTAATCTAATTAAACCATGTCGTTGAAGTTGAACTATTGTTATTTAAACTCGTTTAAAATCAAACTCTATTTAGTTTGATCTCATCAATATTAATATATAGTATTTTTATTGTTATAAATTTTAAATATATTATTTTATGTATTTTTTAAAATATATATATATATTATTTATTAAAAAAATAATTCTTATTATAGCAAGTTGATTTATACTAAATTATCTCCATTTGAATACCAAAAAAATTAGAGCACCCTAAAATAATACTTATATCAAGTTGTTAGACATACTCATTTATATTTTCACTTGTTTAAAAAAATAATCCCACTAACATGTATTTTTCAAAAGTTTAAAACACGAGTATCGTAAGATTCATATTAATTTATCGGAAGCATTTTGAGTTTGAGTTAGAATGTAGTCATAATAATTTTTTTAGAATAAATTATAATGTACACATTCGGAGCTCGAAACCATAAAGTTGTAAGGTGTACATGCCAAAGGGTCAACATTTTAATCACCGTATGTGAATGGAAGAAGAATGTGTCCACCTATGTCTTTAAGACTCCAAATTGATATTTTGACAAAGCTAACTTATTTTTATTTTTAGAGTTTTGTTTAATTTGATTATTAAAATCAAAGAAAGAATCAATATTACAGAATTTGGTTTATAACTGTAATAGAATGAAAAATTTAAATAATATCATTTAATTATTATTTTTTAGTCAAACAAAATAAATTATTGAAATAATTATTTTCTAAATAAGGTTTAGGGTTTTGAGGTTTGTGATTTGTAGTTTAGGATTATATTTGTGGGTTAAAGTTTAGGGTTAAAATTATTATTTTTTTAAATAGGGTTTTGGGTTTTGGGTTTTGGGTTTTGGGTTTTGGGTTTTGGGATTTTGGGATTTTGGGTTTAAGATTATATTTGTTGGTTAAGGTTTAGGGTTAATATTATTATTTTTCTATATAGGGTTTAAGGTTTAGGATTATATTTGTGGGTTAAGGTTTAGGGTTAAAATTATTATTTTTCTAAATAGGGTTTAGGGTTTAGGGATTTAGGATTTAGGTTTAGGGATTTGAGATTTGGGTTTAGGGATTTGGGATTTGAGATTTGGGTTTAGGGTTATATTTGTGGGTTAAGATTTAGGGTTAAAATTATTATTTTTCTAAATAGAGTTTTGGGTTTTGGGATATAGGATTTGGGATTTAGGGTTTTGGGATTTGAGATTTAGTGTTTAGGGTTATATTTAGGATTTAAGTAAAATTGAAAAAAAAATTAGATGAGAATGAAATCATGATTCCTTAAGAGGGTAGAAAGAATTCAGATTCTTTTTCTTTTAGGAATCGATTCAATTTCATTCTTATTTTTCAACTCAACCAAACATAAAATTAGAATGAATTCATTCTGATTTCATTCCCTTTTAGTCAACCAAACATGGGGTTAAGGTTAATCTTACATTTTAAAAATGAAATAGACATGCAACTTAGCTACTCCAAATGGCAACATAACGTTTATTTCGATTATCGCCGCTTGGTCAATGTCCTCGACACGCATCATCACCTGATTTGTCGATTCTTTCCACCCTTGTGTCACATAATCTATAACCACAAATAGCAAGTTGCCACATGTCGATGAGTTTGTATCACACTCTGATTGGTTGATCATTTTCTCCATGCCACGTGGCTTGTTCCTATTGATTGGTGTTGTTAATTTTTCCTTTTTCCATCTCAATCCTTGATCTGAAATTGATCTGATGATCCAAATTTCACAGAGCTAGATTTATCCCCTTAATTACCCCATAAACCCTAATGAGTCAAAATTAACATAGTGTTTTATCAAAATTTGGAGCTAAAAAGAGAGAAAAACATAGAAAAAATTTAAAAAAATATACAATTTTTGTGGAGATTTAAGAGAATATTAATACTACAATTTAAGAAATTGATTGTATTTCTTCTTCTTCTTCTTCTTTCTTTATCAATTTTTGTGTCTTTCTTCATGAAAAAATATGAGTTTTACTAACAAAATTATGTCTAGTTAATTTATTAATCCAAGGGTTTTATGAACCTAATTTTCACTATGTGATGATATAATATTTTATCTCAATTATGATTTTAATTTAATTATATTATTTAATCTAATTTTATGCTATTAATTATTTGGTAAACAATTTATCGATAGAAATAATTAAATAGATTTGAGAGAATTATTTAATTATTTGTCTTGATTAAATAACATGCATAATTTTTAGGCAGAAATGTATGATTCTTATGTATGTGATTTATAATTGATGAACTTAATTAGTAGTATGCAATTTAATTGAAATGAGAGTGTGATTAGGTTAATTACTATATGGTGCATGTGTAGTTTACTTAGAGAGAAATACATGTTATGTTAGATTTAATTGATCATGCTATTGATTAATGATTATATTAAAAAGATTTTAGTAATTCACATGTTTAGAAAATTGAGAGATAAAATATTCCTAAATATTTTATTATATATCTTCTTAGTTTTCAAATATGAGATAATTAATTGTTGCTATTTATTTTTAGTACGTTCTTTTAATTCTATTTTCTTAAAAAATAAAAACACAAAAAAAAATTGATTTTTATTTTTTTGTTTTAAAAATTAGTATTTAATAACGTAATATGCATGTGAACAATATTTTCTTATCATTATATTACTTATTATGATACGTATACTTACGTATTTATTGAACACAATCTGTATCCAATTACTCTATCGTTACTCATAAAAAATATTTTCATCGTATCTCAAATTTAAAATCTTACATTTTTTATATTATTTTTTTGAAGCTTAATAATTTTTATTTTTTCGTAACTTTTAGTAAAAAAATATCTAATCAAACTTTTAGTAAAAAATTCATTTTTACAATTCTAACAAAAAGGAGGAAAAAAACTTCAGTAAAAAGCCAAAAAGGATAGAAAATGTATTAATATTTAAATTTGATCTTAAAATGATATATTTTAATAATATAAAACATAAAAGTGTACTTATATACTAACTTTCATACCTTTAAGATATCAATTCTCTTTTAAAAGATATGGTAACATTTTGTTCCCCCTAATTTTTTATGAATTGGACTGATAATTAGATAATGTATGTTGAGATTTTTTTGTTGTCACAAACGAACCTTAATTCGTACAAGTAAAATTAAATAATGAAAAAGGTCAAACATGGTTATTCATGAAAGTTTAATAAAAAGAAAAAAAAAAGATAAAACATTATCTTTAAAGTGATTCAGTGAAGCAAATTGTGTAACTCTAAATAAATGTTATTTAAATAAAATAAAAATAATTATAAACCAAAAATTTATTAATAATATTAAATAAATTATAAACCAAAAATTTATTAATAATATTAAATAAAACATAAAATGATACGTGATATTTTACTTTACATACAAGACGGAACATATCACTTTACATCGAAGACGAACCTATTACCTTACAACTGTTGTAGGAATGCATATTTTGCGTTTTTGCTTATGGTTAGACACATAATTGCTATCTTTGTATCCTCCTGAAGTCGTATAATTATGTATAAATTATAAATAATTAAATTAATTTTAAAATAACATATTAATTAAATATATATTTATTTAATTTATATACACTTTTACCTAAATAAATATATATTATTTATTATATGTACGTACATATATGCTATTTACTATATAAATAATAAGAACCAAATCCCTTTGTATCAGAATTTGACATTATGATAAATGAAAACATTTTATGCATAAAAGTTAGGACATTTGTCTTAAACCAGGCTTAAAACCAACTCGTATTATTTTTATTAAAAATGAGACACCTAAAAGAACGATTTATGACATCACCATTTTTATGTAATTAGAGAAAAATGAGGGTGAAACAATCAGTCCAAGTTGCCAAATTCAGCCAATTTCTATCAAAAATAATGTTACTAGAATATGGGTTATTAGGTAATTATTTATATTATGATACATGTTATAATTGTTTTAAAAAATAAAAAATAACTTAATTTTATAGATAATTTAGATATTTTTTTTATTATATAATTAATTTAATTACAAATTTATAATGATGCTAGATATCATAACTTTTTTATCATTAATAACAAATAGACACGTTATGCGTGAAAGAAAAAAAAATGAAATTTTATGATCTTATCATTAATCGTTTAGAAATAGTATATTATGTCCCAATGAGGCAGAGTTGAAATTGACATATTTTGATATTTCGATGAAAATTTTAAAATAATCAAATGACTAGTTATTCATATGGAAGATAGAGTAAATATCTTAAAAAGATATGAAAATGTCGTTAAAAAATCAAGAAATATCCATTTTCACTTATTCTCCATTTTTGTTTTTCCTAAATACCGATGTATATGAATCATCGAAAATTGTGGTGATGAAAACTTCGATAAAACTTTTAAACTTTTAAAATTTATTAAAAAGTAAAAAATTTATAATTATAAAAATAATATTTTTAATATTAAAAAAATTTAACATATTATTTTATTTTTAACATCATTTAAATTAAATTACAATTATTTAAACTCATTAAATAAAAATATTCTTTAATTAAATTTCATTTAATATTATTAAAATTTTAAATTTTAAATAAATAAACTTCTATAATGTATCAAATTTATTTTAAAAAAAGTACAAATGACTTATTTCCTTTTAATTTCTTTGATAAAATTAAATTTTATTAACAAATATAAAGATATAACTTAAATTAAAATTTATACATCTAAATATATAACTTAATAATTAAATTTAATAAATCAAATTTAATGATATTTGTTGGCATGCATATGGGAAAAAATCTGAACGGTTGAAAAAAAGTGTAAAAACTAGACACAAATACCAAGAAGGTAAGATCAGTCTTAAAAGTCACCTATTTCTTTTCTTTTTTTAAGGATACAGTGAAATTTACGTATTTCTACTTCCACCGTATTCCTTTTGTATTATTCTTATTAAAAAAATGTAATTCATTCTTGAGAAGAAAAAATATTATATAAATATTCAAATTGATATTTTTAGATTATAAATTATTAGTATCAAAATAATTAAATATTATATACTTCATAAATTAATACTCTAAGATTTTTAAAAATAAAAAATATTATTTTAATATTAATAAAAATTAATCTGATAATAAAATTATCTTAAAATAATACTAAGAATAGTATTTAAGATATGAGCATCTCAATTGTTATTTAAAATTGGGTTTAAATATTACCAATACTCGTAATTGTAAACGATTCAATGATAACTCAATAGAAAAAAGTTCATTTAGATAAATATAAGATTTAAAAATTTAATTATAAATATGTGATTAATATAATAATTTCAAAAAAAAAAATTACATGATTATTGAAATTAATTTGATTTTTGAGATCGACTCTATGTCATAAATATTTTTCCATTTAGATTAAAATCGTTAGAGTTTTAAAAATAATATGAATATATTTATAATAGTAACTGTTGGAAAATATTTTTATAAATAAAAATTGGTTGAAAAAAAAGTTTGGCTGTTTGTCTTCTCAGAGTAGCTGAAGTTTTATCTTATTAATTAATTTGATTTCTTCTTACGGTTTCTAAAATCGTTTTCTTTCAATTTTTAATACCTTTGTCCCGTTGCTTTTCTCTACTGCTTATTTATACGTTTATTTGTAGACAAATGGAATATAAGGAAGAAGAAGAAAATAATTAAGAAAGAAAGAAAAAAAAATAGAATGTAAATTTAGGTTATTTTTAATATAATTTATGATAGTTTGTTTGCATAGTTAATAATATCATAAATTTGCTATCTATTTAATCAATATATTTTGTTAAATATTTTTTTTTGAAATTTTCATAATATACGATCATGACTTTAATTCATTTATACTAATTTGTCCTTATTATATTTTCTTACTTAATAAGTCAAATACATTTTTAACATAAAACACAATTAATCTTTCTTTTTTGAATATTATCTTCTTTAGATATTTATTCATGATATATCAACAAAGGAGAAGATATCACGTGAATTTGAATAGCCTAATATTTACTGTATAAAACTAGTATACGCGATTAACTACATATAAATAATATAATGTATACGTTCATTTTGAGAAGTAAAAAAGCATTTATCATGTTATTGATGATTATTAAATTATAAACAATGGTTTATCAACTTCTTCTTTCATCTAATTTGAACAATACTATTTTAACAACAATTTTAACATTAGACATTGTAATTTTCCTTTCATATTATGTTTTAATACCAAAAAGAAGAGCTAAAAATGGCAAATTATTAGTTCTTGAAGCCTTCGGTGCATGGCCAATTATTGGTCACTTTCTTTTGTTTGGTAGAAAAAAATATAGCACTTCCCCACAAAACTTTAGGAGTCATGGTTGACAAGTTTGGACTTATGTTCAATATCGAACTCGGGATGCAACGAGCTTTAGTAATGAGCAACTCTGAGATTTCTATAGAATGCTTTACTCTCAAAGACATGATTGTATCCTCGTGACTGAAACAAGTCACAATAGAGCATATGGAGTATAACCACACCATGTTTGGTTTTGCACCTTATGGTTCTTATTGGTTTGAGATTTGTATGATCACCATTGTACATCTATTCTCAAATCAACAGCTTGAGAAGAATCTCTTAAGTATATACTTTTATGGAAGAGTACTAAGATGGATGGAAGACTATGTTACTAGTTTTGATCTTTCTAAGAGTTACATTTGACTTATTTCATGATACACGATGATCATGTATACTTCAATGAAGCAGTAAAGAAAAGAAAATGAAGGAAAGCAATGGATTTAGAAATAGAGGCTACAGAAAAAAATAAGACATGGGAACTTGTAAGCCTATCAAAAGGAATAAAAAAATTGTGTTAAGTGGATCTTCAAAACAGATCTAAATGAAAATGGATAAGTAGATAAGTGCAAAGCATAGTTAGTGGTCAAGGGTTATGCATAGAGGTATGAGATTGATTATAGTGAAGTTTTTGCACTAGTGGCTCGTTGGGACACTATAAGACTGATCCTAGTTCTAGTTGCATAAAAGGGTTGGACTGTCTTTCAACTAGAAGTCAAAAGTGTTTTCCTTCATGGAAATTTGGAATAAGCAGTGTATATGGAGCAGCTAGAAGGCTATGTTCGCAAAGAATATAAGCACAAAGTCTTGAAGTTCAAGAAAGCTCTCTACAGTTTGAAACAAGCTCCAAGGGATTGGTTTAGTAGAATCGACAGATATTTCATGAAAGAAGGGTTTCAGAAGTGCAGTCATTAGCATACATTGTTCTTGAAAAATGGAGATAAAGGTAAAATTCTAATTGTCAACTTATATGTGGATAATCTGATGTGGAACTATGCAAAATTTTTAAGGAATCAATGTTGTTAGAATTTGACATAAGTGACTTGGGTAAAGTGAAATACTTCCTAGGAGTTAAGGTCCATCAAAGTTATGAAGGGATACACTTAAGCGAAAAGAGATATGCTAATAACATCATCGAAAGGTTTGGAATGGGATATTGTAATCCGATAAAGAATATTATTGTTCTAGGCACAACATATCTTATTATGTTTGTTATTTGTCTCATAAGAAGGTACATAGTAGATCCAAAAATATCTCACATGGAAACAACAAAATGAGCTCTCAGATATGTTGCTATACTAACGGTGATTATGCTGGAGATATAGAAGACAAAAGAAACACTTCTGGTTATGGGTTTCTTTTAAGTGATGGTGTAGTAGCATGGAGCTCGAGGAAGCAATCAATGGTGACACTCTCCATAACTAAAGAAAAATATGTTGCTCCAACAACATGTGTGTGCCAAAGCATATGGATAAAGAGAATTCTCAACAACCTCGGTGTCCTTTCATGTCAATGTGTGAAGATTTTGTATGAAAACAGTTCATCCATCAAATTCTCCAAGAATCTAGTTCTCCATGGAAGAACTAAACACATTGATGTAAGATTCCATTTCTTACGTGTTGTTAAAGAAGGTGCAATGGAATTAGTCCACTGTGGAACAGATGAACAACTAGCAAATATCATGATAAAGTCACTAAAGTTAGAGACCTTTTTAAAGTTGCGTGATCAGTTGGGTGTTCGAAGCATTGAGAATGTAAATTGACTTACATTCAATAAGTGCAGTTTAAAAGAGGAATTGTTGTGTATTGGGCAAATAAGTTTTTGATTTTAAGGAGCAATTGATTTGATAAATAAAGATAAGTTCTCATGAGCTTGTGACTGAATCCCATGAAGAGTTGGCACAATTATAGCATTGTACAGAGGGAAATTTTATTGTTCATTATTTGTTTTCTTGTAATGCCTATAAAAGGGCATAATTTTAGCTTAATAAAATGAAAAAAATGGTTCAATTGTTACCTTAATATCCAACAGAAAAGAGCTCAGAGTGAGTTGAACAACCAAATTGGAAACAAAAGTGTACTTTGTGAGTCTGGCATGGATAAGCTTATGTATATTAAAGCCATTGTCAATGAAACTCTAAGTCTATACACAACGATACCACTTTTAAGACCATGATATTTCAATAAGGATTGTACAATTGGAGGCTATCATGTTTACAAAGGGCACCAAATTTATCCTTAACGTTTGGAAGATCCAAACTGACCCAAATGGATGGCCCAACACATTAGAATTTAAGCCAAAAATATTTCTCACAACCCACAAAGGTGTGGATGCCAAAGGGAAACACTTTTGAGTATTTCCCATTTGGAAGTAAAGGAAAAAGAATGTACTCAGGTGTATCTTTTTAAGATTGTAAATCACACAATATATGTTGGCTAGTTTTCTTCAGGCATTCGATATATCCATAATACCATCTACTTTGCGTGTAGATATGACATGACAGAAAGCTTAAGACTAACAAATATGAAAGCAACCTCACTTGATGTTCTTGTCAAGCCTCGATTAATGCTAGAGAAGTAATATGAAATTTCTAAATATGCAATATCCAACTAATTATCTATTAGTGTAATAATATATGTTTTTTTTTGTGAATATTGACAAGGCATAATTACTTCGAACACCTTATTGTATATGTGTAAGTTTGTGAGTGTAAAATTGTCATATAAAAACCAACAAATATGTAAGCTCAATGAGTTAATTTTTTGAGCATTCTTGCTCAAGTTTTTGAACATTCTCCTTCAACAAAATGTTATCTTAAAATTTTAAACTGCAATGAAACTCAGATAGAAATATAATCTATATTTAATTACGGGAATAAACGTGTCAAAATATAACAAATCATACCTAATATTACATTAAGTTAAATTTAGGTGAACAAATTACAACATTAAATTTAAATTTATATGAACTGAAATTAATCACGTATATTTAATGTGATTTTTATTTAAAATAAATAAATAAATAATGTTTTATCTACGTGAAAGAATGTTCATATATGAAATTAACGTTTTCAAAAGGAAAAAAAGAGAAGTAGAATGAACTCTTACTTTACTAAGAAAAAAGAGAAACGAATCATTTAAATTAGAGTATTTATATTTATACTCATTGGGGGCAACAATCCCACTGTGTCTATTTTTAGGCATAAGTCCCGAAATCAAATTAGGTAAGGAAATGCAGCAAGGATCATCCTTTTCTTTTCTTTTTTTCTTTCTTGCTTTCTAATAAACAGTGGGTGAAGAATGTGTCAACCTATGTCTTTAGGACTCCAAATGACAAATTCACGTTGGTCAGTTTTGTTCAAGCATTTGATTAATAATCATAGATTCTTTCTAGTCGTAAATTTGTTTCATTAGTAAACAATGCGCATATTTATTTTGCATTGTTCATCTAGTCCATCAGATACACACTTTTAGCCATGCTACTCTTTGGTTCCGTAGAACCCTCAAAATTAAGAACAGTTGGGAGAATGTGAATTCCCCCATAAAAAACATCAATAATAGCTTGACATCTAACTTGAGATGCTAAACATTTTTGTATCAATTTGTTGAAATAGTTATTTTTTTTCCAAAGAATTTATAGTTTTTTCTTTTTCTTTTTCTTTTTTTAACAAAAAGATTTTAATAGTTAGTTACTAATATTTCATTAGCCGTTAATTGTTTGCAGAAGCATGTTCAAATCACAACAAAATATCATCATTTGTAGACGAAATACAACTTAATTTTTATACCTTGCAAATAGGTTCAAATCACCTACATCCTCTTTAGCCTAATTAACATATTCTTTTATTGTGTTGCGCTTCAAACTAATTTCATTTCTTGAAGCGTAGATAACTGTAAAAAAAGGATTCAGGGTTTCCAAAAGTGGATTTTAAAGGTCATGGTCTTCCATTTCATCCAATAGCATACACATGAAGAGCAGTAACATGTACAGATTACAGTACCAAGGGAGGGCCGTCAACCATTGGATACCAAAGCTTTTCAGTCAATTCAATACGCTGATCGTCACAACAAACCAACAAAAACCCAAAAGGGATGAGGGGAAAGAAAGAAATACAACTTCCAATTCTGATGAGTTCCGAGCAAACTGCAAGGCCGCGAAGGATTTTGGCCGATCAAATGAGAAGCCGGAATGTGAGAAGAAGCATCTGGGAAGGGGTAACTATACAACCACAACTAAACTATATACTCTCACAGCCAATGGATAATGTTATCTACTTCTTGCCCACAAGCCAAACTAAAATGATACTGTTTCTTCTATCAATTAAGAGATGAATGGGGAATCTGAGGCTTTATATGAAACCTCAGCAGTACTGGGTACGTGCTTCAGTTTGGATTCAGCATAATGGGCTGTTGAGCCAGATTCAAAAACATCTCCAATGTCCAAAGTATCTGGAAGACTTTCAGAGGAAACATCAGTGTAGCCCTGTCAAATGGAATACCTTCAACTTACTAAATCCGAGTAAGATAAGAATATATAAATTGTTCCATATCTGAACTGTCACCCAAGTTTGATATTTACATCTGACTAATGTTTCTAAAGTTGAATCCTACTGGAAATAAATAATTTTCACCATGTCCATAACCATTATTATCGTGGCCAAAATACTGGATATTGGATTAAGTGGAGACACATGATAGAGGGTTAGATGCTCAAGAGTTCCATTAGTATAAAGCAGCAGTTCCGATTTTGTATGCCATTTCAAACCTCAAAATTGTAGACCTAATATGCATATAAAGCTAACATATTTTAGATAAGACTTCCACAGCTTTAAAGTCTCAAAAAACTACTGCTATAAAGTTATCACCAAATTGGGAAACAACTTCTACTTAACCCTTTTTTTAGTTGAATCAATCATTAACTTACAGCATTCAAGACGACAAGCTTCTTATTTCTTAATTTAAATTTAGTTCCCATAGTATGCTCTAGATCATTAAATTTGGCTACTGAAGAAACTATTTGTTGAATGGCTCAAATTTATAGAAAAATCATTCATGGTGAAACACAATGTATGCACGCTCACTTCCATATTAGATCAAGAATGTTTAACAACGTTAGATACAAAAAAAGCGAGAGAATTACCTCAAGTTGGTTCAGCATATCAACAGAGGCTTCCAGGTCACCGTTATTTACAAGATATACATCAGTGAGAGACTGATCGGATATACCAGTAAATATCATCCGAAGATATTCCAAATTCATGTCAAATTCTTCATCTGACATCTGTTTTTCTGCCATTTCATTAACAGTTTGTGATGACGAACCATAGAAACCCTCACTCTTGGCAGGATACACCCCTTGAGCCACTTGTTTTGCTGTACCATGGGCATCACATTCTAGGGAAGCTTTATAGTGCAGTTGGTCTTGAGGAAAATGTTGAGAGTTTTCAGACCAGATAGCCTCATTAGACTGAATTGTTGTCACATAAGTTGTATCATCTGCCCCTCTTTTGGAAAGTGGAATGTATGCTGCAGCATATGGATTCAAATTAGACAAGTCTTGCTTCATATCTTCAGTTGTGAAAATATCACCTATGTTTCGAAATAAAAAATTGAAATTAATTATAAAATGACACAAAAGTATGTCTAAAGTAGAAGTCCAAAACTTTAGTGAAAACTAGATTTCCAAATGGAATGAATCAACAATTGCTGAGCATACAACGAAAGGAAAGAATGACATTATGCTACCAATTCTGTAATCAAAGATGCATTTAATTAGCACATCTAAGACCTCAAGACACCAAAACTAACATTGAGTATGTATGAGACCTCAGATAAAATCTGGGAAAAAAGTGAAGATAGATAAAATGATATTTGATCGAGAAAAAGATTCCTAGTAACCGACCTTGGAGCTCAAGCTAGGGTTTATCTGCCAATGGAAAATCTTACAAGATATATAATTCATATTTGCAAACTAAACCCAGACTACTGACCAATGGGGGGGGATGCACTAAGTATCTAAAACATGTCCAATTTTCTCAACAGAAGAATCTATCAGGAAAAGAAAACTTCAAGATCTAAGTATCACTTCTAAAGAATTCCAAAGAGGGTCGCCACAGTCAATATTTAATAATTGTTCTACCCTAAAAAGAAATTCCAAAAAATGTAATTTTTAACAACAATCCCATATTATATATGTGATCAAGAATCAAAATTAGGGAAAAAATTTAATCAAAATGAAGAAAGAAAAGAAAACTTCACATAAATAAACCAAAACATAACAATAAAAAGAACAGTAAAATAGTCCAATATGTATGATTTTAGAAAATCAGACATCTGAAGAAGAGGAAAAAAGTATCAATTGAATAAGAAGTAGAAAATCATGAACTTTAATAGCATTTGAAACTCACCAATGAGAATCGATCTATGATCACAAAAGCAGCGTACAAAAAAATCCCGAGAAACCGCGAAATCCGTTCAGATCCCTAGGAACGCATAGAAAGCGGAGCTTGAAAATGGGAAGAAGATTTTTATTGCAGATGGAAACGAGCAAACTCACTCTCTTGGACGATATGAAAATTTTTTATAACACGTGCACGTTTTTATTTGGTTTTCGCTTTTAAATAATTTTTACCAACCGTATTTTTTTAGAATAATTATACTTGTCCCTGATCTGAAAATTTACTACTACGCATGGATTAAAATATGGCTTACATTTTCCGAATTTTATGCACCTAAGCCGGAATTGGTACTTTTATTACTTATATTCTCGAGGATAACACAAAAAAATACTTATATTTAAGTTACTATTATATTTTGTTTTACAAAATCTTTAAAATAGCTTGTAGTACACAACTCTTTAAAATTAATTTATTATCTAATTTAAGAAAATAAATTTATAGATATACTTTATCTCTTTTTTTTATTTCTTTTAGAACTTGTTTGTCGTTTTTGTTTTAAGGGAACTATTATATTTCTTTAATTTATTGATAGGTGGAATATTTTTAAGATATTTTTTTTTTATAAAATTTCTTCAATAATTAAAAATTCTTAATAATCCTTTTAGTTGTTTTTTGTTATTAATATGTTCTTATAATTCTTTTATTTTTGATATAATATATTCTTGAAATTTTATTTCTTATTGATTTAAAATTATTCTTAAAAATTTAATAGATATTTTTTCTATTTTTATTTTTTTAGAAATAAAATTGTTCCATGTTTTTAGAATTTTTTACTTAGTATTTTTAAGTTTTTCTTGTAATCTTCTATTATTTTAGAGAAAACAAGAATATCATCTATCTATACCATACAATTTTTATATTATATATTTTGATAGACTTATAGGACTATATTTAATACAAAAGTATTACATTTTATTGATAATGTTCTCTTGTTGTATTAAAGTCAATGGTTCTGTTAATTTAATTTTCCATAATTTAGATTCAAAATCAAATTTACTAAAAAACTTCTCTTTTAGTTTAATTAATAGATATATTTTTTCTAGGAATAAAATATCCATTAAGCTCTAAATACTCATTTAATATTTTGTAATTAATAACTTTTTTTCTTTCTTTTATTTCATTATGATTTCTTATAATGAAAGTTGGACGGCAATGTAGATTTTTAGTTTCTTCAATTAATTTTTTATTTAATAATTCATTTATTTGAATATCAAATTCATTTATATCTTGTCTAGTACAACATTAAGATAACTTAATTTTAAAGTACAATTTCCAAGATTTCTATACCAAAGTTAAAACGGGTCTTTATTAAAAATTTCTTCCAAAATTTTATATAACCAATGAGTTTCTTCTAATTAGTTGATAAATAATGTATAATTACTATGCTTGGCTAGCGCAAATTCTTTATTAAACTTATACTTACGTTGGTATAAAAGTCAGATTTCTACAAATTCTTTATCTAAAGTAAAAGATATGGAATTATAATTTATTTTAATTGGATAATAATTTGTTATAAAATTATTTCTTATTACAAAATCTTCATGCATATTAATTAGGAAAACATAATATTTTGAGAATAATGAATTTTTTGCTATTAAACCAAATAACTTTCTTTTTAGATTTGTATTAAATTATGATTTTTTTTTACATCTATTCCTCTAATTAGAATATGATTTTTATAAGTATTCATTTTTCTGAAGGAATTGTATTAGGTCTAAAAGAAGATATTGTTGCTCTTGTATCAACTAAAATACATAAGCTATATGATTTATAACCTACAAAATTAAAATAACCTAAAACATAATTATAATGTTTTTTTACCATAACTTGGTGAGAAAATTATTTCTTCTTTACCTACTTATATATGATAAATCTCTACTTGAAAGATTTATTCTTTTTGGTAAGTTTCGGGTAATATTAAAACTTAAACATTTTTAAAAACAATAATTTTATCATTATCTTCATGCTTAGAAGATGATTAGCTAACTTTTGCCTTTTGTTTAAAGTTTTTCCAATATTGTTCAGGATATGAAGTTTTTTTTATCTTGATTGATTGAATTTTTGTTTCTAAAGTATACTTGATTTCCTAATACTTGTATTTATGCTATTGAAGGAATTTTGTGTCTAGGATTATATATAAGATTTGTAAATAACCATTATTTTGATATTTTTAAGTCTTTCTAATTAATAAGTCGTGATTGAATTTCTACTTTTAGTTTAAATAGTTTTACAAAAAAAATTATTAACTTTTTTTGTTGAAGTTTTAGAAAATTTTGTTAATTCAAGGATGATTTTCCACTAAATAGCTAAACTATGGGATCTATGATCCATACTTAAATTTTTAAGTTGAATATTCATTTTTACTAAATTATTTATATTATGATATGTTATAGATATAAAGAAATTTGGTCTTATGTTAAACCAAACAATTTCATTTATTAAACTTGACTACACACCACATATTAATGATTGTAATAGATTTTTTATTCTTCCATCTAAAATTAATGAAAGTTAAGTAGTATCTATTCTTTGTCTAAATGAATCTATAATTGTGATATGTATTAAACCTATATTACCATATTTGATTTCTAGATATTTCTTTTTTCATCTTTCTATTTTTTTTATCAAAAATATGTATTTTAGTTGTTTTGTCTTCTGTATATTCAGGATCAGACTTTTCAACAAATTGTTCAAAACACTTGCTGAATTTGTTTTTTATATTTAGACATTTTATATATATCTTCTTTTTAAACCTTTTGTTTGGTTCATTTTATTTTCACAAGTTGTTATTGAGTATAAGTTAGTTCTTCTCGAATCACATCTTTTAATTTTATACTTTGTAGTTCTTTAATAGGATATGTATTTATTTTTATTGTAAAACTTGATTGTTCTTTCATTATAAATATCATTTCAGTTTCTTCTTTAAATGATTTTTTTTCACTTTCTACTTCATATATTATTATTTTTTATATCATAGATTTTTTTCCATATAAAATCTCTAATTCATTTGTTTCTAAATCTTTTTTGCACTCTCTTCTTTTTAGTACACTAGTGCATAATGATATTTTTCATTACAAATATAACATCTGTATTTTTTCTTTTAAGTAATTTTTTATCTAGATTTTTGTTTTTAATATATTTTTTTTCTTTTTGGAAAAGTTTGTTCTTTTCTCCCGTTGGTTCCATCTAAATTTTCTTTTCTTATAGGATTTTTTAATTCCTTGTATAAGACATCCTATTTTCCAATCTTCTTTTAATATTTTATCATAACATTGTTGACCATATTTTATATTGTTAATTTGGTTTTTAACTTGTTATTCTGCTTTAATCGATAAATATTGTTCATTTATAGACATAGTTAATTCTAAAACCTATACTTTTTATTTTATTTAACCTTTTTAGCCAATTTGGATATCTTTTAATAACTCATTCATACCAAGAATTTGATAGTTTATGAAAAAATTGATTTAATCAATATATGTATTGGGAGGTTTTACAAGAAAATAATATTTTTTAAATAATTGTACTTAATTTTCAAATTGACAAATATTATAGAATTCTAATTTTGATAGAACATAATTAACATCTACTTGAACGTTGGTGCTCATGCTTCTCTTATCAAATTTTAACTTGATAAAAAGTATACTAATAGTCTAAATACAAGTATTTGATGTGTCATATTTGAAAATAGAGATTAAAAATGATACGAAAATAAATAATTTATCTATAAATAAAATAATTTTTTTTATAATTTCAATATTTTTGTATCATTTTCTAAATAATTTATCAATAAAGTATTTAATTTGTATATTCAGTTAAAGTATTATTTATCTAACTTCAAAAAAATATTTTTTATTTCTACATTATTATCCCATTCACGTGGTTAGCCTTATATGTAATTTTTACTTTTTCATTTTCAAGTTTATGTGCATTCTAGTAGTAATTGATAGCAATCAAAAATATAGAATCAGTAAAGAATATAAAATATAAGTTATAGTTTGCACTATACTGGTTAAATTGTTTTCATGCAATGAATTATTGTTAAAATGAGTGATAACGCAAGTTTCTTAACATAATAATGATAATTTGGTTATTTTATTATTTTTATAGTATTTAAATCATTTTGTTTTAAAAACATGATAGTAGGTAAAAAGAATACATATTTTTTAAAAATATTTAAAATTTATAAAAAAAAAATAAACTAAATTTGATTATTTATCTTTTTATTGTTACTTTTTTTATAACAAAATAATTAAATTGATATAAAAAAGATTAAATTGCTCTAATTTACATCAGTTTCTCTTATTCTTTTGGTGCATAGTGGTGGAGAAAACATTTCAATTCTAAAAAAAATTCTTTTTTCCTTTGATATTATTTTCATTTTGTTTTCTTGACAACCCCATAATTTAGATGTTGACAAAAAAACCCCATAATTTAGAGCTTTTAATTAAAGACACCGAAAGTTCAATTGTCTTTTCATGGCGTAGCTTTCTTCACGGCTTCATTGCTAGCAACACTACTTAATGGATCATCTCCCCTACTCTCAAGAATTGTAACATCGCATTTGCTACCCATATACGACAAATATACTATAAAAATGTATGTTATAGTTACATAGAAATGTACTTTTATAATGTATAATTGTATTTATCAACTATTATTGTTACATAATATGACACATCAAAAATGGATAGAAGAGATTTGAAGTCCTCTTGAGTTCGAGCCTCATAACCAATTTAAAAAACTCATGGAAGATTGGCCATTCTAGATCTTGAAGGCATCAAGGGAATGAAATCATCTATCCTGATTTATCTTTGAGATACACTATATGTCGAATTAGGTTCTTTTATTACTTATTTCAGTAAGTGACGTGACTTGTTCATGAAAATTAGAATCAATACCTGCATCTTGATATGCCTAGCCTATGACACACAAGACTATTTCACGACCAAAAAAGAAGCACAAAAAGAAGAAAAGAATCACATCATATCAATTGTAATTGAACCACAACTTATAGCACACTAACATACAACATTTGAATGTACAATTATGGAAATCAATCGATTGCCATATAACAGACAAATCTCAAGCCATTATTACAATTTGTGGACAGACTAGATATACACTAAACCCCTAATACTTAAAATCTTCTAAAATGGAAATGTGGAACAAGCTTTAGGAGGTTGCTAAGTGCTAAGGTGTACCGTGCATCCACAGAGAAGAAGCTGATTTACCATCTCCTAACTTCCTTAGCCAAAGAATTCCATGTACAACAAACCCACAAACAAAACCAAGAGCTGCACTTGAGCCAACAAGTGAGACGGCGGTACAAATGAGCATGACAAAGGACTCCTCCTTTGTGTTCATGTCCCTGCAAGCCATAGCTAGTTCAATACCAGCAAACAAGAGTAGAACTCCAAGTACTCCAACAGGAAATTGATTCAAAATCAAAGCCAAAGAGGTTCCTAACACTAAACCCAGTACTGTTTTGGCTACACCCAAAAGAGCCACACATGCACCACTCCTACCACCAAACTTATACTGCCCAGCTAACCCACCAGCTCCATGACAAGATGGCATAGCTCCAAACCAACACCCAACTATGTTCATCAATCCCACAGTCACAGAGATTGAAGTTACTGAAAATTCCTTCTCTGGAAAGAGATCAGAGGACAACTTACACACAGCTATAACTGAATTCAATACTGATAAAGGAAGCTGTGGAATTGTACCCTTTAAAAATCCATTTTTCCAAGCTTGTTTAGAAATTTTCACAACTTCCATTTTTGATGGTCCAAATTTAATATCATGTATAACTTTAGGCTTCCGAATGAAAACTAAGATCAAACCCAATACAAATACCATAAATGCTGAAGGTAGTGAAGCTATAATTTTTTTCCATTTTTTTCTCCTGTTAGGACTTTCTTCGTACACTTCATGTTCACCATGACAGCTTACTTCTTGTTGATGTTCTTCACCTGCACCACTAATTGTAACTATAAAACAAGCACAAACAATAGCCAAAATCAACCCATCTAAACCAAACCAATCTCTTTCACCTTTAGACTTTGATTTTGGAAGATCTTGAACTTTTCTTATGTATTTAACTGCAGTTAATGCAAATGATAAGCCTTGTGCTAATTGAATTCCTCTAACAACACATAAAGGAATTAACTTGTACACTAATTTCATCAACCCTGTTATACCCAGAACAAATAAGATACTCCCAGTCAAAATTCCAGACGCCATAATTTCTGGGACAGTGAAATTTGGATTTGATAAAGCCACAGCTGCAATAGATTTCATGGGTTGAACTGGCATGGGAACACCATATATGGCACCAGTAATTAGGTTGTAAATCCCAGTGAAGATCAATGTTGTGCCTAGATTGAGGTCTCTGGCTAGTGTTAAAGCCAAAATTATTGGTATATAAGTACCAAGATCACCCATGGCTCCATTTAATTCTGCCCATTTGGATTTGAATACCAAATTGGCTTTGAATTGTTGGATGATTTTTCTAGGACGATTTGAAATGGGTGAACTTGAAGTGTTTTGAGGTGGGTTGTGGTTGGGTTGGGTTTTTGGGGTTTCAGAGTTCTGTTGCTCCATTGAAATACAAATACAAATACAAATACAAATGTAATGTTGTATATTAGAGAAGAATGTGAATGAAGATTCTGTATGTTAGGACTTATTATATAGAACCCTAAGTCTAGTGTGTTGAGAGTTTGGGAATCTCAGCTGTGAGATGACTAGGTAGTTCTTCGCTAATCAAATTGTTTGATAAGTTGAAAAAATAAGAAAATATTTTTAAAATAAATTAATTTGTATTTTATTGGTTTAGACTTTAGGGTATTTATATTTAACAATATACAATTAGTAATCAAGAATTTTTCTTCAGTTCTGTTCTGTTAGGTTATTCTGATTAGTCCTTGATTTGGTGGTTTCTGTTATTGTCTTCTTTACAAAGTCAGCGGCTTCCGTTTTATATTTCACGCTACCCACACGGCACCATCAAGTTGGTTTAATACGCAAATTATATGAAAAAAATTATAAAAATATTCAATTAACATTAATTAAGAATTTAATTGGATAAAAATGATTTAAAAATTGACATTATAAATTTGTTTATATTTATAATATCATTATTGATGACTCTCGAGTGAATAAAGTTATAATTTATTTATTTATTTATTAATAATTAATTAAATAATTTAAATAAGTAATAAAAAATTAAATACATTGCCTAGGAATTTACTTAAAAACTAAGTTTAATTTAATTCAATTACAATTGCATTAAGATGAATTTAACTGAGTTATAACTTTTTTTAATATAAATTAAATTTAAAAGAATTTAACCAATCTAATACACATTTATTATTAATTAAATGATATATTACTTATAACAAATAACATTACTGCTCTCTTTTCTTAGTTGTAAATGAGCATTAAAAAATATTACTTTAATTTATTTGATTTTAAATGATTTATTAGAATCATTTTAACTTTTAAATATAGTATTCTAAATAAGATTCGTTATTTTAATACTATTATAATTTTAATTTTGATATATTTTTTATCTTGATTTTTGAATTGATATTTTAGTAGTATCATTATTTAAAAAATGTATTAATTTAGTGTAATTTTTTATTTAATTTAAAAAAATTTACACATACAATTTGACACACACAATATTTAAAGAATATTTTTAAAAAATCAATTAAATAATTATCTTAAAATATCCTCTAAAAATTATTTAATTTATTTATTATTCAAAAATTATATTTAAATATCACACACGCATTAATATATAATTCTATTTTTGATATATATTTTTATCTAAATTTTTGAGTTAATATCTTAGTAGTATCTTTGTTTAAAAAATTATCAATTTGATATAATTTATTATTTTTCATAAATATAATAATACACCTACGAAAATATATTTTTAAACAATTAATTAATTAATTATTTTAAAATATTTAATTAATTTATTATTTAAAGATTATATCTCGCACACGTATTAATATAAAAAAAATTAATTAAATGATAAATTATATAAAATTAATATTTTTTAAATAAAATATTACCAAAATATTATTTCAATAAAAAAATGCCAAAACTATAATACTATTAGGATAATTGTCACCCAAGATCACTTCTTTTTAGAAAGAGTATTTACTACATTTACTTTTAAAAAATGTAATGATATTCAATGCTTCATTTACATTTAAAAGAAAAATAATTAATATCATTCTTTTTAAATAATTAAATAATTTTTAATATAACATTCAAAAATAAATAAAATTGATTTTTTAAGTTATTTTCACTCTATTTTACTGCAAAAAAATATAACCTCTAAAGACTTTTATTTTAAATATAAATGTTAAAAATACATAAATTAAAATATATTTTATATTCAGATTATTTATAGAGTGATGTATGATAAAATTAGTTTATTTTTAAAACAATTTTAATAAGAATATTTTTTTATATCATATATTATGATATATTTATAACTAATATTTGCTCTCTACAACAATCTTTGGCATTTACATTAAAAAACACATTTTTAGGTGGCGAAATATTATTTATTATTTTTATATATTTTATATTAATTAAATTATTTATTTTTATAATTTATTATTAAATATTTATATCTTTTTAAAAAATATTACATATATTTATGTATAACTTTCTGGCCAGCATTGTCAAGGGTAGGAACGGGACCCCACGCACTGATCTCAAAGTACAAATTTATCTTTTCTGCAGAAAACTTTTTGAGATTTGAAATAGAGATGGAAGAATCTAAAGAACTTATATTAAATTTAGTTTTTTGAGACATGACTTTATATATATATATATATATTAATTTCTTTATTTATATAAAAAATATTATTTATTTTCTTAATTTAAAAAAATGATATTTAGTTATTATATTTATAAAATTATGTAAAAAAATATTTAATAATTTTAAAATTATTTAAAAATAAATAAAAATTATTAGAAATTAAAAGATGATAATATATTTATTAGTTATGTTTGTAATTTTTGGTTTAGCGAGTTTTGTGACAAATAATAAAAATATAATCATTAATATATTTTTAAATTTTTTTAAAAGTCTTATTTTTTTATAAATTAAATAATTAATAAATATTATTTTAAAAATAAAAATACTGATAAGTATATTTTTAAAATTAAAATAATAAACAATATATTTACTAAAAAAAAAAGTACTATTATGATATATATATATATATATATATACATAATATTTAACTAATGTGATAGTATAAATTTTATTTTACAAGGTGACGAAAACTAATAAACTAAATTTTCAAGAATAAAATTGATGTTTTACAAAATTTTAATTTTGTTCTACAAAACGAAAATAAATATTTAAAAAATTATTTTTTATTCATAATTACACCATAATTCATCTTTTTATAAAGAATAGTCTTAATTATTTTTTTGATATTTAATTTTTATTTTTTATTATTTAAAACCATAAATTATTTAATTTTACAAAAAATATTTTAAAAGATTTATTTTTGTTATTTTTTGTCAAAGAAAACAAAGTTTTTAAAAGTGTCAATTTTATTTCTAAAAATTTAGTCTAAATCTTGAAATAAATTTTAATAATCATTTTAAGAGAAATAACGAATTTATACTGTATTACTTAATAATTAACAAACTAAAATATATTTTTGTCAAAAATAAAATACTTCTTATTTTATTTTTGGATTAAAAGAAAATAATTAAATAAACTTTTTTTTCATCTTAAATTAAAGTAAGATTTTAATTAAAGTTACAAAGTATAATTAAACTTTAAAAATGGATTAATTATTTCAACTAATAATTAAGTTATATGTAGAAAAAATATTCTTTTTCCTCTAACAATAAAACCTTTATTTATAATTAAAATTCATTACAAAGAATAACAATAAATAATTAAGGTAAAACATATATGTGAATAAAACCATCAATATTACTATAAAAAAAATCCATTTAGTCATAATATGAACTACTTTATTGATATTTCTTGAAATTTAGGATGTAGATGTCATGTGAATTTGCATAAATTTAAGTGAGTTTGAGAAATAAAATTTTGAGCCTTACAAGAAAACAACAAAATCATATCAAAGCTTTGATAATATTAGTATTATCATCTTCTAAATACACCATCTTGTAATTATTTTAAATAGTCACATGAAGGCTAAAATGTAAAACATGCCTTTCTCCTTCTTTAATATAATGATCCAATTAAAATTTACTCCTATAATGATAACAACTATCATAAGTTTAGAATTATTAATAGCATTATCAACATTAATTTTGAAAATTTATTTTTTCAAAATGAACGAGGAGACAAAGAATAATCAAAACTAGTATGATAATAATAAGATTAGAAAGAGTAGAATGAGAAGAATTCTTAAATTAAAGAAATTTATAGTTTAATTTTAAAATAATTATTTAAGATATAAGATATAGAATTTTTGCATTGAACAAAAGATGATTACTAGATTTTCAAATATATTCAAAAGAAATATAAATAGCAAGAATAAATTTATAGTGAGATAGCTCTAGATGACCAAAAGAACTTGTAAGTTCACAAATATGTCAAAAGAGAAGATATTTGTCAAGTTTAGATTAGTGTATAAGCCTCGTTGGCATAAAGGGAAGAAGTAAAATGATAAAAAAGAAGATATGTTTAATAGTTTCATGCTCAAAATGACAAAAATGACATGAGACATTATTTAATCGAATTCTTTGAGATATTCGATCTAGTAGAAAAACAATAAAAAATGTCTTCAATAAATAACTTTAACTATTTCATGGATTTTTAACCGTCATAGTTTTTTTTTCAAATAGAAGAACAAATCTCAAGAGATCTTTTTAAAATTAAACATTCATAAGTAGTTTTAGTGCTAAAAATACCTTTAAAATTAGGAACCAAACCAAAAGTTTAAAATATCTTCTATTGGAGGATGAAGTCTTAAAATATAAAAACACATATTAGTTCCCTAAATTTGAATAAGTTGAAAATCCCATTCATTAGATTATGTAAGAAAAAGATCATTAATTATATTAGGGATATTAAGTAATTTATCCAAAGAATTAATGGGAAAAAGATATTTAAAATTTGAAGACGCATGAATCATTTTCAATTTTAAAGCAAGCACCTAAATTAATTAAATTCAAAAAAGATCATATATTTTTCCAAATCCAATAGTCAGAAGAATGCATATTATAATTGAGAACTTTTTTAAGATATCTATATTTATATTAAAAGAGATTAAACCAAACTTCATTATTATGATTAAGAAATTGCCAATAAATAGAAGACTTAAATTAATATCTTCAAGCTTTCAAAACAAGACTTCCAACTTCTTTACGTATACAAATAAAATCCTAACTGTTAGAAGCAATATATCTAGAAGATTTTGTTTTTTTAGAAGAGTTTAACCAATTTTTTTTTATAATTGTATCATCTTTATAAATTACTTTAGTTAACTAAAAAGCATTCATTAAATAGGAAGTTAAAGTCAATAAGATAGATTTGATATAGATAACCTTACCAACTTTACATAAAAGACAAGATCTCCTATTATTAATTTTGAAAATTAGAGTATCAATAATCTTTTTAAATTTCCTAAAATATATTAAATTCCAATATTTCATCTCTAATGACAATAGAATAAAATATAACCTAAATATTTCATCTCTAATGACAATAGAAATTCCAATAGTATATTGAATTTGACATCTTAAAAAATAAGATATATTTCTTGATAAGAAGATATAGGATTTAGATAAATTTACTCTCCAATTAAAATATTTCTCAAGATTTTGATTACAAAAGAGAATGAGATCATATGCATATAAAAGATGGCTAACAACAGTGACATTATCCAAACAACATTTCAACTTTAATAATAAAAAGATAATGAGAAATAATATCATCTTGACGAAGTCCTATTTTAGGTGTAAAATTACCATAAGAAATTTCATTCAATAGAATTGAGAAAGAGAGAGTGCTAAAACAAGCATAAATCAACTTGTAAAATTTATCAAAATAACCCAATTTTTTCAAAATTTTAAAATTTTGATCCCTGCAAGACCTACCTTACCTTGTTTCCTCTTGATAGTATATACTATTTCTTGAAAAATAATAACATTTTAAAAAATCCATATACGGGAGACAAAAGTAGATTAATATGGGAAATGAATTTATTAAGTTTGATTTTGAGTCTGTTTGTTAGGATTTTGAAATGACTTTATAAATCACATTGTAAAGACTTATGCATGCCAAATACCCATCTTTAAATCTTATTATCGTCGGCCTCATGTTGGATCTTCATTTTAAAAATGTTATTAACTCGATCCATATAGGAAACTTTCACACAAAACTTAGATGTGTAACAATATCAAAGTTTGATTGTAAAATAGAAATCTCTCTAGTAGCGTACTTTGGCAAGGAAAGTAAAGGATGTGACATGAAAAACATCTTCCCATGTACCAGGCGTCGTGACATCCTCAAGCTTACCAGATTGGCATTAGTTTGTGAGTGTTAGAAATATTAAATAATTGTATAGGAGTTTATATAAAAGTTACAAGTAGATATGATATACATTAAAAAATATATATTAATATGTTAATAGATATACATTAACAATGAGATTAAATCCAGATAAAATGAGTTGGTTGTCTTAATTGCTTATGTCATCTGATATATCCATTGTTAACTATACTAACATAAAATATAAATTATCAGTAGCTATTAGAAGATAACACTTTATTTTTGAGGAATTTTAAGGAATAGTATTAACAATTGAGGAGTAGAAGGATTTGAAAAAGAATAATGAAGGTAGGACAAACTTGTGAAAACATGTAAAAGCAAACTACAATCATGCATGCTAGTGTAAACATTGAGGAAGAAAACAATGTTTGAACTTACATGCATGAAGGTTCTAACTTGGAAAAACAAAATTTTACTTTTTGAAAAACAACATTAGAATATTATAAAAAGGAAACTGAGAATCAGATACCTAAGACAAGAAAGCTTTAAGGAGAAAGCTAAATTGAAGAAGAAGAAGCAGATATAGGAAGTATGATAAGTAGAGAAGTATGAAGATGGGAGCTGATACGCATGGAGGAGGGAGCTATTGGTGAAGGATGATACGCATGGAGGAGGGAGCTATTGGTGAAGGATGATACGCATTCAAGCACTAAGAAGCTAAAGGGACTGCAAAAATTAGGAAATTTTACTCGGGGAGAGAGAAGAGAGCAAGCTCGGATAGCTACAGAGAAATTATTTTAACTTGAAATAAGTATAGTTTCCCGATTAGAGTCATGACCTACTGCTTTTAGTCATTGATGTTTTCATAAAATTGTACACACTTTAAATTTATTTATTTTACATGCCAACATTAATGAACGATATACAAACCTAGGTAGTTGTTTTTTTTATTTTAATTAATGTTACTCTTAACTTACCACTATTAATCTATTATAATTAGATTAGTGGGTGATATGTAGGGGTGTGCAAAAAATACGATCATCTGATCAATCCAATCTGATTCGTTGATTTTTCATCCGATTCGATCCAATCCGATGGTCGGATTGGATGGAAATTTTTTCCATCCGTTGAGTGCGGATCGAATGATGGATTTCACTACGATTCATCTGATTCGATCCGATCAGATCGAAATTAATTATATATTTATTAAATTAATTATATATATATATAATTAATATATATTTATTTAATTTTTTAATGTTTTTTTAAGTCAAATAATTTTATGTTATGATTTATGTTAAATTTTAAAATTTTATTTAAAAATACAAAAAATAGAGTTAATTAAGTTTATTGGTCGGATTGATCGGATGTCATCCGAATAGTTTACGGATCGGATTGAGAGGATGTGAAAAGTAATCGGATCGATTGCGGATTAGGATGTTTCAATCCGAACGGATGGTCGGATTGGATCGAATGAGTATAAAATCAACGGTTTCGATCCGATGAACAACCCTAGTGATATATGGTTTCTTGTTGTAAGCGCATCTAAGATTAAATGTAGTGATATATATGATAAAATATTTTTGAAAAAGAATTGCTTTATATGCATCTATGTCAATTCGAATAAAATTGAATATAATGAATTATAAATCTGTCAATCTGAATTTCATCGAAATTCGAACAGATTATATATTTTTCAATCCGAATTTAATCTGATCACAAAATTTATCAATTCAATCTGATTAGAATTTGACGAATCAAATAAGATTTCTCAACTTAAACCAATTGATCATATTATTTATTCATTCTTAAATTCTATCATTATATTGTATTTAATACAAAGGAAAAAAGGTGGTAAAAGTCTTACTATTATATGATAAAGTATACATTAGTCCCATAATTATTAAGTCAAACACATTATGTATTATAATTTAAAAAATTTAAAAAGTTTAATTTAATTATTACTAAGGCTTTAGAATTAGACGTTATAATTAAAGAAATTGACATGTGCCCATCACATAGCTTGTAATAGACAATTGGTTAATAGACAATTGAAATGAGGGTATTTTTCATTTATTTACAATATGGATTAGATGATATATATGTAGATGAATCTATTAAATTTTTATATATTAATATAAATTAACTTTTTTCAAAATTTATGGGATCTAATACATCTCACTCTAAAATTTGAGACAAAATTGATAATTTTCAAAAATATTGAGACTATTGCTACCCTTTAATAGTTAACCAATGTGAAATATTACTTGTGACATTCTTCAAAATATGTGTTTTTCTTTGGCAACACTATCACTTTATATCTTTAACCTATTTTTTATATTTTATTTTATTTAGATTATTTTTTTTCATTTTATAATACTCTTTTTTTTTCTTTTCCTTTTTTATGACGGGAGGACTAGTGTTTTAGCTCAATTAATTTAAATTTTAATATTACAATAAAATTTATAAGATATTTAATTATTAGAGGTTAATTCATTATAATTAACTTAATAATTTAATAAGAGTAAAATGTTAAAATTATGGTTGGTGGCATAAGAGAAACCCTGAATTGTCATGTATGAGTCACATGGGTATTTTGTTCGGTATATAAATGTGTATAATTAGTAAGGATAGACATAAATATAAAAAAAAATTATTCGAATTGATCGTATTGGACATAAATCAAAGCTTATGAGACAATTTTTGTGATCCAATAAGTTCGGTCCTATTTAAAAAAATATGAATAAATTGATTTGATTTTAGTTTTTATAAAACAAAATGTGATAACTTAATTGAACCAATTTATTAATATTAGTTATATGTAATTTAAGATTTAATTTTGTGGTAAGGTTGATTTTTATATTTTTGTTTATTAGTTAATTAAATTTACTTATTAATCATGTTTAACTTTGGATGGAGTAATTAAATTTGATAATTTTATTTAAATAAGAAAGTTTGGATTTTATTAAAATAATAATAGTGAATAATGCTCCGATAATGGCCATGATTCCCTCAAACCAAGCCGTCCATGACTGAATTTGTAACATATATAGATTTTTTTAATTTTTTGACCGTAACATATATATTAATATAATTAAATTTGTATAAAAATAGAGATAATTCATACAGAAGTATTATAAACCCAGAACTAATTTAACAAAGAGAAAAAAAATTCTCGTCACTTTCATTAAAAGATCATTTCGTTAAAGAATAAGTGACATAATTTATTTCTCTTGGAATCCAGATATTAGAAAAAAGATCAAAAGACCATATAGCAAAAAAGATTCTTTAAAAATTGAATGACTTTCCAAGTTATTGAGGAGTTTTTATTTTGTAGATATGAGATGACATTATGATAATCTCCTTCAATTATTAGTCTTTTAATACTCACTGCATTAGCCATCTCAATTGCTAGAGTTGTTACTCTTGCTTCAATAACTTCTTCAGAATTACCCTAATTTAGTAATTTTGTCCAGACGCCCAAAAAAGTGTTTTGGTAGTCAGTAGCAATAACAGCAATAGAACCAACTCCATTCTTGTAAGCTCCATCAAAAGTGAATTTAAAGCATTTACCAGGAGGTTTTTTTCACTTAATAAATATGCTGTCTAAAGAGGAAACCATTTTTCCTTTTCATTTTCCAACATTCCATATTTAAAAGACTTAAAGCTTCTTCTTTGAAAATCAGATTGTTCATTTTTGAAAACCTTTTTATTCCGCATTTTCCAAATACGTTGTAGAGTGATCACGACTGCAAATGTAAATTCATGCTTTTGTTTCTTTCTTTTAATCAATGCATCAGGAGGTGCGAGAATGAATTTGAAGAAGCTAAAAATAAACATTTTTAAATTATTGTAATTGTAAAATTATAGTAAAAGTTTATAAAATATAAATATAATTAATCTAAATGAGTCAATATATTATTTTTAATTTTTATCAATTTATAAATTAATAATATAAACAAAGTGATTAGATATGTAATCGCGTGGAAAAATAAAATACATAAATAAAAAATAAAATATAATATTTTTAAGTGAAAACAATCTAAGTCAAAACAATAATCTAATAGGAAAACCATCTATCTATCAAATCACCTAATTTTTTTACTATGAAAATCAAATATTTAAATATAAACTCGATTTTATACTACTTTCTTTAAGATATTGTCTCAATATATTTTACTTACGGACTCTTACTCTGTTTTTACAGTCTCTAATATTAACTTGAACGATTTTCAGACTAACGTTCCAATAAATTTCCCGCTAATCAGATCGTTAACAAATCAATTGAAAAAAAAATTAACATAAAAACACAAGTGTCCATGTGTGTTATAGAACAGATTTAATAATGAATTATCTTAACTAGATTATTCAAAACATGTCATTTAAATTAAACCAATTAATAAATTCTAGATTAAAAAGATTAAGGTCAAGTTCAATAAAAAATAACTCTTTTCAAATTTAATAATTAAATTTAAATAATTATGATTCTTCGTACAATTATTAAATTTAAATATATAAAAATTTAATCATAAAATAAGCTATATAAATATGAAAAATATAAAATAAATAGATTGATAAATATAAAAAATTTTACTACTAAAATATTTTATAAAAACTATCTATGATTATATTAATTAATTTTTTTTTTATAATTTAATCATCAATATATATATATATATATATATATATATATATATTACTTATATCTTTGACCAACCTTACTTGTTGCCAATATTCTGATGATAATAAGATTTATTTGTTTTCTTTCTTTTTTCTCCAGATTCATTCGCAGTTTTTTTGTTTGTTTTAGCAGCATGCGGCTATATCTCCTTCTTTCTTCAATATATTCCCCTACTTTAACCCTAATATATATATATATATATAATAATAATAGCTAATGTTATTAGGATTAAATATATTTTTAACTTCATTTTTCAAAATGCATTATAAACCTTAATACTATAAAAATTATTTTTTTAAAACTCATCTTAAAAATATTAACACACGTATAAAAATATTTAATTAATAATTTCATAAATTAATTTAAATTTAAATAAATATTTTAGCACTAAAAATAATTTTAAATTTATGATCGTGTGTTATTAAATACATAAATACAATCATATATATCCTAGTTATTAAAGATATATTTGAAATATAATTATTTAAAATTCGAGTATTTGTTCGATTTTTTTTTATAGATTTAATAGCAGGTCTAAAAACAAATTTACAGGTAAATAATTTTTCTACGAAAATAACAAATATTTATAATTTTTAAATATAACACCTTTCTTAGCTATAGGTAATGAGTGTATTCACATCTCAAATGATTGATTGTTTTCTCTTCACGTCCATATAAATTGCAGTCCTTTGATATCATTGAGACAAATGTTTGTAAATTAATTGTCACAGGCAAAACATTAGATAACAATCTTCATATGAAAATTTTATGTTTTTATGAAGTTTTGAAGCCCAAAGCATACTCCACATTGGTTTTGGATACCTGAATTGGACTAACCTTTGACAAAAGATGATAGGCAGGTTTAACCAAAAAAATACCCGACTTATTAGGAATCTAAATGAGCTTTGCCTTGTAAGTTTTCGTTAGGACTCCTTAGTCTACTAATAAGATTTAAGATATTTGTATTAAACAACTGTTCAATCAAGCCCCAATTCCAACTACAATCAGAAGAAGCCAAACGAGCAACAGACATTGAATGCAATATTTCTTCCATTCTTGACTAAACATGATTAATCAAACTATCCAATCCAAGAATCCAGGGGTCATTTAAGTCAGGGACAAAAGTTTCATTACTAATGTGAAAGCACATGACTTTTTTAAATTTTAGTCAAGAAACTTATTCAATGGTTACCGCTATAAAGAAAATCACAATTTGTTTATATGGAAATAATTCGATAGAAAAATGCTTCGTAGGATGTGTTTAATCGTGGGTTATGTTTGCATATTTCTTTCTTTTTTCTTTTTCCTTTTTATTTCCTCCCTTTTTTTCATTTATTTATTTATCATACAGACCTTTTTTAGACGTCTAATAAAACTAGTTAAATTTTAATGTTGTGAAAGGTACACTACCCCTCTTCCATCATGTTTTTCTATGTTTTTGAGGATATTTATCTAAAATGTTTAAGAATTTTAGTAAATTTTTACTTATATCTTTGAAATTTGAAAAACATGTTATAATATCTTTAAACTTTATGGTTAATACAATTGATTTCTTTAAATCTAATGGTATTAACTTTTTCATTTATATTATGTTAGTATTCATATAACTATAATACCAAATTAGAGACCAACGGTTTAAAATTAATTGTTAATAATTATTAAACATAATTTTATTTTATTTTCTTAATTACTTTAATTATTAAAGAAAAATTAAGTTTTTTTATTTTTCTTATCATAATATTGTGTTATTTCTATCTTCATCTTTCTATTAATCAGTATTATAATTTAATATAAGTAAATATCTAAACATTTAAGATCTTTAATTAGCTTAAAAGTTTTAATTATTATTTTATGAACTTAATAGATCCACTATGATTTTCTCTTGTTACACTAATTATGTCTAAGTTTTACTCAAATCTTAATACCCTCCTCATAATAGTGAGTCTTATGCATCCATATATATATTATATCCAATTCAGATTCGCTAAAAAAGAGTAACTGAATTATATTTTATTTATAATATAATAATTATTACAAATTTAAGACCAATTAAAAACTTTGAAGGGATTATTAGCCGCACATAATTACTAGTTGGAATTTCTAAATAGAAAGGGTCACTATGCTAGAGATTGTGTGTTTTTTCTATGTCCTTTATATGAAAACAAGGATTCCTTTTATAACACAAGAAATCCCTATTTACAAGATGAAAATTATTACTTTATTCTTCCTTTAATAATTCATCTATTTTATTGGTTTAAATATCAATCATTATTTTTTCCATAACACATGTTGCCAAGTAAAGATATGGGTCTACATCTTTATTTTTTCTTTCTTATTTTCTAGTTATATTATACTATTTTTTGATTTCTTATTATTTTTTGATTCTTTATTATTTCTTCCATTTTTATTTATAAAACATTACTATTTACTTTTGTTAAATTTAACTTCCGTTATTTTAGTGAGTTTTTTGAATTTTTTAAAAATTTAAGGATTTTTTGAAGATACCTTAAAACCTGGTGGTATTTTTAATGTTATTCGTGTTTTTAAATATGATTTATGATTGGATTAATTAAGATAATTGGCATTTTTAGAGTTAAAAAAATTAATCTTAAAGTAATTTGAAATTTTAAGCTTATAATTTAATAATTTGGTATATTTAAAATTAAAATTTTTGCTATGATATATAATATAACTATTCTTAATTAATGGGGAGGATTTTTTTTTTATAAATAAAGAATCTATTTTTTTAGTCAAGAATAGAAAAGAAAGAATCTAATTAAACATTAAAATTTAGAGAAATGTTAAGTAGTAAATCAATTTTGAATTACACATCAAAGCAAAAAAAAATAAAATTAACTCATTAAAATAACCACTGCGTCATAAGGAGAACAATTGTGACCATAATCAATCAATGGTAGCAAAAATTAAGCATTCATTGTTAGTTCTCTTAGCTGATAGGTCCTACTTCAACATTGACTTACCAAATTTATTCATAGAATTACACTCAAAATTATATTTCATACATCCTTCGATTTATTTTTAATTAATCTAAATTACTTCTCCAGCCAGCTCCCTAGAATTTAATGTACGTAATCAACTCTAAGAAGCACCAATGACAAGTGATTATTGATAAAAAAAAATCAATTGGAAATATAGGAGGCTTGGTGAGGCACAACTTGAAGATCTTTGTCAATATGACACATCATGATGAAATCCCTTTCTACTAATTCAGAATTTCAAATGACATTAACAATAAAAAGATTGAGGGATTAAAGCCTTCAATGATGCGACATGCTACATTTTGTAATCTAATGGATGAGGTTTTTTCTTAAAACACTTTATTTTTTTCCTAATAGAATAACTAAAACAGATAAACTCATTAAAATAAAATAAAAATAGTTGGTGGGAGAAGTATATTGCTCCACCACGCATCAAAATTCTTATATAAGTAAATTATCTTTTAATATAAGTAGTTGATTTTGTCCATATTTATTGTATTTTTTTTATATTTTTTATAAAAATAAATGATACTCTATCAATATCTCTCCCCAAACATTTTAGTAACAGTTGGAAACAACATAAAATATTGTTTTTTTTTGTTTGATATAGTATAATTTAGAATAATAATAAGAAGAAGAAGAAGAAGGAGGTGAATATTCAAAATATGAGCATGATGTAACTTTGTAAAAATTAAATACAACTTAAACTTTATAAACTTCATCATATCATCCATTGTCAACTAAAATTAGTTATTGTTTATAAACTTTTAGAGCATCTGACTTTAAATTTATATAAAAAAAAATTATGATACATGACGGCTCGTGTCTTAAGTAAATGATGCAGTTGTCTTACGCTCCTACAATTTTTTTTAATACCTATTTAATATTTTTTAAAAATAAATAATTTATTAAAATAAACGTTTAAGAAAATATTAACTTTAAAAAATATTATGTATTTAAACGTGGAAGTATTACCACTAAACAATTTTAATTTTTGAAGTAACATTGAATTACTTATTTTATATTTATAAATAATTAGTGTTATTATTATTAGATAAATTCATCATTAATAAGTATTAGTTATGTAAATAAAAGTTTACATATTATTAACTATTAATAAGAAATAAATAAAAACTAATAATAAAAAAGAAACAATTATTATCTATTATTTTTATTACATAATAAAAAAAATATCTTACATGCATATAAGTATTTGAGTTGTTTAATAATTTTCATTTTTTTCTCCATTAATTGAGATTATGTAAAAAATAACAAAAAAAAAATGTCTTTTTTTAACATTTTGCATATGCTTCTATTCTTGTGTTTTTTCTTACATGTGCATCTTCTTTTTCTTAAAGTTAAAAATGTATATTGTTCATTTGTTGTATACAGATTTCATATAACGTTGTATACAATTTGATTTTTTTTTAATTTCAAAGTTTTTTAACAAAAAGCATCTAAAATCTATCAAATTCAAAACAAAGTTTTAATTATTACTTCTCAAGAAAAAAAACTTTTATTTATATCCTTATTTGTTCAAATTTTAATTTATTATTTATATTTGACAAAACAAAGTTCTAATATCATTAATCAATTATTATAAATCAATCATGGATATGTGAACGTATAAATGTTATTTAAAAAATTATTATCAATCAGTGAAATTTGGATTTATAAAAAAACATTTAAGGACTTGTTTTTATGTTTCACCTTTGGCTACAAAAGACCTTACCCTTGTTCGTGAATATACATAGGACTTCTTCTTCTTCTTTTACTTTTGTTTTTAAATCTTATTCATCCATTTTCACATCCGATATATTATTTAAATTTGAAGTTATTAATTGAAAATATTTTTTAAAATAAAACAATGTATGGTTAGAAAAAAATTCTTACGAAAACAAAATTTATAACACCCGTTAACACTAATAATAAGACACTAGTATAATACTATTTATATTTAGTTCATATATTTTTATTACAAAGAAAAATTCTAAAGGATGTAATTTAAATTGATATTTGATTAATTAAACTCATTTAATATTGAATTTTAATTAATTGAATAATGTTTAAAGTTATTATAGTGTTATTATTGTTGTTATAAATTTTAAAAGTGATATTTTATTGATATTATTCAATATACATTAAATATATTTTATGTATTTGTACCTAATATTTTATAGACAAAAATTCGCATTAAATTCACACGGGTGTGAAAAATTAGGAAAAACCTAACAATACTAGCAATATAAGTGGAGTTATGAGTATGAAAGTTTTTATCTCTCTCCTAAAATAATGTAATTTTTCTAACAAAAATATTACACTAACGTAACACTATTACATATTTAAAAGGTATTTTTGGATTAGAGTGAAATATTTTAAGGTACTTCATTTTCATATAAAGACCCATCTATTTTTGCATTATTTGACTATTATGCTAATTCATGAGCTACTATGTTACAATATCTAGGAATCCAGTTGAAATTAAGAGCCTTAAAGTCTCTGAAAAGTAGTATTACTTTCAGTAGTGTTGCTCCGATGTGTTTGAAGTGCAAAGGATTTCATTTTTAAGCCATATTTGACTACTTCTTGGCAATCTCCTTCTATTATTGCTTCTAGAACTCTGGCTGCTGCTGATATTCCAACTGCTAATGCGAACGCTTTGGCTTCGGCTGTTTGAATGTCTCATATCTTTAGTGTTTTGTAGCCATACTCTCGGTGTTGCAATATTTGTCTCTAGTTATTACACGTGGTTGGAGATTGTTATAAATGTCATTAATTTAAGGAGTAAATTAAGGAACAAATCAAAGCTTAATTCAAGAAACTCTTTGAAATTTGATAAGTGAATCTTGCTATAAATAGATATATAATTGTAATGAATTAATCATTCAAATGTTCATTCTAATTGAGAGAAAAGATTAGAAAAAAAGTTTTAGTGATAAAATTGAGAGCAATTTTTTTGTAATTGGGTTGTGAGTTATGAATTGTGAGTGTTGTAAACACCTTATATAATTTCTTCTCTTTCAGTAAAAAGATTTACAGTAGGTTTAGAGAAGTAAGTAAGATTGGCCGAATTCCATTATCAAATTTGTGTTATTTTTTTTTTTTATTGTTTTCTCATATATCTGACTTATCGAGAATTTGCATAATTTCCCAACAACTGATATCAGAGCTTTTGGTGGTGATTTCTGTCAATTTTCTACAAGGTTACTATTCATATAAATAGTAAAAAATCGACGATATTTGTTTGTTGACGAAGGTGTTCTAATACATGGTGGTTTGCAAAAATAGTCAAAAACGATCCAGAGGAAGTCAAATTTGAGTGGGAGCAATGGCCGCAGATGAATGAAAGGTGAAACTCAAAAAATTCGATGGCATAGATTTCGAGTTTTGGAAAATGTAAATATAGGATTATCTGTATCAACCTCTCTTAGGGAAGAAGCCAGAGGCTATGAAGAAAGAATATTAGAATCTGCTAGACAAATAAGCCCTCGAAGTTATTCGATTGACGTTATCCCATAATGTTGCTTTCAACATAGCAAAGGAAAAGATAACGGCGGGTATTATGAAAGCTCTCTCCAATATGTATGAGAAGTCATCAACCTCAAACAAAGTGCACCTGATGAGGCATTTGTTCAATTTGAAGATGATAGAAGGCGCATCGATAGCTCAACATCTCAATGAACTCAACACACTCACAACCCAGTTGAGTTCAGCTAAAATTGAATTCAATGAAGAAGTACGAGCATTGATACTTTTTCTTCTCTACCAGAAAGTTAGAATGCTATTGTCACGACTATGAGTAGCTCGTCAGGAAGCAATAAGTTGAAATTTGATGATGTTTGTGATCTAGTTCTCAGTGAGATCTGACGTATAGAGTCGGGTGAATTGTCAACCTCTTTAGTTTTACATACAGAGTCAAGAGGAAGAAATTCAACCAGAGGGAATAGACGTGGAAGAATAGACTAGATTGGTAGATCAAAGGACAAGAGGTCCAAATATAGGAATCGTAATAATTCACATAGCTCGAAGACTATCGAGTGTTGGAATTGTGGGAGAACCAAGCACTACAAAAATCAGTGCAAGAGTGCACCGAATGACAAACAAGTGAAGGCAGAGGCAAATGTTACTTCCACCTCAAGAGGAAATGATGCATTGATATGCTCTTTGGAGAGCAAGGAAGAATCTTGGGTGTTAGACTCTAAAGCATCGTTCCATGCTGCTTCATAGAAAGAATTCTTCGAGAAATATGTCCCGGGAAAAATTGGAAAGAAAGAACTTAATCTCAGTATAGTAGTTGACTAGTGAAGGTTACACTACGATCTTCCATGGTAATGATTGGAAGATATCAAAGGGTGCAATGACGGTTTCTCAAGGCAAGAATAGTGACACTCTTTACATGACAATAAAGGCACATTGTTCGATTGCAGTTACAATAGGCAATGAAACACCAAATTTGTGACACCAGAGACTAGGCCACATGAGTGAGAAGGGAATGAAGATTATGCACTCAAAGGGAAAGCTTCTAGGTCTACAATCTATAGAGATAGACATATGCGAAGATTACATACTTGGAAAGCAAAAGAGAGTCAGCTTTCAGACAAGTGGTATAACCCCAAAGAAGGAAAGGCTAGAGCTCATTCATTTTGATGTTTGGGGACCAACGACCGTCTCATCCATTGATGGGAAACACTATTTCATGACTTTTTTTATGATTACTCTCAGAAAGTATGGTTTAATTTCTAAATAATAAGTCTAAAGTATTTGAGGCTTTCAAAAGATGGAAAAGCTATGGTTGAAAATGAGATAGATTTGAAGATCAAAAATATTTGAACTGACAATGGTGGTGAATATGAAGACACCATATTCAAAAATTTCTGCTATGAGTATGAGATCAGAATGGAAAGAACTATGTCAGGCATCCCTCAATATAATGGTTTAGCTGAGTGTATGAATCGATGTTGATATAAAGAGCCATAAGGATTCGTATACAATCAGGTCTACTGAAGTAGTTCTAGGTAGAAGTAGTCAACATGGCATTTTATTTTATCAATCGAGGCCCATCTATTCTATTGGAGCACAAAATACCAGAGGAGGTTTAGAGCAAAAAAGAGGTAAAACTTTCACATCTAAAAGTTTTCGGTTGTGTAGTATTTGTGCATATCATTGATTAAGGTAGAAATAAGCTTGATCCCAAATCCAAGAAATGCACCTTCATTGGTTATGGTGAGGATGAGTTTAGCTATCGCATTTGCGGTCATATCCTTTTAGTGTTGCAATATCTGTCTCTAGCTATTACACATTGTTGGAGATTACTATAAAGGTCCTTAATTCAAGGAGAAAATTAAAGAGCAAATTTAAGGCTTAATTCAAGAAACCCTTTAAAATTTGATAAGTAAATCTCTCTATAATTAGATATATAATTGTAATGAATTAATCATCCAAATGTTCATTCCAATTGAGAGAAAAACTTAGAAAAAAAAGAAGCTTTAGTGAGAAAATTGAAAGCAATTTTCTTGGGTGTAATTGGATTGTGAGTTGTGAGTTGTAAGTGTTGTAAGTGTTGTAAACACCTTGTATAATTTATCCCCTTTTAGTAAAAATATCTGTAGCAAGTTTAGAGATGTAAGCAAGATTGGCCGAACTCCGTTATCAAATTTGTGTGTTATTTTTCTATTATTGTTTTCTCATAAATCTAACTTATCAAAAAATTGTGTAATTTCCCAACACATATATCGTTGGATAATGATTTGAGAAAGCTAAATCCACATTCAGTTTTAGGTAATTTTCATGAGGTCTCTGCCATTGAATATAGGAACTTGTCGATTGCACTAGAACTTCCTGTGTCACTTGTGAGGAAGATTTGATCAACAAGTCTATATCCTTTCTACTTGCCTTGTATTCCTTAAATTTGTTTTTTCATGAATATCCATTTGTTCATAATCTTCTATATTTGTGCCACTGTGGTTATGATTGCTAGTGTTAGCTCTTCCTGACTAAGTTGACCTTTTCCTAGTAGCATGCATCGTGGATGTAATATATCATTCTCAAATTTTTGTTTGATACTATATCTGTAATGTCATAATTTGTGATTTGGTTGCCAATTTTCCCAAAGTTCATGGAACAATTAACAATTCTTAAAGTAGTGCTTTAAATTTTTCAGTATTCAATCCATATAGAGGGCACTGCGTGTCTTCTATATTCTTAAACATGCTTACTTGGGGCAATTTTCATATATCTCCAAAAGAAGATTTTCAATCTTTCATGTATCTTAAGTCTCCAAAGCTGCTTCCTGTTAACATTAAGAGACTTGACTCTCCTCAATTAAATGATGACAACAATGGAAAGAAAATGGAGGAAATCAAGTATCATATTAAACATGTTACCCTTGGACACACTCAAATACAAAATTAAGTCAAATTAGCAAAAAGAGGAAATCAAGACTCATATTAAGCATGTTATCGTTGGACACACTTAACATGGAAACAAAATTGTGAATTAGTTCTACTTTATGGCAAATATCGAGCATGTTAACGTTGCACATTAATTAGAATTATATTAATTAGAATTCCTTTGTACTGTCAGAGTTGGATTAGAACATGTATATATACCCTTTACTTAATGTCTTATTAAGTAAAGAAAGAGTGAATAGTTTTCTATCTCAATTTATTGCTTTCTCACTTATTGTTTTATCAAAATTTCATGGTATTAGAGCCATCCTCCATTGAATCGGAGATGAGTGCTTTTGATAAACCAAAACTTAGAATATAATAATTTCATTATTGTGTTAACTTTGTCTCTATTAAGCTAAACACATCAAATTTTCTTTGGTGTAGATCACAAGTTTTGCCATTAATTAGAAGTCTTGGCATAACCCATCATCTCATACAATGATGACAAAAAGAAGAAAAACTTGACCTATTAGTTCAATAATGACGGATTGCTTGTCTCTTGGTTCCTCAGCATCATGACCGAAGAGATACTAAGTATAACAATGAAAATTGACTAATCATTAAAACAAATTTGAACATGCTTGGAAGAACAATTAATTCCAAACACATTTGAGAAGCAATCAATTTTAAAAACATTATTTTCTTTGACAAAAGATTCCTTTTTTATAGAAGAATATGTGAATAAATTAAAGTTAATTTGTGATAATTTGGATGCCATCAACAAACCAATCTCTGACATAAAAAAATTCTTCCATCTCCCCCGAGGCCTTGGTCCTCATTATCTAGATTTTTGGATGGCAATGTTTGTTAAGCCACCATATCCTTTTCTTAATCAGTTCATTTTCTTTTTGTAGAATCATAAGCAAATGCTAGTTGCACAACATGTAAAGCAAAAAAGATTAACCAATCATACTTAAGCTTTCTTTAGACAAAGTGGACGTAATAAAAATAATAAAGAAGGCCGCTTTAAAGAAGATATGAAAAATGTATGATGTCAAATATGCGATAAAACTAACCATTATGTAATTAGGTGTTACTATAGGTATGATAACGCCTATCAGCATGAACATACGCCTGAAGCACTTGATGTCCTTACTATACAAGGTAGGCATGACCCAAATTTCTATGTGAACTCTAAAGCCACCACACATATGACCAATGACATTGATAAGTTAAGGTATGCAAAATCTTCTAATGAGGAATAGATTATTTATGTTGGCAACGGTAATAAAATGACAATTTCACATACAGGTGATGCATTCCTAAAGACCTCACATAGTAATTTAAAATTAAAAGATGTACTCGTTGTTCCTAAACTAAAAAAGAATCTATTATATGTTAGTCAATTAACTCATGATAATGCTTGCATATTTGAATTTGTTACTAACGGTTTTGTTACAAAGGATAAAAGCCAACGAATCCTAGCAAAATGGTGTAAAAAGGGACACTTATATGCACTTGAAGAAGCAAAATTAGAAGCTCTTTTTGCAATCAAGTCAAAACAATCTTTATTAGACCTTTGTCATCAATGAATGGGACATCCTCATTCAAAGCTTTTACAAGTTCTTAAAAATAAGAGAGTTATTAGTATATCTAGTTGATTGAATAAAAATTCACTTTCCACTAGCTATCAATTAGGAAAACAATGCAAATTCCCCTTTAATGATTCAAATAAGATTTGTCAATTTGTTTTTTTGAGAAAATAGACTATGATTTATGAGCCCTTCTCCAATGTCTTTCGTGCAACATTTTTGTTATGTTATTTTTATTGATGATTGCGCCCATTATACTTGGTTATATCCTCTTAATTATAAATATGATTTTTTTAATGTTTTTCAAAGTTTCAAAAACTAGTTGAAAGTTAATTTAATAGAAAAATTAAAAAAAAATCAAAGTGATGGTGGTGGTGAATTTACTTCTAACTTTTTTATTAACAGTCTACATCACACTAAAGAAAAATAGAATTACTAAAGGAAAGCATCAATATATTGTGAAAACTAGTCTAACTATGATATTTCATGTCAATTTACCTTTAAAACTTGTGTAGATGCTTTTCTTACAATCATTTTTTTAATTAACAAACTTCCATCCTCATCTTTTAATAATGAAACCTCATTTTCTAAAAAATATATAAAAGGCAGATTATAACAATCTAAAGATTTTGGGTTGCAAATTTTGTGTAGTTAAATGTTGTCCAACATTATTGAATTAAGGTTCTAAATTGTGCTAAAAAGCCTACCTTTTCTATTACCTTCAAAAGTAATTTACATTCCATTTTATAGTAAGCTTTTCTTCATGTTAATTTCCATTCCCATTGGTGCTTGTCTACCTTTCTTCTTCTTAAAAGTATGACATATTTCATGTGTTATTATTATGTTGTCTGAAATGACTCTACTAGGTGCAAACAGGTGCAAAGGTTGGCTAGTAAGGAGAATTCGAATTTGAGAGAAGTGGCTTGATTCTATTGGCCAAAAAATTTTCTATTAGTTTGTAGTTTACTGATAGAGGATATTTAATCCATCCATTTACAGTGTGATGTGACCCTTCTACATAGCATGAGATTGTCATGTTCTACATAGCATGAGATTGTCCTATTTGGTCCATAACTACAAATTCAAAGGGCCCATGGTCATGACTTGATAGTTCAATGGGACCCCACGACTTTACTTATAGGAATAAACCTCAAAACACATCATATTGTTTAGAGAGTGTCCACCTCTTATAAGCACAATGTAGAACATGTGTAGGCACACTACATCATGTACCTCAACTTAGAAAATCTTAAGTTTTTGTAAGAACCCAAGCCTACATAACTCAATAAGGCCATGGATTTGATACCAATAGATACATGGTGGTCAATCTATCCCCTTATAGTGGGACGAGACTCATTCCATATGATACGATATTGTCTATTTTAGTATATAACTACAAGTTTAGTGGGCCTACAACCATAACTTGACAGTTCAATAGAACCTTATGACTTTGCTTCTAGAGAGAAACTTCAAAATGCATCATGATATTTAGATAGTGTTCACTCCTTACAAACACATCACCACTTAACTTTCTAAGCATTATGAGACATGTACAAGCACACTACATCATAAACAAGAAAGAGATTAGCAAAATTTAGACTAGCTAGACTCATTCTCTAGCGAAACAAACACAAGAAAATTATTATTTAGACAAACACTCTAACAAATCTAGAATAAGACAACCCTAGATATGTTATCTATATATATACGAGCATTCTAACAATTCTAGAGTAGATATTAGCCTAAAGATATTCCTCTATCTCACATATAAGAGGACTTCAACTTTAAAACAGAAGAAAGAATAACTATTCCTAAAATATCAAAAAAAGAAGAAGAAAGAATATAACTTTTTTAATATTACTAGGTTGATTATTTTCTAGGATATCTTATATAATCATAGGACCTAGCTATTTATAGTTGAAAAGTCTCTAGAATAGTTCAAAAAGTGTCTATGTGAGACTCTAGTAATACAAACAAAAAAGAACTCTAAATAAAGATTTATATGTGGAACTCTTGTAGTACATAAAAATTATAACTCTAAACAAAATAAGCTATTACTTTAGTAGAACTCTAAACAAAAACCCTACACAAAATAAACTATTTTTTTTTATCTTGTCCCGTATTATTCCCCTCCACTTATTTAAAACTCGTCCTCGAGTTGTCTTTAAATAAAGGTGATATTACTTGTAGCATTCATGGATCTTTAAAATTGATTTTTTCTTATTATTCCACTTCCTTGATTAATATTAGCCAAATATTGTCAACATACTTTCCTTTGAAATTAATATTTTCAACAAGTTTGGGAATAATGAAATATGACTCAGTATCTTGAAGACTATTTGACAACTATTGTTGCTTTGAAAAATAATTCGTTATGATGTCAAATAATTGATTGCATTTGAAAGTAATGAATACACTTGATTCTTTAACTTCAAGAACATTTGCAAGTGTCATGATATTTGAATCTTTTTTTATAAAGATAATTTTGAGATCTTGAACTAAATCACCTTGTAAAGATATTTCTTCTTCAAACTCTTCCATCTAAACTTGTATGATCTCTAACATAGGTTTATTGGCCTCAATAATATGATTATTTTTTGTCTTCGACCAAAACTATCTCACAAACCTTGTTTTCAAAAGATTTCCCTTCCACTTTTAAAGCTTTATATGAGTCTTTCTTTTTTGACAACTCATATTTAACTTATTATTATATCATCTTTTCCATTCAAGCAATATCTTGATTTTGAGTTTTTTTCATAATCTTTTTGAATAAGAGCTTGATTGATATTTTTGTTTAATAATAGCAATAATGCAAAACAGTGTATTAAGAGCTTGATTAACCTGTTGATGAAATTCTTAAATTTTTTTGTGAAATACTTTTATTATGCTCTATTGAACACACATGAACCTAACTCTGATACCACCTGATGCAGGATGGAAGCAAAAATGCACTCAAATCACTTAGGAAATAAGAAAGAAATTTGAAAGTTTAGACTAATTAGACTTATTCTCTATCAAGAGATCCTCTTATTTGTGCTATGAAACAAACATAAGGAAATTATTATCTAGGCAAACACTCTAGCAAATCTAGAATAGGACAAACCTAGTTATGTTATTTATCTTTAGACAAACACTCTAGCAACTCAATAGTAGAGACTAGCCTAAATATATTCTTCTATATCACGAATAAGAGGACTTTAACTTCAAAACAGAAGAAAAAATAACTACTCCTAAAATATTAAAATAAGAGAAAAAAGAAAGAAAATAACTTCTTTAATATTACTAGGTTGATTATTTTTTAGGATATCTTATACAAGCATAAGACCTAGTTATTTATAATTGAAAGTTTTTATATAGGACTCTAGTAGTACATAAAAATTAAAATTCTAAACAAAATAAGTTATTACTTCAGTAGAACTCTAAACAAAAACCCTAAAAAAATAAACTACTTTATCTTTTCTAATCTTATCCTGTATTAGTGGCACTGCACAAGTCGATTGACCTATTGTGACGTATTTCAGTAGGGTTGTCTCTTTTTGGAAGAAGAAAGATAATTGTTTCATTTAAAATATGATTCATACTATCCTCATGAAGAAGTCATTTATGGTTCTGATTACACCTAAGGCTACAATGGACCAAAACTTTTTGTAAAAGGTCATTGTCGTTCCATCTGATCTTGGGAATTTTGTATTGGGCATATTCCAAAGAGTTTTTTTATTTTATTTTAGCTTTAATTGGTACATTGGTTAGTTCTATATTTGCTTATAATGCAATTTGTAAACAACCCCTCTGTCTTTTTTGGTAAGTCAGGTTTAGAGGAAGTATATATGTTTTTATAGTAGTTTATTATGTGATGGTCAATATGTTCTCTATATCATAACTAGTCTCCTTCAGGCTATATTCATATTTTTCTTCCTTCTATAGATTGTAGACGTGGAAAAATTATGTTTTTGTCACCATGAAGCAACCAATTCTGACGTGATTTCTGCTTCCAAATTAACTAATGTCTCAATAGATACTTTGAAACTTGTTCTTTGCATTTTTGTTCTTCCTCAAATTCGGTCATTCAGCAAGATTGCATTTAGGGGTTTCTAGAGTAAGCTCTAGCGAAGGAGAGATCGGATCTTGGGGAAATTATCTCATGAAATATCAAGTATTATAAATATAGTATATGTTTGTTATTTATTACAAATGTAACATAATGACACAGAGTTAAAGATCGATTTTGTTCTTAAACTAAAAACAAATACAAAAATTTATAATTATACTATATTTTTAATATACAACAAACATAAACTATATTTATAATTGTTAGTATTATACCAACCAAATTAGATAATTTCAGAAGCATCTTGATCTTCCACTTCTAAAAATTTCATGTAAACTTTTTTGTTTGCATGTCAACAGTTTCATGATTATTTTTTGAAGATTTTATTCATTTTTTACCGATTATAGTTTTTTTTTCATAATTTTTTGTAAAAAACACTCAAGTGTGATCGAATTAAATTTCACTAGCAAATATTGATAGAAGTTTGAAGATGAGGATATATCAAAAAGTTAAAAAAAAAAGAGAAATAAAATCATCAAAATAAAATGATTGTAATTTTAACAAATATAATTATAAAGTAGCTAAAGTATATCAATTTAAAATATAATGATTCAATCCACTATTAGAGGAAGAAAAAAAAAGATAAAATCATAAATTAACTAAGAAAGATTGAAATTAAATATTTATGAACAGAAACTATAAAATTGCAAATATATGAATGTTTAAGAATGACCAACAATTCTATCATAGGATACAATGGTAGTCAAGCAGCGAACAAAAATGTCAGAGATGCATTAATCTAAAAAAAAAAATTGATTGTCTAACTTTAACGTGACATGACCATCTTTGATATATTGTCTAACTTTAACGTGACATCTTTCAAACACTAAAATATTTGTTAAAAAAATATAAACTCCGAAACATAAGTGAATTTTTCCATAGTCACCAAGACCGTCCTGATCTTGACAAGTATATGATTGACCAGCTTGAAGAGGTTGTAATCCGCCAGAATGATTACACCATTTGGAATGACATTTGATGAGTAATTGCCAAAGAGAATTGTTTATGATAACTAAGGAAACCACCTCAGCCTAAAACTAGTTCTTTATGGAGTTTTAGGTATTTGAAAAATCATTGGATCAATACAAGAAAATATAGAAAAACAGGACTCAGAATGGATGGGTGATGGGCAGAGAGTGTGATCCTCAATCACACCTCGTCCCACACGCACAAGGTTATTCCCCACTGGTGCTAGAACTAGTTAAGATAAAACTTGGAAGTGGATTGATGGCATTTTTGTGCTTGTTTCGGATATCCAAAATTACTTCAATAGTATTTATTGTTCAAAGGCATTAATCATTTGAAAGCAGTTATCTTCAACATAGCCAAACAACTTTTGAAGTGTTTGTGATACAGAAGAAATGTTTGTAGAGTTTAAAAGGGTTCGTTTGAAGTGTCCATAATATTTTGAGTAATTTATATTAGATTACATACAACTAATCCTATTCATACCAAAAAAAATCTTGAAAAAACAACAAAAATAACACCGTTAAAACAATTACACCTCTTAGGTCCATCTTATACATTTTTACTATTAAAAAAAATACTATTATCAATGTTTATTAGGATGCTATTTTTTGTAATTTTTCAAATATCTTTGATCTCGAAAATGAAGAAAAAGCCAACAATTCAGAGAACTTCTTTCCAGTAACGAATTGATTTGTCATTACCACAAGTAATAAATGCTGCTTCAGTTGGTGAGTGCTCCAGCCAACGAGGGGCACCAATATGATTAGAAGGCCACCTTGCCACCTTTTCTGCTGTTAAAGCATCCCATATAACAATCTGCAGCAATCAAACTTAACTATCACCTGAAATCTCAACTTCTTAAAGGAAATGAAATGGCCACACTAAAAGCACAAGATGCAGAGCAGACCTCATTGCTATGATCATCTATGGACAGAACAAACTCTTCTGTATCATTGAAAACAGCCTGGACAGAAAAAGTTCAGAGCAATTCATAAATTGGTTGCACAGATCTGGGAAATATGAGAAAACCGGCCCTAGTTTAAAATATTGGTTTCTCATTATTTGCCAAGATAGCAATCATAGCACAGCCTATTTGCTTGTGTAATGTCAGAGTAACTACAAATTGTCTGCATGATAATCCAAGCAAACTTAGCAATAATGAGGAAACAACGGTCGTCTGTGATTCTGTTCAACCTAAACGGATAACCAATTATTTTATCTAAAAACAGGCAACCAATTTGGCATCATGATATTTTGCCTATTCACGTTAACCTATCTGTTTGGCTACCTATATATCAGCATATTTCCTAAACACACATTTCAGCTGACAAAATACACCGTGTTAAACAATATTGCTTCAAGAAAAGAAACTGCATTTGAAATCTTAGATCCTATGACTATCTACAAAACTATTGGCACACAATAATCTCCAGGATGGTGCACGAAAATCATTCATGGATTTCAAACTAAAAAGTTGAATACAAAAAATAAAATAAAAAATGAAGTTTGAAAAACATTCGAGGAAAATTAGTTGAACGTCAAAAAATGCATTATTTTAACTAAAATACCTGACAGCGGAACTGTTTATGTGTAGCTCCAGTGTATTGCTTGACCAATCTTCCAGTGCCAACTTCCCAAAGCTTCACAGAAGAATCTTTTCCACAAGAGAGAATAAACCTAGAAATTGAATGTTTTGAATCATTTTCGGAAACATCTAAATGAAAAAAAAATGTATCTTACATATTTAACAACGGTAAAATGCAAAGAGTTTTTTATTTTTTACCAAATCTTGGGGCAGGGGAATCAAACCAGGGAATTTCTTACTAGAGGTTGGTTGGCAAAAGAACAAAATGTTTTTGGTCAAAAAAATACTTTATAATTTGACATGCATGTTGAATAATACATTTACATGTAGGTATGTATTTTTTTAAAAAATTATTTTGTGGTCTTACTTTTGATCCTTGGTAAAAATTGCACTTGTGGCCTCTTCTGTTCCATGTGCCCCAACTATAGCACGTGTACAGTTGGCAGTTACTCCATCCCATACACGTATTGTACCATCTTTAGAAGCTGTAACATACATGCCTCCTGAGGCTGAATACCTGACCTGATGAGCAAATGCTTTAAATCAGTTGCCTTCATGACAATGGATTAAACCATAGACCATATAGGAAACTAAACCTTAAAACAATAAAACCAATGGGTATTCAACATGCCTGATTTATTGCTCCATTGACACCAATATCTGGAACATTTGAAGATAAGTAACAGTGGAAGGTATTGACATCGTATAAGTGAGGAATTGGATGATCAGTTCCTGTTGTTTTAATTTTGATTTATCAAACATCATAAGCACACAACTCACTACAATAATTAACCAAGGACGATTTATCATACAAGTGCTAACAGCATGCTTTTGACATTCAACCTAAAATGTGAACTGGTCTAATTGCATGGTTCTCAAGATGCCCCTCTTGTCAAACCAAATGTTCTAATATATATATAAGCATTGTTTTCAACACTGCATGTAAACAACAAAAGTAGGTCTATAACCGATGGTTTGCATCAACGAAATCTAAAGCAACAACATATGAAATTTATGTAAAGAACTTGAGAATAAGAGTATATTTGCAATTACTTCGATCTAGATAAATTTATATCCTCTATTTTGATTTTATAGAAGCAGACTGGCATATCAGATACGGAAAATTATGTCAAAGAGTTACTTTATCACAGCAAAAGGGAAAATATAATAAAAAGGTATGTGACTCATAATATTACCTGCCAGAAGAAAGTCCCCAGAGGGATGAAAAGAAACAGAGCGCACGTTGTGTGTATCCTGGTTCATTACAAACATACCAATAAAGAATGACATCCTCTACTTAAATGTTGAATTTCTGCAGCCAAATTCAAAAGACACAGAGATACCCCCTTGTGTGTGCGCGCACACACACACAAAAAGAGAGAGAGAGAGAGAGAGAGACAACCTGGATAACTCTGAATGCCCTTTTTGCAGTCACCTTGGACAAATCAAAAAACCTAAATAGCAAACAGTATGATTATAATTCCAAGTTAAATTTTGTTCAGTTCACCACAGAGGCAGTATTGCTCAAGGGCTTTATCGGGAAATGTGAGAGATGAAATGAGTAAAAGACAAGAATTATTCATTCTTATGCTGAAGTTCTCAATGAAAGATGAAGAGAATGATAATGGCTATTAAAATTTAAAACATATTGCAATGTATGCAAGTCTTAAATAATATCATATACATATATGATCACCGATATGTATAGGTCAACTTAAAAATATCAATAAGGAGCAACATACTTTATTGTATGATCTTTGGCCCCGGATATAAGAATGGTGTTCTGCGGATGGAAATCTAGATCATTTATAGGCTGCAGTTGTATTGGGAAACAGGGAAAGACATTAATATCAGGTCAATAGGCAACTTCTGATAACCTTCTAATTACTTCCAAGTGAACAAGGAAAGAAGTATATAAAAAGAAAACTCCTTAACTAATTTTATTGTTCTTTCATGAAATATCCTCGATTCAGATTAATTAATCAACGCTGACCCATTAAAATTTCTATGGAAACATACAATCATTTGATAACTTCAAGAAACCTAATACTTGTCTCAGCAGTAAATTTGACCGCCAATGACATTTGCAAGTTATGTAATTTTGAAAGGAAAAAAAATCAGTTTATGCATAATGATGCAGAAACTATACTACATAAACAAAACAGAAGAGCAAGAACATGCAGTTAAAAAATGAAAGCTGGCATGTCAAACAAATACCAAAAATAATAATAAATTATTTAATAAAGCAACCATCTAAAGGGATTAGCAGAGAAAGTGATTACAAGTTTGATAAAAGAAAAAAATGGGAAAAGCAAATGTCAAAAGATATGAGGGTTATAAAAAAATAACGATACAAGAAAAAATTCATTAAATAGAGAGAATTATTAGATAAAATCTAGTAACAATTAAAAGGGCATAAAGAAAAAATCCGCAAAAAATCTAAAAAAATATTTTTTTACCATATCATATCATGTCAAACAACCGTCAAAACAGAGGGTCACATTCCATTACATACGATTGTATTAGAGGCATAGAAGAGAACATACTTTGGTACATGGAACTTCCATGTGGTACAAACAAATTAGATTTACCTGCATGTGGTCATAAAAAGTTCGGATGACAGGTCGAACAGGGCCATCCCGTGTATCTGGAAGCATCATTTGCTTGACTTTTGCAACCTACAAAAAAAATGACCATAAACGAATTAGAAATAACCCAAAGATGAAAAAGACTAAATCATATTACAAAAAAGAACAGCGACCTCAAAAAGCTTTATTGATGTATCAGAACTACCAGTAGCAACAAATTTCCCATCTGAACTAAACTTTGCACATCTGGCAACATTCTGGAAAATTTAACTCATAAGACAAAGTTTTAAAGAAATGACAAAAATATCTGTATAATGCTTGTTATAGTAAACCAACACAAACAAGTTATTGTTCAGAATAAGTTTATACTATTAAAGATAAACCTTATGCTCTGAAAGGTGCCTAGTTTCATGTTTTCCGAAACTCTTTGATGAGCCTTTTGTATCCTGCATAGCACTGTTTAAAGACAAATCTCAATGTCAGCTGTTTAGATTTCCATGTTTTTCCTCAACATAATATAATAGAACATAAGGACATAATCCAACAGTGGTTATGCTTTTAATGTCTTCTTTTACCTTGAGCTGAAAGCTGGCCAACTCAACAATGTTTCAACAATTTATTTTTTTATGTTTGACATGGTATATCCATCATACCTAGTGAAATGGTAATCATGACTTCTTCAAGGCCCAAGTTAAAGGAATAATAGATTCACCTTCAACATTAACACCAAAAGAATCCAAAGGAAGACATGGCAAGAACGCACCTTGATAACTTACTATTATATGTGGAAAAACACTAAAGAATCAACCCTTTAATTTTATAAAGACGTTCACAGAGACATTTCAACAACTAAAGTAAAGAGTTTTTCACTTATATGCCCACTTTTCTGTCTCCAACATGTACCGTTTCTCTAGTATTTTCTTCAGACACTTTTCTGTCTTTCTCTGCTTGAAATTTTCTTGCTAAATCTGTTGGTCCTTGGGACTCTGGCCTTGAAGGAATATATAAATTATCCAAAAATTCTCAGAAATTGTCATTAAGGGAGAGAAATGTCGACAATAGAATAAGCTTCAACGTTGGAAAATAGCTCCTATAAAAAAATGTCAGACAATACAAAGAGCCTAAGTCTTTGAAGTTTTGTACACACAATTTCATAAAATTATACAAGAACTCTTACAAATAACCACTATAGAGAGAGAGAGAGAGAGGGAACGGGGAATATGAGCTAAATATAATCACCATGTTCCCTAAATTTGGCTTGCTCAATCCATGTAGGTATCTATAGGAAAAAAAATATATATATATATATCCCTACGAAAGCCTTGTATTAAAAAATAAAAAAAAATAGGTAGCCATTATTTGAGAAACTCACACTAGAAAGTAACTACCTGAAATCAACAGCAGCAGTATGAGGGGGTAATGAACTGTAAATTACAGATGAAGAAAACCCTTTTAACATCTCATCTTTTTCCACTGCAAGACCCTGTTATTACTTTAGAGCCAACAACCTTATAATGTTTACCAAACTTTTATACAAAAAAAATAAGATGGTGTACAAGAAAGCCAAAATTTGGGAATTCTAACCTTAGCAACCAGCTCAAGAAGTTTATTAGGGGGAGCTTCAACATTCAAAGGTGTCGTGGTTGCTGAAGCAACTGCTCTTGCAGCCTATATAAAGAAGAAAAATCAATGGCAAAACTTAGACCCACTGAGGTAGATCAACGATATCGCTATTTCGTTTGTATACTTTTTTTCTCTCTATTTTAAAAACTTAAATAGCATAAACCACAATAAAGATTACAAAAAGTAATTAACATTGCACTACTTGAAAAATAAATAGTTATGAAACCAACCCTCCCAAAGCTTAAAAAACTATTAGAAGAATGGCCAACAATACTTTCATATATTTCATCACTTCTCTGCAAGTGTTGACTTTGTGCCCATGCATACTAAATACTTGTAATTCAACAATACTCTTTTAAGATGTTAGAAGTAGTTGGGCAAACTAAGCTATTGGGACGATACTTCTATACCTTCTATGATTCACTGCTCCAAAGAGCTTAATTAGACAAGTATCAGTTGAGTCAATACAATAGCTTCAACCTTCCGGAACTAAACCTCAGATTTGACAACCAACTAAAAAAAAGGGACAACACACTTTAATCTTTATGTTGTTTTCCTACTTTTGCTTAGAAACAAAATAGAAACTTTTAAAACATAAATGCTTGCCTGATTGAGATTGTTGTCTCGAAGATGGGAGACTATGAGAGCATTAACTTCTCTGTAAAGCTTTCCCTCTTGTAAAGTCTGCTCCAAGCTGCTTTCCATCTCTTCAACCCTAACCCTAACCCTAATTCGTTATAGATAATCGGTTTTCAGTTTAATTCCCATCCTCTTTCTTGCCTAAAATAATGACATTAGGACTTTGGTCCTCAGTTTAACTGTAGTCAACTGTAATTTTTGCAAATTTTGACTCTGCTATGTATAGAGAATAGTTGCGCACAGAGTATCAAGTCAACTTCTCTTTCTTTCTGTTTTTATCTCGATAAGGTCCCAACCAAAGAACACCTAAATTTTTAGTGTATTCTTATTCATACTAATTATATTATATGATAGGTAAAAATATCTTTAAAATAATAAAAAATTTAATTTTTAAGAATTATATTATATGAAATACTATAATTATTATTAATATATACTTAAATTATATGTATTTAGTATTCTCAACATGTAAGTATTATAGAAATATTTCTTTTGTCTGAATAGTTGAAATGTCTAGAATGTTTTTAGGAGAGAAATTATTGATTGTTAATGATTTATTGTTAATAAGGTATTCTAAATCAGATATACCATAAATATAATAAGTTTTCTTAAAAAAATATAATTACTCATCTTTTTAGAAACCAAGTTCACATAATAATGAATAATTAAAGAATTAAAAACTATTATAATATTTGAATAACACTAGAACTTTAAATCTATAAAAATATAATATACACTTTATAAGAGTTATTTATGCTTATGAAAGGTTATTTATATGATATTTCATGTCATCGAAGTGAAAGGTAAATAACTTTGTATATACGTAAAGGTCTCATTGAATTAACAATGGAAAAGAATTTGGAGTACCCTTGCATATATTATATATATTTTTATAAAAATAAAGGTATATATTAGGTTGACGTAGCTAGTTTCAAAACATGTGTTATTACAAAGGGTTATTGTCAGAAAAAGGGTATTGATTTCAATGAAGTATTTTCACTTGTTGTGAAACATAGTTCTATTCGTGTGTTGTTTGCTATGGTTGCATTATTTGACATGAAATTAGAACAATTGATTGCTATGGTTGATGTCAAGACAGTCTTCTTACATGGTGAGCTTGAAGAACAAATATATATGCATCAACTAGAGGGATTTGTTGTTCCAGGTAAGGAAAATCATGTTTATTTATTGAAAAAATATTTATATGGGTTGAAACAATCTCCTAGGCAGTGGTATAAGTGGTTTGATTCTTTTATGATTGATCATGGTTACTCTATGAGTGATTATGATAGTTGTGTTTATCATAAAAGATTCCATGATGGTTCATCTGTCTATTTATTGTTTTATGCTGATGACATATTTATTGCTTCTAAGAATAAATTTGAGATTCAAAAATTAAAGTCTCAACTTAGTGGTGAGTTTGAGATGAAAGATTTGGGTGCAGCGAAGAAAATTTTGAACATTAAAATTTACAGGGATAAACAAGTGGGCAAGCTTTATTTGACTCAGAAAAGTTATATTGAAAAAGTTCTTGAACGTTTTGGTATGAAAGAGTCTAAATCTGTGAGTACGTCGTTAGTTGCGCATTTCATGCTTTTCTTTGGATTTGTCACCACAGTCAGAAGAAAAAGAGTGGTACATGTCTCAGGTTCCATATGCTAGTATCGTTGGTAGTTTGATGTACGTTATGGTTTGTACTCGTCTAGACATTTCACATGCAGTTAGTGTTGTTAGCAGATATATGGGTAATCTTGGTAAGGGTCATTGACAAATAGTGAAATGGATACTTCGGTATTTGAGAGGTACATCTAATTTTGGTTTGGTATATGATCGAAGTTCTAATACGAGTTGCAGTGTTATTCGTTATGTGGACTCTGATTATGTTGGTGATTTGGATAGAAGAAGATCTCTGACAGGTTATGTCTTCACTCTTTCTCATGGTGCCATTAGTTGGAAGGCTACTTTACAGTCTACAGTTTCTTTGTCTACGACAGAGGCAGAATATATAGCAGCAACAGAAGCAGTGAAAGAAGTCATTTGACTTAGAGATTTGGTTTGTGATTTGGTTTTACAGTAGGATACTTTTGTTGTATTTTGTAATAGTCAAAGTGTGATACACTTGATCAAGAGTACTATGTATCATGAAAGAACCAAACATATTGATGTCAGATATCACTTTGTTTATAACATTACCTCTTAAGGTGTTATTGTTGTCAATAAGATAGTTATTACAAAGAATCTAGCTGATATGTTAACCAAACCAGTTCCATTTAACAAGTTCAAGCATCGCTTAGACTTGAATGGTGTTTGCAGTAGATGATCACCCATTGGGGATTTAGACGATGGTTATTTGGTAATCCGAGGAATTTTATTTGAAAATTTTGTTTTCTGTTTTGAGTCAAGGAGAAAATTTGTTAAATTTGACCCAAATCCAAAAATATTATCACCCCAATGAGTAATTAAACCCTTCCCCTTCTATATATATATAGAGTTAAGCTTTCTATGTGAGTTGTCGATAGAGAAGTTGAGACATTTAGTTTTTCTTTGTGTATTCGACTTCTCAGATAGGAAGTTGTAAAATAAAGTTATATATATTAGAAAGATCAGAAGCTTCAGCCGCAGAGAACTTAGAACAGAAAAGTCAAATTGGAAGCTGAAAACAGAGTCATTTCTAGCTTCATTTTCATCCAACCACTAGCCAATAGTTTAGTTTTCACCAGCCTTAATGTGCGCCTCTACCATCTTCACTGCCTCTATTTTTCGATTAGCATTTTCACCATCCATCAACAATGGAGCTGCTATTTGTTTGGCAGTTTAGAGGAGGGTTGAAAATATGCAGTAAGTGGTTGTTTTATTTGTATGGTAATATTTGATTTAATAGCAAGTTTTTTAATTTATCTTGGTATATATTACTTATAAATTAGGGTGATATTTTTTTAATATATTTTGGATTTTGATATATTTTGTGAAGGTATCTGAAAATTAGTGTTTGTATCTTCATTTGATTATTAGTGGATTTTTCTAAGTGTGTCGTCGTCAGTGGAGTAAAATTTTCACATTAAAAAGTTAAACCACTTAAATCATTATGTGCTATCTATTTTCTTACTACTTATTATTTTGCTATTATCCATTATTATATATTTGTGCAATCAAATTGGACCCAAACTTAACGTCTGTAAGTACTAATTTATAACATTATGTGATTCCTTATACTTGTATGAATTTTGCTCAATGGGTTTGGACAAAGAAGAAAGGCCTTGAGCTTAAGGTTCTTGATCGCTCCACTGATTTTGCGATCAGTGCCTTAATTGACTATAAAGATAGTCGAACCAGGTGGTGCCTTAGTTTTGCAAAGAGCTTAAGGCTCCATATTGCACGGTCACACTTATGCCATCCTTGTTGGTGGTTTGCTAGGCTAAACTCATCATTTTTATATGATGTTTGTTGTTAGTTACTGTGTTTGTGGCGTAGTAGTAGTTTTACTTTTATGTTTTCCTTTGTTTTGTTTCGTTATTGTTAGTATTGATTTTTAGCCTTTATGTTGGTTAATTATTAGTTTTGTTTAGTATATGGTAAGGCGTGTTTTTATTGTTTTGTTTTGCATTGAGATGTTGCTGGACAATGCATTTTATGAGGCAAATGTTAGAGTTGCTAGGGTTGAACTCCCCTTTGAATAATTTCGCTATTTGGGATAGGGTGTAGTGAATGCCCGTTATGTTTTCCTCGACATTATAGTTTAAGGTAGTTGTACTGTGGATCTTTTACTAAAATAATAAAATCTCATCTTCTGTCCAAAATAAAATATTACCTTTAAAGTGAAAATGAGTTTGATAAAAAATGAGCAAGATTTTAGAGAATCAAGAAATTGGACTACAAGACCTCTCTTGATGGTTCTGTATCTACTAGAGCCTAGAGTGTTGTGATTAATTAAAAATAATATTAGTTTTGTTAGTTAAAATAAGAGGTGCTTAATTTAGAAAAAAAAATCATAGAAGTTGGTTTCTCATATTGTTAAAGATGAAGGTACCTAACCTTGTTTGAATGAAGAATGAAAAAATTAGGTAACTTAATTTTTGTGAATGAAAAAATGTTTGGCATATGAAATGGAAACTTGAAGGCTATAAATACGGTTTCATTTCTTAATTGTTAATCATCCCAAAAATAGAGAAAAACTTGTATGAGAAGTTTTTGAGTGAGAATTTTGTGGGAAAATTCTCTTGCGCTTGTAATTGTTTTTGTCTTTTGGGTGTATGCGAAAATTACTGAGAGTGTGGTTGTAACAATTTTCATATAGTGAATTTTTTTCTATTTGTATTTTGACAACGAAAGCTGTTTTTCTCTAATTTAAAATTTTTACTATAATTTTTGTGTTGTGTATTTGATATTTTTATGTTTTTGATATTTTATTAAGGAGAATCTTAATGGATGAATTTGTGATTATACCATTTCATCTAAATGTTTTAACATAGTGCTTTCCAAAAGTAGGGAGCTTGTTAATCATAATGCATTCAAGTTTTATTTACAAGAATTTCTGATTTCAAAAGTGTTAGTGATTTTAGAATATGATTTCATCTTTTTTTTCAAACAAGTCACAGAGCAAATTACAGAACCATGATGATCATAATAGAATACTTGAATGCATTAGATATCCAATTGTTGATGCAAGTTTATAATAACAGTGTAGGAACAATATTACCGATAACTTGAAAGTAACTGCTTGGGTTGAGTTGCGGACTAGGTCGCTCTCTTTAAGACGTTTCGTAGCTCTGCCCAATTTGTACAAGCAAACACAGCCTCGTCGTCCCCAGGATAAAACAGCCCAGAATCTTAATCTCTGTCTCAAAACTTCACTGCACTGATGAAGACTAGAATGCTACACCTGAAAAAATTTGTTGCTCGAAAAACTAAAAAGAAAACTTAGAAATTGTAGAGAGAATTTTTTTTCGTAGGGAGATGAGATTGCAGATTATTGTGTTAAAACTGAGAGCTGAAGCCCTCTTTGTATAGGTTTTAGAAAACGTGTGGCAATTATGGTAAAAACGGTAATGTCTCGCAATTAAGAGCGTAACGACCATTCGAAGAGTAACGACCATTTTCAGATTAAAGACGAGTAACAGACATTTTTGTGAGTAAATAGGAGCAACGGCTCTTTTTCTGAATAAAGAAAACAAAAGGCCATTTAACGGCCATATTCTTAATAAAAGAAAATAATGGTCATTTTTCTGAAAAAAATATATATATATATAACAACCATTTTTGTAAGTGGAAAAGTTTTCCTTAAAAAAAATATTTTTCCAAGAAATAAAATACCACCTCACACACGCACTCGGACTCGGCTCGGCACGGTCGGTCGACAGCAACGGTGACGCGCGTGTGCGTGTGCGTGTGTGGTATCACATTTTCCTAGGTCTTATCCCCTTCTACAAAAGTGGGTGTCCCTTGGGGCCCAATCACAATAGCGAACTCTTCACTATTTATACCTCTTTAAAATAATATAAAAAAGCAATATGGGACAAGGCTTTATAATTTTTATTAACTTCACATTTTCCAACAATCAATTTTTTATAAATTTCATCTTTTTCCAACTTGAATTTTATATAAAAATAATTTTCATCAAGCAACCGATCAATTAAAATTATAAGATTGTGCATAATCGAAAAGGTGTCTATTGACTTGAACCTTTGCATAGTATTGATGCTTTAGAATATAGTAGAGTAACTCGTAGTTTTGAACTCTATCTCTAACAATCATCACACACACAACCTTTCCAAGGTGTAGTTCGAAAAAGCTCGTGGTATATTAGTTGTATGCAACTAATATACTTTATAAGTTGTATATTAGTTGTATGCAACTAATATACTTTTCCTAAAAGCACTTTTAGGAAAAGCATATTCTCTTTTTCTATATTTATACATGTATTAATATTTAGTGTAATCTCAAGCTTGTAAATACATTAAGTGAATTTAATTTGGTATCAAAGTAGGAAAGAAAGAAAAAAAAGAATTTTTTTTTACCGGTTTCTGAATAGAAGTGCCGCCTAGCGTCGCCGTCTTCTCGCACTGTTTAGCTCGCGCTGCAGTTGCAGATCCGTCGTCCACCCGCGCCGTCCAGTCCGCGTTGTTCAGCCTGTGTCATCCACCCCAGCCCTGCGCCGTTCAACCCTACGCAGCCCTGCGTGTCGTTCAGCTCAGGCCCCTGCACGTCGTTCAGCTCACACCCCTGCGCAACGTTCAGCTCGCGCCCCTGCGCACTGTTCAACCCTGCGCAGCGTCCAGCTTCGTGCCACCTGCGCACCCTTGTGCCTTCGCCGACCAGCTCGTCGTTCAGTTGCTGGTATCAGTCGAAACCCTGGTGTGCAGTTTCTTAAATTGTTTCTTATGTTTCTTAAATTTTCAAATTTTTAAAACCCTAATTATCAGCCAAAATCAGCCCTAATTATCAACCCTAGCCCATCAGCTCTAATCCCAGCCCATTAGCTCCAAGCCCATCAGCTCCTAATTATCAACCCTAATTCAAGCCCATCATCCCAAACATTCAAACAGCCCATTTATCAGCCCAACCCGCCCAAAAAAAAAATCCAAAATTTTTTATTCCGCTGCACAATATACTTCTTTTTATTATTTCAATGGAAGATTCAAGACAACATCAAGTTTCCAGAATTCATGAAGTTCCAAATTTTGAAGTTTCTGTTAAGAGTTCAGAAATTGGTTCTTTCGGGGGTACTAAACTTAATGGTACAAATTTTCGAACATGGAAAAAAGTTATATCTGTTTATCTTTGTGGGATGCATAAGATGGGACATGTATCTGGATCAACTAGGGCTCCTAGCCAAGATAATATAGACGCCTATACTAGGTGGGAAGATGATGATGGCTTTGTTATGTCAATTCTATTTAGAGCAATCACTGATGATATATTACAAATGGTGGAGAAATGTGAAACTACTGAGGCTATATGGAATACCTTAAGCGATCTTTATACAAATGAGTCTGACTTTATTCAAGTTCATGAACTCATGTGTAAAGCTGCTAGCATGCAGCAAAATGGGCAACTAGTATCTCTCTTTTTTACCAAGCTGAAAAATGTATTGGCTGAAATTTACTAGAAACGCCTTTGTAAAATTAAAAATTCAGAAGATCTTTTGTGGTACTAGAAGGAGAAGGAGCTTGAATGAGTACATGTCTTTTTAAGAGGCCTTGATACAAAACATAATAGTGCTAAAGGCGAACTGCTTCGAATGTCAGATCCTCCGAGCTTGACTACTGCCTTTACATACATCTGTAAAGATGAATCTCAGCAAGAGAGTCTTCATAAGGCACATGTTGAGGTATCAAGCCTAGCCATTCAAGCCAAATCAAAGGCACCCTTCCTCCAGCAGCAAAATTCAATTCCACTTCATCAGTAGGGACCTTCATCGAGTTTTACCAATCGCCCTCGTTCTCCATGCTCTTATTGCAATGAACAGGGGCATCTTCGTAAGACTTTTTGGAAACTATATCCACACTTGAAACCAAAAGCAGACTACTATGCAGCAAAACGACAAAATGGGCATCGTTCTAAAGCAAAAGCAGTTGCCATGCAAATTGTCCAAGAACCAGACTACTATGGACAAAATCATCCTATGGAATGTGGAGGTATCCCTACAGCTTCAATAGCTGGTCGTGGTAAGATTGGTATGACCTTAAATGTTTCTCACTCTGTTGGGTCTAATACTTGGATTATTGATTCTGGTGCATCTGATCATATGACTTATGATAAATCTTATTTTAATGAGTTATTTCCCCCACCAGTGTCTTATGTTACGAATGCTAATGGTGAGGCCTTTCCTGTCTTAGGAAAGTGGTCAGTTTATATCACTTCATCTTTACAGCTCCATAATGTTTTATATGTACCTGACTTATCTCATCACTTAATCTATGTCCCACAGTTGAACCTTGAGTCTAAATGCTTTGTAACCTTTTTATCCTATGTATGTGATTTTTCAGGATCTTCTTACCAAGACAATAATTGGTCGAGGGTATCTGAGGGGCAGATTGTTCCGTTTGGATCAGAACTACGGAGGGGAGAAACCAAGAGCAAGGGAAAGCATTGCATTGACTTCTAGTTCTGATAAGCTAAGTGAAATTTGGTTGTGGAATCGCCGCTTAGGGCATCCGTCTTTTAGTTTTATGAAAAAAAACTATGCCCACTTTATTTATTGGTGTTAATGAAACTGTTTTACATTGTGAGACTTGTGTTTTGGCCAAGAGCCATCGTATTACTTATTCTCCTAGTATTTCTAATAAAAGTACTATTCCTTTTGAATTAATTCATTCTGATGTTTGGGGACCATCTAAAGAGCCAACTATATCGGGTATGAGATATTTCGTTTCGTTTATCAATGACTGTACAAGGTTATCGTGGATTTCTCTTCTTAGAACAAAAGATGAAGTTTTTTCAGTTTTTCAAAATTTTCATACCTTCGTTCAAACACAATATAATGCCATCATATAATGTATCCCAGTATAGTGAACGTTGTAGTAAATTTTTCCCAAAAAAATTTCATAGGAAACGGCCACACTTCCACATTCACATAGGTGAGTCTATCAAGAGTACTCATGTAGCTATGTACTCCAGTCCACATAGAGTATAGAACTCATTAAGAGTTTAACAATTAACTCATCCTTTTCTATCGTTTCAGGACTTCATGCTTCTAACAATATAAAATAGGATTTGATAAATAACATGATATATCTCATATCACTTCATGACTTGTTATTACCCTTTGAACTTATTTCTTGGGATCTCCAGTCTATAAGTTGGGTTACCATCGCAAGAAGAAATCTTTGTCAAGTATATGTGGCATCAATCTTATTTGGCTACTTTTTGAAAGCTGACTTGTTGAGACTTCACCTAGAGCGGTGCTTGGCTTTGGAAAGTTAGGAACTTTTTTTGGAGTCATATAACCTCTGTACTGTTTCGAGGGATGTGTCCTTCTGGATTTAGGCATCTTTCATTTGGCCAAGTTTGCCGCAAACAATCTGAACTATACATGGAAGAGAATAGGCAGGAGAAGAAACCTAAAAAGCTGATATGTCATGTGACATGTTTTGACCTGAAGCAATGGCGACAGGTTTTGACTTTGTGAGGATAAAAATAGATAAAGTTTAGTGGTAAAATATTAAAACTTATATAAATTTGTTGATAGATTTATATAAATCGATTTTAAGTGACATTTATATTTAGTGTAGTAAATTTTTTATGAAAATAATAGATTATTATAAATTATATAAATTTGATAGTTGATTTTAAGATTTAAAAATTTGATAGTAAATTTATATAAATAAATAAAATTTGGTGATATATGGTGAAATTTATTCTAAATAATATGATACCACTAGATTTAATAGTATGCTTTGTTAAATTTGATTTTATGAGATACAGTTTATTTTTTTATTGTGTTATTGAGTTTACTGGTTATATAATATCATCCTCTGCTCAAGGCGAAAGAAACCACACTAGAAGTTAAATGAAGAGTTAAAAGAGCTACCGGAAAAAACTCACAAAAATGACAGTTTTCCATCAAATTTGTCGTTCCTATAGTACACCTACTTTCATATGGTTTACTCTATACGTTTATGTATCTTATTTACATCTTTTTGTAGTTGTGATCTTCAGAGAGAAATACTTTTAGTTATGTACTATCTTTTGATTTAATGAAATAGGGCTATGCTTATTAAAAGGAAATATAAAAGAATATGGCCAGGGAAATAGCAAATTGTACCCCATGTGAAAAAAAATCACAACCTCATATGAAACATTCTATTTGCCAAACAAACTGAGTAGCTGGGGTAGCAATATTTTATTCTTGTATTACGAGTAAAGACAAACAATATCAATACATTGAAAGAAAATAACAATTTAAATGGTTTTATAAGTGCTTGAGTTGAACTTTTTGGTTGGAACACCATAACTCTTTATTGATGGTTTATGGATTTATTGGGTGTCCACGAACTTGTATCAGAATTAATGGTCGGAGAATTGTTAATACATGCACGCGAGCTCGTAATGGGCTTGTGTTGGTGAATTTTCAAGAGGTACTACAGAGCTGAGCTTCTGCACATTGGTGACGATCCTAATCAAAGGAAGTAAATTAACTTATACCCATGTGGACTTAGCTAACTTGGTAGAGGTCTTGTGGCCTTTCGAGAACTATAATGACTTTTAAGATACTAGAGACATGATATGTTATACCGCGTTAGTGACGGGGATCCATGATTGTGCCAAGAAAGTGGTATAACCTCTTCACCACATTGGCAAGTGGCAAGAACAGGAACCACTTTGAGTTAAAGGGAGAACCTTATGGTTTAGTGATGTCGACTCTTCTGAGGAAGATAATTGTTAAGGATAAAAGTAAATAAGAGTCATTGAAAATATTAAAATTAAGTAAAGTTGTACTTAAATTTACATTAATTGACATATTAAACGTTGCACAAACAAGATATTCCACAAACAATTTGGTTGCACATATTAAACGTTGCTTGGCAATTTGGCTAGCTTGTTAGTCTCGTAGGAAAACATTCACAGATGATAAATATATTATTAATTTTCTAACTTACTTTTTGTTCAACCATATATGCGTCACGACAATTACATTATGCTGGCACAATCCAGGCAGATTTTTAAGGTAATCAGGGGATCTATGTAGGCGCACACATGATCTAAGTTCGAATAAAAAGTGTACCTTGTTAGATAACAATATGAATTTCACCATAATATTCTAGATTCATATAAATTCTTAATACGTGATTAAACTAGTGTGGGTTCTTTGACATTTTCTTATCATATTGGTAAGTTCGATGAAGTATGAATGTCATATTTGTTGGAAAATTACGCAAATTTCCGATAAGTTAGATTTATGAGAAAACAAGAATAAAAATAACACACAAATTTGATAACGAAGTTCGGCCAATCTTGCTTACGTTTCCGGACCTATTGCAGATCTTTTATTAAAATAGGAGAAATTACACAAGGTGTTTACAACACTCACAACTCACAACCCAATTGCACCTAAGAAAATTACTCTCAATTTTCTCTCACAAAAGCTTTTCTCTCTAAGCTTTTCTCTCAATTAGAATGAACACTTTGGATGATTAATTTATTACAATTACACATCTATTTATAGGAAAATTCACTCTTTGAATTACTCCTTAAATTAATGGTTCCTTGAATTGCTCCTTGAATTAAGCTCCATGTTTTGCTCCATATTTTACTCCTTGTTTTGCTCCATGTTTTGCTCCTTAAATTAAGGAGCTTTATAACAATCTTCAACAATCTCCCACTTGAAGACTGATTTCAATCTGTCTTCACACCTCGATCAATGCAGCATCTTTTCTAGTCTTTGTTACTCTAGCAGACCAACTGAAGTTGAGCACAACTTCAGTTTGTCAGTAGTCACCACCTTTGTTAACATATCTGCTAGATTTTTGCTTCCTTGAATCTTCTCCAATATTAACACATCATCTTCCAATAGAGATCTGATGAAGTGATAACGAAGTCCAATATGCTTGGTTCTAGAATGAAATGTTGAATTCTTCGCCAAGTGTATTGCACTTTGACTATCACTATTCAGAACATTCTTCTCCTGTTTGAATCCCAGCTCAGTTAACAAACCTTGAAGTCATACCATCTCTTTACTAGCTTCAGTTACTGCTACATACTCAGCCTCTGTAGTGGATAGAGTGACAATTTTCTGTATTTGTGACATCCAACTAACAGTTGTAGTTCCAACAGTAAATATATAACCGGTGGTGCTTCTTCGGTGTTCAACTTTACCTCCAAAGTCTGCGTCTACGTACCCTTGTACTTTTAACTCTCCTTTACTAAAGTACAAGAACTTTTCTGTGGTGCCTCGTAGATACCTCAAAATCCACTTGACTACTTCGGTAGACCTGACTGTATACGAATACTTCTGGCTCTTTCTGTCAACATTCGGTTCATACGCTCAGCTACACCATTGTGTTGAGGCGTGCCTGATACAGTTCTTTCCATTCTGATCCCGTACTCATAGCAGAAATTTTTGAATCTGGTGTCTTCATATTCACCACCATTATTGGTTCTGAGCTTTTGATTTTTAAATCCGTCTCATTTTCCACCATAGCTTTCCATCTTCTGAAAGCCTCAAATACTTCAGACTTATGCTTTAGAAAGTAAACTCATACCTTCCGAGAGTGATCATCGATGAAAGTCATAAAGTAGTGTTTCCCACCAATAGATGAGACGGTCGTTGGTCCCCAAACATCATAGTGAATAAGCTCTAGCCTTTCCTTCTTTCGGGTTCTGCAACTTGTCTGAAAGCTTACTCTCTTTTGCTTTCCAAGTATGCAATCTTCGCACATGTCTATCTCCGCAGACTGTAGACTTGGAAGTTTTCCCTTTGAGTGCATAATCTTCATCCCCTTCTCACTCATGTGGCCTAGTCTCTGGTGCCACAAATTTGGTGTTTCATTGCCTGCTGCAACTGTGATTGAACAATGTGCCTCTGATGTCATGTAAAGAGTGTCAATTTTCTTGCCTCGAGCAACTGTCATTGCACCCTTTGAAATCTTCCAATCATCACCATGGAAGATCGTAGTGTAGCCTTCACTCGCCAACTGCCCTACTAAGATTAAGTTCCTTCTTAGGTCGGGAATATGCCTGACATCCTTCAGCTCCCAAACAGACCCGTTCAACTTAATCTTCACTATACCTTTGCCAATAATAGCACATGGTTGATCATCACCAAGATATACCTTTCCAAGGTTTCCGGGGACATATCTCTCGAAGAATTCTTTCTGTGAAGTAGCATGGAACGATGCTCCAGAGTCTAACACCCAAGATTCTTCCTTGCTCTCCAAAGAGCATATCAATGCATCATCCCCTCCTGAGGTGGAAGTAACATTTGCCTCTGCCTTCACTTGTTTGTCATTCGGTGCACTCTTGCACTGATTTTTGTAGTGCCCGGTTCTTCCACAATTCCAACACTCGATAGTCTTCGAGCTATGAGAATTATTAGGATTCCTAGATTTGGACCTCCTGTCCTTTGATCTACCTCGGTAGTCTGTTCTGCCACGTCCATTCCCTTTGGTTGAATTTCTTCCTCTTGACTTTGTATGCAAAACTGAAGAAGTTGACGATTCGCCTGACTCTCTACATCGGATCTCTTCACTGAGAACCAAATCACGAGCATCATCAAATTTCAACTTATTGCTTCCTGATAAGCTACTCACAGCCGTGACAGTAGCATTCCAGCTTTCTGGTAGATAAGACAAAAGTATCAATGCTCGTACTTTTTCATCGAATTCAATTTCCACTGAACTCAACTGGGTTGTGACTGTGTTGAGTTCATTGAGATGTTGAGCTACCGATGCACCTTCATTCATCCGCAAATTGAACAAACGCCTCATCAAGTGCACTTTGTTTGAGGCTTATGGCTTCTCATACATATTGGAGAGAACTGCCATAAGACACGACAGTGTCTTTTCCTTTGCTATGTTGAAAGCAAAATTACGGGATAACGTCAATCGAATAACTCCGAGGGCTTGTCTGTCTAGAAGATTCCAATCTTCTTCCTTTATAGCCTCTGGCTTTTTCCCTGAGAGAGGTTGATATAGATTTCTTTGATACAGATAATCCTCTATCTGCATTTTCCAAAACCCGAAATCTGTGCCATCAAATTTCTCGAGTTTCACCCTTCCTTCATCTACGACCATTGCTCCCACTCAAATCTGACTTCCTCTGGATCATTTTTGACTATTTCTGTAAACCACCGTGTATTAGAACACCTCCGTCAACGAAAAAATATCGTCGACAAAATTTTACTATTCACGTAATTCACTATTCATGTAAATAGTAACCTTGCAGAAAATTGACAAAAATCATCGCCAATAGCTCTAATACTAGTTGTTGGGAAATTACACAAATTCCCGATAAGCCAGATTTATGAGAAAACAAGAATAAAAATAACACACAAATTTGATAACGGAGTTCGGCCAATATTGCTTACGTCTCCGGATCTACTGTAGATCTTTTTACTGAAATAGGAGAAATTACATAAGGTGTTTACAACACTCACAACTCACAACCCAATTGCACCTAAGAAAATTACTCTCAATTTTCTCTCACAAAAGCTTTTCTCTAAATTGGAATGAACACTTTGGATGATTAATTCATTACAATTACACATCTATTTATAGGAAAATTCACTCCTTGAATTACTCCTTAAATTAATGGTTCCTTGAATTGCTCCTTTAATTAAGCTCAATGTTTTGCTCCATGTTTTACTCCTTGTTTTGCTCTATGTTTTACTCCATGTTTTGCTCCATGTTTTGCTCCTTAAATTAAGGAGCTTTATAACAATCTCCAACAATATTAAGCATAACGAGGTTACATAATTGATTCTAGAATAAACAACATATCGAAATTGTTTATTTTTGTTCAATATTAATTTGATTCTATCTGAATTGAATTAAAGATTTTCAATCAGAATATGATATAATGATGTATTAATATGAACTAATCTAAAACCGAATATATTGAATTTTTTGGAACGTAGAAGATCAAATTAATATTAAAATTTATTTATAAATTATTTTCATTTATAAAATACGATATACATAACATTTAAATTTAAAATTTGTATATTTTTAGTGAAATTTATTATTTATAGTCACAACTAAGAAAATTAAATGAATAAGGAGCATATCTGTACAATTATTAAATTATTATAAACATTTATATTTATTTTTTAAATTAAAACAGTAATCTAATATAATTATGGTATGTATAATATTTAAATATACTATATTATAAAATAAAATATGTATTTATTTATAATTTAATAGTAATTTAGTCCGAATTAAATATAACGGGTTATAAAACCTATAAATCTAAATACGATCCAAATTTGAATGGATTGTTTACCTTTTAATCTTAATCCGAATTGACTATGAAATTTGTCGATCAAATTCGATCCGAAACCGAAAATTTAAGGGGATTGATAAGATTATTTATTCATCCTTAATTAGTCCTCAATATAGGATATTGTTCGAGTCTAACGAGCTAGATGTGTTCTTATTTTAAGGGATTTATTGAGTGTACGAACGAATCTTATATTGAAAAATTATAAAGAAAAAATTGTGTATATATTTAAGATGTGTTACTCATCCTAATAATTTAATCTTTTGAGTTAAAAAACTAGGTCCAAGTAGTAGGACTTAATTTACATCACATTAGTGCACACAAGATGAATATAAAATATATTTATATTGTTTATATTGAGTTTTAAGTGATAAAAATCTAAAATTTAAAATCTAAGGAGTATAATTTTATTCTATATATAAATTTATTTATAATTATGTAAATATTAAGAACAACAATTTTATTGTAAAAAAAAGGAGAGAGTTCACATGCCAATCCTTATTTGCTTATATATCAACCTTATGTTTATTAAAAAAATTAACAGAATTATTTTAATTATGATGGTACTTACGTGAATTTTTTCAATTAAGTTTTTAGAAAATATAACGATAATAATACTTATAAAAACACCTAAAATTTGGTAAAAATTTCACAATAATTTCAAATTTAATAGTAATATTATAATAACCACTGTAATCCATGATACAATAATGCCCATAAAAGAGAACAATAATAATATCATTCTGCACATAAACTTTTGAGACCTTCATTATATGGCATTTGGAGAAGCATTATTTTTGTTCTCTAACTCTTTTTTTAATTGAACTAATTTAGTTCTTTCTGGATTCGTTCTATTGTTCTCAGACCTTACAATTGAACTAAAATAATTTGGCTCCAATCAATTTTTTTTCTATTGGACCCATCTCATGTCCCTCACTAATATTATTAAAAAAAATTAAAAAAATTGAATATTTAAGAAAAACATGAAGAAAAAAGGTAAGGATTAAATTGAACAAAATATTTTTTTTTAAGAAAAGTTAGATACCCATTTGAGATATTAAATTATTTTTTAAAATTGTCAACCTTTTATTTATCTTCTTCTTAATTCTTTTCCCATATAAATATATATAAGAAATAATCTCATCGAAGAGAAATTAATAAATTAATGGCAGTTGTTCTTCTGAAATTAACTAATTAAACCTTTAATATCAAACTTGATTTCACGATTAATCTTCTCAGTTATAGGCTCGTATATTGTGTTATTGATACAGGGACTTAAAGTGCCAGGGCAGGCAGTTGAGGTAATATTAGAACATTGATATATCTTTGGCTTTTGATACTCTCAAAGAAAGTTTGATGGAGAAAACAAAAACTTATTTTTGATGGTATTTGTTCATTGTTGGATGATTTGCCTCTAGTTTTTGAACGGCTCTCTCAGATGATATCTACCATTGTTTCTGATTTGTGGAATAATTTTAAGAATGCTTTAGGATATATTGCTGAAAATGCCTGACTAATTAATTTGTGCTGATCATCATATGCTTCACATAGCCTTAATTATCGATAATTAATTTGTTTTTTCATGTACTTGTAAATGATATATACCACGATACTACAACAAACGGTTTTTAAGTTTGCTTTTAACTACATAAAATAAAGTTACTGATTTATAGGTCAACCAATATAAAATCTTAAGTTCTTTCTCCAATAAAACCGAATTAAATTTCTACCCTAAAATCGACTTAAAATAATGTAACTCTTAAACATTATTTTGATTATTTTTTGGGTTGAGTTTTCCTCTTATTTAGAGGAGTCTAAGTGAATCATATGTGGTTTAAAAGCCTATGGAATAAGAAGGGCAATTATGTCATTTCATTGTTTTAATTAATAAACTTATTTAAGGTTTGTTGTGTGTGAAAAATTATGAAGAAAAATAATAGTAGTAACAGTTAGAGAAATCTGCAGAAAAGAGAGCAGTTTTTCCCTCTCTAACAAGTCTTCATCAAGTGCTCTGATGGAAGGCCGTTTGTGGTCCGATTAAGTTGATATTTTGCAGGAAGTTTCATGACTAAAGACTCTTTAATCTGTACTGCGTGATTTGGATTTGACTCACTGGTTTGGGAAAATCTGAGCCGTGAACAGTGACTACGAATTGTGTTAGATTTCTCCATTCTCTTGAAATAATTGTTAGTTTTCAAGAAGTGTATTCTTGATGATGTTGTTGATTTTTTGCCTCTAGTTTTACCTAGAGAGAACTGTTGTACAATTGTTTCTTGATAGTGAAAGTTTTGGGTAGGAGTGTCGTGGTTGTTTCCTTCCTACACCGGGAAGGTTTTTCCACGTAAATTGCTTGTATTGATTTTGTGCATGTTTTCATTTTGAGCTCTATTATTTGTTTCCTAAAAGATTCACACAAAGAAGGAGAATAGGTTTAATTCTGCTATTTAGACCTTGATTAAGTTCGAATTGAAATTGTGATTCTCCTAACAAAGTGGTATCAGAGCTATGGTTATTATTGTTGAATTTCTTGTGTTGAATAATGGAAGCAAATTTGAGTAGAATGATTACTTTGAATGGTTCTAATTATCATACTTGGAAAGGAAAAATGGAAGATCTCCTTTATGTTAAACAGTTTCATTTACCGATGTTTGCCTTTGAGAAGCCAGAAAAGTTATCTGAAGAAGAATGGACTTTGTTACATCGACAAGTCTGTAGGTATATAAGGCAGTGGGTAGATGATAATGTTTTGAATCATATTAGTGGAGAAATACATGCACAGTCACTATGGAATAAACTTGAAGAGTTGTATGCTCGAAAAACAAGAAATAATAAAATGTTTCTTATAAAGTAGTTGATGGCTTTAAGGTACCAATATGGAACTCCGTTGACAGATCATTTGAATACGTTCCAAGGAATAATCAATCAGTTAGTTGGAATGGGTATCAAGTTTGATGATGATATTCAGGGTTTGTGTTTATTGGGTACACTGTCGGACTCTTGGGAAACATTTAGAATGTCATTAAGTAACTCAGCTCCAAATGGTGTAATCAATATGGATCTGGCTAAGAGTAGTGTTTTGAATGAAGAAATGAGAAGAAGATCACATGGGTCTTCTCAGTAGTCAGAGATTTTGGTTACAGAAAGAAGAGGGAGGAATAAAAGTAGAGGTTTCAAGAGCAAAGAAAAAGGAAGAAGCCAGTCCAATAAGTTTTCTAATTTTGAGTGTCATCACTGTGGCATGAAAGGACACATCAAAAAATATTGTAGACAGTTGAAGCGGGATAACAAGAAGAAAGACAAAGAACAATAGGGTGATGTTGGCAAGGAAAATGATCGAGTTTCCACTGCTAGTTCAGAAGACTTTCTCGTTGTTTATAATGAAGATGTTGTCAATGTTGCATGTCACGAGATCAGTTGGGTTATTGATAATGGAGGCTCCATTCATGCTACGTCTCGAGAGGACTTCTTTACATGCTATGTCTCGAGAGGACTTCTTTACATCCTATACAACAGGTGACTTTGGGACAGTGAAATTGGGTAATGATGGCTTGGTTAAAGTCATTGGTATTGGAAATGTGTATTTGGAGATGAATAATGGCACGCGGCTACTTCTTAGAGGGGTAAAACATATTCCTGAAATTTGTTTGAACTTGATCTCTCCAGGTAAACTTGATGATGAAGGATATTGCAATACCTTTAGTAATGGTCAATGGAAACTTACTAAAGGTGTTATGGTTGTTGCTCGTGGGAACAAGCATTCCAGTTTGTATATACTGCAAGCGAGACTTTTTAAAGGTGTTATTAATGTTGTGATAGATGAGCTCACATCAGAATTGTGGCATAAGATACTTGCTCACATGAGTGAGAAATGCTTGGTAGTATTGACTAAAAAGAATCTTCTTTCTGGAATGAATGATGTTTGTTTAAGAAGATGTACTCATTGTTTCGCAGGGAAGTAAAATAGAGTTTCTTTCAAGAGTTCCCCTCCTTCAAGAAAACAATACATACTTGATTTGGTACATTTAGATGTATGTAGTCCTATGAAGACAAAAACTTTGGGTGGTGCCAGTTATTTTGTGACCTTCATAGATGATTGTTCAAGAAAGTTATGGGTGTACACCTTGAAGAGCAAAGATCAAGTATTAGATTTGTTTAAATAGTTTCAAGCCTTGTGGAGAGACATACTCGAAAGAAATTGCGGTGCATCAGAACAGATAATGGGGGAGAGTATTCATGTCCTTTTGATGAGTATTGTAGGCATTAGGGGATTCGACATCAAAAGATACCTCCCAAGACTCCTCAGTTAAATGGGTTGGCTGAGAGAATGAACAGGACATTGGTTGAAAGAGTAAGATGTCTTCTTTTGTAGGCTCAGTTTCCAAGATCTTTCTGGGGTGAGACTTTGAATACAGTTGTACATGTTCTTAATCTCACACCATGTGTTCCTCTTCAGTTTGATGTACCAAACAGAGTTTGGACTAGCAAAGATGTTTCTTATGATCATCTTCACATTTTTGGTTGCAAGGCATTTGTGCATATACCAAAAGATGAGAGATCTAAGCTCGATGTGAAGACATGATAGTGTATCTTTATTGGTTATGGTCTAGATGAATTTGGCTATAGATTTTATGATCCAGTTGAGAAGAAACTAGTAAGGAGTTGTGATGTTGTGTTCATAGAAGATCAAACTATACAAGATGTTAAGAAGATAGAAAAAGGAGTCCATCAGTATAGCAATGACTTGATTGACCTAGATCTGGTTCCTTTATCAGTACAGATGGAACAAAATTTTCAAGATGACCAACAGGGTTTAGATGATGTAAATATGCAAGCTCAAACAGATCACCAGACTACTGATCAGTTGTCAGAACCAAAAATTCCACCCAGGAGGTCTACTAGAGACTACCGTCCTTCCACACGGTATGATACAAATGAGTATGTGTTATTAACAGATGAGGGAGAGCCTCAATGTTATGCAGAAGCGATGGAAGATGGAAACAGATCGTACTGGGTTGGTGCTATGGAAGATGAGATGCAGTCATTGTATGACAATCACACGTTTGAGCTGGTAAAGTTGCCTAAGGGTAATAGAGCTTTGAAGAACAAGTGGGTCTACAGGGTGAAGTAAGAAGAACACAATTCACAACCACGATACAAAGCTAGACTGGTCGTCAAGGGATTCATTCAGAGAAAAGGTATTGATTTTGATGATATTTTCTCTCATGTTGTGAAGATGTCTTCCATACGTGTTGTTCTAGGTCTAGCAGCAAGCTTGGATTAAGAAATTGAGCAAATGGATGTGAAAACTACCTTTCTTCATGGTGAGTTGGAGGAAGAGATTTATATGGAGCAGCCAAAGAGTTTTGAGGTTAAAGGAAAAGAGGATTACGTATGTCGGTTAAAGAAAAACCTCTACGGGTTGAAGCAAGCACCTAGACAATGGTATAAGAAGTTTGAGTCAGTTATGGGGGAGCATGGTTACAAGAAGACTACTTCTGATTATTGTGTTTTTGTGCAAAAATTCTCTGATGATGATTTTATCATTTTATTGCTCTATGTTGATGACATGTTGATTGTTGGTAGAAATTCTTCAAGGATTGATAATTTGAAGAAGCAGTTGAGTAAATCCTTTGCCATGAAGGACTTGGGACTAGCAAAACAAATTCTTGGTATTCGAATTTGTCGAGACAAGAAAAGAAAGAAGTTGTACATGTCACAGGAACGATACATCAACAAGGTACTTGAAAGGTTTCCTATGGATAAAGCTAAAGTGGTTTCTTCTCCTTTATCTAATCACTTTAAGTTGAGATCGAGTCAAGGCCCTTCAATAGATAAAGAGAAGAAAGATATGGAAAAGGTTCCATATGCCTCAGCATTAGGAAGCTTAATGCATGCAATGGTGTGTACGAGGCCAGACATAGCTCATGTAGTTGGAGTTGTTAGTCATTTTCTTTCGAATCCAGGAAGAGAGCATTGGGATGCAGTAAAGTCGATTATGAGATATCTTCGAGGTATTTCCAAGTTAACACTTAGCTTTGGAAGTAAAAAACCAGTGTTAGTTGGATACACTGATTCAGATTTGGCAAGAGATGAAGATTCTCATAAGTCTACTTCAGGTTATCTAATTACTTTCTCTGGTGGAGTAGTTTCTTGGCAATCAAGATTGCAAAAGTGTGTTGCACTTTCTACTGCAAAGACGGAGTTTATTGCAGCAACGAAAGCCTGTAAGGAGTTGTTGTGGATGAAACAAGTCTTGAGAGAACTTGGTTTCAAGCAGTAGAAATATGTGTTATTCTACGATAATCAGAGTTATATTCACCTAGCGAAGAACTCGACATTTCACTCAAGATCAAAGCATATTGATGTGAGGTATCATTGGATAAGAGATACACTTAACAATAAGTTGCTTGAACTTGAGAAAATTCATACTAATGAGAATGGATCTGACATGTTGACAAAAGCAGTGTCAAGAGAAAAACTTGAATTTTTTTGTTCAATTGTCAGGATGGCAGATCCCTCCATCTAATTAGAAAATGGGGAGATTTGTTGGGTTTTCCTCTTATTTAGAGGAGCTCAAGTGAAGCCCATGTGGCTTAAAAGCCCATGGAGTAAGAAGGGAAATTATGTAATTTCATTGCTTTAATTAATAAACCTATTTAGGGTTTGTTGTGTGTGAAAAATTATGTAGAAAAATAAGAGTTGCAACAGCTAGAGAAATCTGCAGAAAAGAGAGCATTTTTCCCTCTCCAGCAAGTCTTCATCAAGTGCACTGATGGAAGGCCGTTTGTGTTCCGATTAAGCTGAAATTTTGTAAGAAGGCTCATGACTCAAGAATATTTAATCTGTACGGTGGGATTTGGATTTGGCTCATCGGTTTGGGAAAATCTGAGCCGTGAACAGTGACTACGAATTGGGTTAGATTTCTCCATTCTCTTGAAATAATTGTTAGTTTTCAAGAAGTATATTCTTGATGATGTTGTTGATTGTTTGCCTCTAGTTTTACCTAGAGAGAACTGTTGTACAATTGTTTCTTGATAGTGGAAGTTTTGGAGAGGAGTGTCGTGGTTGTTTTCTTCCTACACCGGGAAGGTTTTCCACGTAAATTACTTGTGTTGATTTTGTGCATGTTTTCATTTTGAGCTCTATTATTTGTTTCATAAAAGATTCATACAAAGAAGGAGAATATGTTTAATTCCGCTATTTAGACCTTGATTAAGTTCGAATTGAAATTGTGATTCTCCTAACATTTTGCTATGTATGTTTTAAATCACATAGCAATATAAAGTAACTAGAATATGTTTAAAATGATTTTTTAAATATTTTATTCATTTAAAATTTGATTATTATTTACTTAAAGAACCATTATAACAAAAAATAAATCACATACAATACATATATACAAATTTAACTTAATTACAATATCATTAAATATTATAATTAAATATACATGTATATGGTATATTAAATATGAAATTGCATATATCTATTATTATGTCTTATTATTTACAAGATAAGCCCATAATATTTTCATTCTAACTCTTCTTATGATCTTATGATTTGTAGTATGTGTTGTACCTATTTTTTTCATAAATAACTATTGTAGTATGTTTTACTCCAATCAAATAACTATATGTAATTAAATTTAAAATAATAATTTAACATCATTAGTACATTAAATATATACCAATAAATATGCATGTATTATAACCTATATATTTCAAAAGTTGATAGGTAGAACTAATGCTACATGAAAGAGATTATTTTCTTTAATTTATTAATTGATTTATATGACACTATTTTTTCTATAAGTCTAATATGGAAGTTAAGAAAACACTAGCAATATTTTCCAACTTTTTTTTAAGCATCAGGTAAAAATAATATATTCTTTTAAATAACTATAATTCGTATGCTCTTAATTAGGACGCTAACTCTAGTCCTTTAAACATGTCGAAGTGAATTTTATGTTATTGATTTACAACTCATTGGCAAAATAATATATATTAATTAACTATTTTTTAATTGATGTGATATATAATTTATTTTCAATTCAAAAATAATTAATTCAATATAAATATTATTTGTTCACAAATGATTTGAATGATCTAATATATTCATTAAATGTATACACATAAATAGTATGAATGGTAGAGGCTCACAAATGATTTAAAGTAGTATTAATTAATTAATTTAAGATGTTTATGTATAAACTTTATTATATTTTATGTTTTATTTTAAATAATTTTTATAAAAGATTACAATAAAATGTTAACATAAAAACTCTAAATTTTGTATAAGATAAAAAAAATTAATCTCCAACTCCCTAAATTTTTTTATCTCCACCCAATACATAAATATTATTATTCAATACAAATATGATTTACTCGTAAATAAATTAACTAGACTTAACTCGTTCATTAAATGTGTAAATATGAATGGTATGAATTATAATCTAAATAATTATACTAATTATTAGAATGTAATAATATAAAATCAATACATAATAGAACTATTAAAATGATTATTCATAAAAGAAATTATTATAATAATATTTTAATATTTACTAGTATTAAAAAAATCAACAAAACATTATAAAAAACGAAGAATGAAAAGAACGACCACCAAAAGCTTGAATTCTAGTTTTTGGACATGTCCGTATTGGTTATTCGAATTTTATAAGTATATATAATTATATTTATTGTTAGCAAGAATAATTATTGTTTAAAATTTTTCCTTTTATAAAATAAAAAATATAAAATTATTTAAATATAAAATTTTAAGTTGTTTTATTATAACAAGTTGAAAATTTTATCTTAAAGTTTTGTAAATTGATTTATATTTATAATCTAAAATATAAAGTAATTAATTTATTACTAAAAAATAAATATAATATAATAACTATTTTATTAGTGATATAATCCAAACACAATATAAATATGAGTAATTTAATTTAATATTAATAAAATTTGTATAAATTTATTTAATAAATAAGTCAAATAAAATAAAATATGCATATTAACTTTTTTAATTAATATTTTTATTATTATTTAAGAATTTAATATCACATAAATACAATAGACAATTTAATTAAACTTAATAAGTATTTTTAACTTAAAAATAATATTTATTAATTGACTACTATTTAATTGATATTATTTATAATATAATTTTTATACAAAAATAGTTAGTTTAATCCAAATATGATACGTACTTAAACGAATTGAATGAATTTAACTCGTTCATTGTGTAAGCATAAATCACATGAATTATTATTTTTACAAAACTTAAAAAATAATTTATAAAAAATATATTAAATATAAGAGTATTTTAATATTTGTTTGGAAGAAAAATATTGAGAGATATAATGAATAAATTATGAAGTATTATTTATTTATTTCTCAGTATTTTTTAAATGTATTTACAACAATATAAATAGGATTATGAGTTAGACTAATACATTATTATTACAATATGTACACCATTATTATAGTCTATACAGAACTACTATTACAACATGTACACAACTACTATTATCTAAAATTCTACAAATCTATAGTACCCCTAAGTTGATTTGTAGATTTGTAGAATTTTAGAAGTGTATAGCGGATCAAATACGCACAGTTTAGTCAATTTGTAATTTGATCTAATCCATATGTTTTATGAATTTTATAATCCATAATAAATCCACACATTGTAATCATCAAATTCAATCTATTGTATAGCGAATTAATTCATAGCAATCCTTACAATCCATTAAATAATATTTTTCATGACCATATAATTTTTTAAAATAAAAACTTATGATAATTATAAATTTACAATTATAAATCCACACATTTGTTTGATTAATATATCTAAGTTTGTTTGAATTTGAGAATACAATATATATTATATATCAAATAAAAATGAATATTCAAAGAATATTAAAATATGATGGGGTGTGATTGAAGTATAGATATTAAAAATTAAATCAGAGTAAATATTATAAAAAAAATCCAAAAGACTCATGTAATTTAATTATTTTGTTATGAGTTATTGTATAATAATTAATAGAAAAATTATTTAATAAAAAGTCTCATAGAATTTATACAAAAAACTAAAATAAATATTTTAATATATACCAATTGAATCAAATTTATTTAACTTCAAAAATATAAATTTATAATTTAATTCATATCTATAAATTTTAAATTTCTTTATCAAATTTAATATAAGATCAAAAATTAATATCATTCATAATTTGTTGGTAGATTTTGCAGATTGATTGTACACTCATATTTTATTTTTAGGTGTCGTTTGGTTCAAAATGAGAATAAAATTGAATATAAAGGAAATAATTTTGTTTTGTTTTATCACTGAAATCAAATAAGAAATTAGTATTAGAGTGTTTAATTTACAAATTATAGAATAGAATAGAAAATACTATATATTACCTTAATACTCTTATAATGAGTAAAGTTTAAATAATATAATTTAATTATTATTTTTTCATCAGATAAAATATATTATTGAAATCATTATTTTTCTAAATAATTATTACTTAAAAATAAAATATATTATTAAAATTATTATTTTTCTAAATAGGATTTAAGATTTTGATATTTGAGATTTAAAGATTTGAGGTTTAGTGTTATATTTGTGAGTTAAGGATTAGAGTTAAAATTATTATTTTCTAAATAGAATTTTGAGATTTGAGATTTGAATTTTGGGGTTTAGGGTTATGTTTGTGGGTTAATGTGTGAGGTTAAAATTATTATTTTTCTAAATAAGGTTTAGGATTTTAGGATTTTAGATTTGAGATTTAGTGTTTATGTTTAAAGTTTAGGGTTAAAATTATTATTTTTATTAGGGTAATTATATTTTAAATTGAAGTAAAATTAGAAAAAAAAATTGAGATAATAATAAAATCACGATTCTTTAAGAAAATAAAAAATTCTAATTCATTCTATTTTAAAAATAGATTTCATTATATTCAAATATTTTAATTAATTTTTATTTTATTACGTTCCACCGTACACGAGGTTAGTCTTAGTCGACTATGTTTGAAATATTTGCTAGACATAAAATATAATTTTGGAAAGACAAAAATTGATTTATCGTAAAAATGAATATTGACTGTCAACCCACCTGTTCTTGACTAGTAATATTAACTAATCAGACTTTTGTGTTGATCATTGTTGACGGGTTTAACTCCAAAGTTGACCAAACAATGGAGTATACTTCATGTTTTATAGGATTTGGATTTTGCATTTTGCTGATATCTAATTTTTACCATAAAATAAAATTTAATATCTAATTTTTTAAAATATATAATTTTATTTTTAATTTTTTAAAATTTAATATATTTTAATCTCTAATCTTTTTAATAAAATAAAATCTAATCCCTAATTTTTTAATAAAAACTGTTAAATTTTAAAGTTTATGAATAATAAATTAAGAATTTTAAAAGTTTTTTAATTAAATGTTAGTACCCATTGAAATACAAAATCCTACCTCATATATTCTATAACATATTAAACACTTTTTTTAGCAATTTATATTACATAGTCTTAACTTCATTTGATTTTATAGAGCTAACTTTATATGAAGTATCTTGAATGAGGTCTGACTTGAATCATATAACTGCGTTTGTTGAGAAAATAAGTCTCACATCGACCAAGGATCAACATAAGAATTGATTTATAAGCCTCATCAGTTATCACCTTTGTAAGCGCGTTTACATTCTACTCAATATCTTTTATTTGTTTATCATTTATGAGCTAAATAACTTCATCTATATATTTTTTTTTGTCTATTGATCAGCTTAATTTGGGATTTTTTTTCTTTTTGTTCATTTCGTTTTATGCATTTTTGAAAATTCTAAAAATGATAGAAGGTTTTGGCTAATTTAAGTTATAGATACACTGATCAATGATCTTTATGATATTAATGTTTCTTATAATAACTAAAGATTTGATAAGTATGGTTCTATATTGAATTGTATGTATAAATTATTTTTATATTAGTTCAATCTATTTTTTTCTACAAACAAACCGCATATTACACATATTTTTTCTTCTTATTTTTCTATATGCAAAATTCAAAAATTATATACTATATTAATTAATTAAAATAGAACCTATATAAAAAATTTATGAATATCAATAAATAATATGAAGTTATTATTGAAATTGTTGAGCTCCTAGTTGATAAAAGAAGAAAAAATGTTGAAGATAACGTAAAATGAATCAAATATCATTAAAATTGTATTTAATAACTAAAAATGATGAAAAATATGTTGTTAATATTTCAATAAGCACTACTACAAAAATGAGGTGTTATTCTCTTTTTTTACTCCAACTTTTTTTCATATATATATATATATATATATATATATATATATATATAGCATAAAAAAATCAAAATATAAATAATAATACAAATAATTAAAAATTTAAATATAATTAATTATTTAATAATTAAATTTATTACAAAAACAAATAATATATATACAATACACATAGTTAACTTAAATTACAAATAAAATAATGTCGTTAAAGTGTAATTGGATTGTGTAAGCAAGCTTGGTTGACTTAGAATCATTAACATTGTGACAAGGAAACTGGACAAAAAACAGTTGATCCATATAACAATTCATTCTCCTATATACATGAGCACGTAAACATCCATCAAACAAGCAGTCTAAAATTTAGAGACATACAAATGAAGAAGTTAAATCATTATAAATATTACCATCAAAAAGAGATTACCACAGTGACATCCGAATGATATAACCTTTCGAACTCATATTAACACTTTATTAATCAATTGTCTATAAATATGAAGTTATCTAGAATCTCTCCTGGTATTTTTAATGCTATAATGAGCTCTAAATATGAAATCAAGTGTAACTCTGATTTGTTACTTGACTTGTATGAATTTTGGTGCCCATGAACATATTACAAAATTGTTCCATACGTTTAAGGGCACTAAAACTCGTACAAGCTAAGTAACAAATCAAAGTTACACTTAATTTCATATTTAGAGCTCATTATAGCATTAAAAATACCAGTAAAGATTCTAGATAACTTCATATTTATAGACAATTGATTAATAAAGTGTTATCATAATGTTGTCATAAGGAAAATAGGCAAGAGAGATGAGATGAAGTTTGGGCCAAAAATAGGTCCATAAAACAATGCATTCCCCTAAATACATGAGCATATAACCATCCATAAAAAAATCCATCAAACAAGAGACTTCAGACACAGGAATAGAGAAATTAAATCATTAAAAAAATTACTGTTATGTTGTCATATGCTATTCAAGATCATCAGAATCTTCTCCTGATTCTTTTTGTGATGATATAATTTGAACTATGTGTTCTGCCCATTCTTCTTGTAAATCATCAAAACAAATTTAGTCGTAGCCCGTCTTGTTCTAACCAAAGAACTACACGTATTTAAAATCAAAATAAGAATGTAATTTCATGTATTTACAAAAAGTAACTCAAATATGTTAAAAACTTTTCCGTATATGGGTAAAAGATATTACCACATCATCAATTGGAATTTTGATATTTGTAATGATTTCGCTCATAAACTTCATGACATAATAACCATACATGACTCCATTTTTTTGTTGTGGAACCTACAAAAAATAAGTGTACATGATTTTTCATATTCAAACATCTTTATTATTCAATTATAAAATTAATAAATTTATTAATATTCGCTTGTACATACCATAACTTTTGTCCATATAAGCTTAAGAGATTTTTTAAGGGCAATTCCCCTAAATTTGTTCCACAACTTACATGCCCTATCAAGGTTTAAAACAGTTAGTTTTTATTAAATATTACAAAAAATAATAGAAGAAACTAATATCTAGCTATAACTCTTACATTTCAACAATTGTTTTTGTATCTTTACTCAATTCTATGGAAGCTGAGTCACAATACCAAGAATGATTATTGAACAGATCAATGATTACTAACATTTAATGATCTTGGCCTTGTTCAAACCTTAGTGACCAAGGGATTATCAACTTTTGATTTCTGTTAAGCGTTAATGCTCTATCATATAATTGTTTAGCTTTGATGCTAACATACTCCTCTTGATATTGATTGACATATGAAAAATCATAGAACAATGCTAAATGTGATGAGTGATTATGTTGAAGTCGATAATAGCATGCCCTATATAAAAGATATATATATAAGTAGATAATATAAATATAATTATATATGTTCTACATAAATGAAAGAAAAATAAATATATTAAGGACTCACCTTATCCACACTTGAATTTTACTTAAATCGATCCTTTGATATTCAAATAGTTGCAATATCCACTCGATTGATATATAAATTTTGACCGAGGTCTACACCAGAAATTTCTATAGGAGATGGCACAGTTCATCCATCATTTATGCTAGATGCCCTCCCAACAATAGTCATCAAAGTGCCAAGATTTTTGCGGAAGTTTAAAGCATAATCATAACTATACTTTTTCCAATGCTTCTTCTTGAATGACTTCGTACGAGATGATTGGCCACTAGACATAGATTTAGCACGAGATACTTGCTTTGTATCTCTTAAATGTTCTGCGTTTAAGAGTTATGGTATAATAGACTAAAAAAACACATTATATATGTTAGTAACAATAAAAGATATAATAAAATAATAGTAGTAAACAAGTGTTATCTTTTAAGTCAAAAAATAGTACCATGTCAAAATTTAGAACAATGTGAATCGACGGTAAAGCTACATACTGTCCAACTGCCTCTTGGACCGTGGTAGCATCATAAGGCACAAGTAGTGGACAATCATGAAGCAATGATTGATCAATTACTATTCGCCAATGATTAGGCAAATATTGATTATGAATCATTCGATCATCGCTTAATTGTTGTACCGTTCCAATAGCAACAAAGTTCATTGACGAAGGATGTTTCAACAAACATTTCATATTCTGTAAAACATTTAAGTGTTATATATACAAAATAAAACATATAATAAGAAATAAAAATAATAGATTATATACACCATAAATTAAAATCTTACCACATATGATTCATCAAATAGAGGAGGACTCTCATGTGGGGTAGCTATTGGATGTACATTCTCACCAAAATGTTCATCGTGGTTTGATTGATGGTAAGAATGCGCAGATTGCATTGGAGAAAATGAACCACTACTTGATTGCATATGCATTCCTGGCATATAGGGAGGACCAATAGGATGAATATATCCCATACTAGATGTAGTTTGAGTGCAGTGAGATTGCGTGGGTGGCATGGCTGGCATGAATGGTGGCCTGCCTGTCATGGATGGTGGCATGCCTAGCATAGATGGTTGCATGCTTGGCCAATATGGTATGCTCTGGTTGTAGAATGATGTCATGTCTGACATGTGTTATGCTTGATATTCTTTTAAAGTGGAAATCTCACTTAACATTGAGGTCTTAAAGAAGTTGAATTCTTCTTCAATTTTAGTGTACTTCTCCTTATTGACCGTCTAAGGATTTTGTTTTGGGATGTTAAAATACTCCATATAACCATCATATTAGCTACCTTCCCTAACATGACCAGAATGGTCGTGTCCGAATGCATGATATAGAGCATCTCTCCCAGGCTCTTTGATTATTTCACCCCTGGATATTTTTTCTTGAACACCTCTCTACAAATAATAAAGCACACAAACATATCATTCATTATTACATCAATTATTAAAAATCATTAAGAATTTTTATCAACTAAAATTACTAACCAAATTATTTAGCTGTTCTTCTCCTCACTTAGTCATCGGTCTTGAATTCTTCGTTTTGGGAGTCTTTGTTTCTATGTACAATTCAGTTCGGGTAATAAGTCTACCCAATTCAACTTCCTACATAAATTATGAAAATTTTATTAACAATGACATGAAATTAAATTGAGGAAAATAAATATAAAAATATTTATAAATTAACACAAATTAATAATACCATTCTATATCTAACTTCAGGATTTGAAGACCTCCCAGTATGGTTAGGAAAAATGTTATGCATTTGTATATTCTGATGTTCTTCCCTAATAATTTGAAATTCATCTGAACATTTATAATCCACAAAGTCTTTCCAAACTTAGGTGTATCCAATGGTGTCTTTCAGGGATTTTGTAGACCTCTACCTTATAAAGTAGTTCCAAATATGGAAACATATAATTTCTTGCCAATATGGAAGTCTTGTATTCCTTCCATGCCTTATTTGCAATCTTATAACACTTAAGTTTCCAATTGTCATCGAATTTGTAACGATTTTGTAAAAACACAGTACAAAAGATTAGATATAATACAAAAAAATATAATATATGTAATTGATTATAAAATATAAGAGACTTACACAAATATTTATCCATATTTTAAACTTTTCTTCATCGTCAACCTGAGACCAATCATTTATATTGATTGGTATATTGGACTTCACAAATCGACCAATAGAGGATTTCAATTGTTGGCCATTTGATGCTATTTTTCCCCTATTGGATTACCAATAGCATCAAATAGAACAAGTATTCTATCATCTGGATTAAGTAGAGCATCAGGTATATTTGTCCAACCCCTTCTTTTCAAATACCCCAATGGATCATTTGGATTTACAAGATCTGTTACCCGAGAATCCATAAAATATCTGCAAACAATGAAGAAATATAAATTAATTGACAATTTAGGAACATACATATATATAAGAGTTATTACAACAATATAGAACATACGTTATGTTTAATTAGGTTGTTGATTGTATACATATATTCCTTCACAATCACTTCGAGCCCATGACGAAGAATCATCATCATCAAGTAGATCATCACATACATTAGGCAATTTATTTGAGAAATTATTAATATTGGTTAATGTATCAAGCATAGGGTCGTCATCTTCTAAAGCATCACGATGGTAAAACTCTTTTTGTGGAGGTGTTAACACAACAGACCATCTTGTGTCAATTTGATTGTTCATGTAAAATACTTGTTTTGCACGAAGTGCTAACATGAAAGGATTATCAGTGTGACTTATCTTGGATAAATTTACAAGGGTAAATCCAAAATCATCTATTTTATATCCAATATTAATAACATCTTCGACCCAATCACACAAGAAAACTGTTTCATGGAAGACCTCATAAACCAATTCCCAAATCTCTTGTATTATACCATAATATGTTCTATCAGAAAGTACAAGATTAACATCTTTTGAACTAGAAAATTGCACAGTTTGTGCAACCATCTTCACACCACTATTTTGATCTACTCGGATTTTGTCTGTAGCTTGAGTCGTAAACCTCGATCCATTTATTGTGAAACTATAAAATGATTTGACATCGAATTTTGGTCCATGTGCAAGCCATTGTAAACTTTTTGATATTTTATAATTGGATTTCTTGAGTTCATCTCGAATCTATGTATACAGAAACATTAGAGCAAAGTTTTAAAACATTGAATAGATCTAGGAACAAACATGCATGAATTTTTGTTTGTGACACTTACATGGTTGCGAAACCAATTAATAAGCTCTCGCTTATGTTCATCATACAACCATTTTTCTCCTCTCTTTTTTTATAACGAAGATCGATCTTCAATAAGTTTGAATACATCTTGTAATGTTATTAAAGATATATGAAGTATATATCATCATTAATAGTTAAATAAAAAATATGTTTTTGCATAAATGGAAAGGTTGAACACAAATTACTCTATGTACAATTGTGCCTCATTATTATTTACCAAAATGATTCGGTGTGCTTTATCCCATCGAGTGCGATCAATAAAAAAATTCTTACTTCCACCAAGCATAGGGTTACCTACTTGGATCATGTGACATTCTAAGAACAACTTGTTCGTAGGATTCCAATTTCAGTGTAACCACTAAAGTATTCAAAACAAAACTCAATGGCCTCTTCAGCAATGTAGCATTCCACCATGCATCCTTCAAGTCAATTTCTATTATTTACATATCCTTTAAGAACTTGCATATATCTCTCAAAAGGATACATCCACCTTAAGTAAGTAGGATCACACAATTGAACCTCTCGAACTAAATGAGCACATAAGTGAATCATTATATCGAAGAAAGAAGGAGGAAAATATTTTTCAATTAGACACAAAGTCTTTACAACATCTTTCTGTAAAAAAATTAACTTGTCAATTGATATAGATTTCTTGCATATTGTATTGAAGAATGAACAAAGCCGAATTATTGATAATCAAACATGTTTTGGAAGAATTGATTTAATAACAACTAGTAATAACTTTTGCATTAAGATATGACAGTCATGTGATTTCAATCCATAAAGTTTCTTATCGGTGATAGACACAAAATTTATTAAGTTGGATGAGTAACCATCATGAACTTTCAGATCCTCCAAACATTTACAAAACACATCCTTCTCTTTTGTTGACATTGTATATGATGTTGGTGGTAAGTATGTTCGATTCTTATCATTTTCCATCCTTGGTTCCAATTCAGGTCGTATGCCTAGTTTCTTTAAATCCAATCTTGCTTTAATTCCATCCTTTGTTTTTTCAGGTATATTAAGTAAAGTACCAATCAAGCTATCACATACATTTTTCTCAATGTGCATGACATCTAAGATGTGACAAATGTGTAGGTCTTTCCAATAAGGTAATTCCCAAAATATTGATTTTTTATTCCAACAATCATGGTAAGTCGGTTCAAACTCTTTTTCATTTTTACCATTTTCATTAGTTGACCTCTTTCATTTCCCTACCTTAGTGAGTTTTTTTTCATCTTTCCATATCGTTTGAATGTCATACCATTCAATTGCCTTAATATCTTAATACCTCACAAAGGTCGGGTTGCATGATCACGATCTTCTTCACCATCGAACGATTTCTTTTGGTATCTAAACTTATGTACAAATGACAAAAATCTTCTATGTCTTCTATAAGACATCTTTCGTCCATGAACAAGATAAGTTGCAGAAGTTCCATCACTACATATAGGTCATCCCTTGTAACCTTTTGTTGCATGTCCTGATAAGTTTCCATAGGTAAGAAAATCATTAATTGTCCATAAAATGACCCCCTTCAAGTTAAAGTGTTCTTCTTTATGTGCATCATAAACATTTACATCATCATTGCACAACATCTTTAAATCATCTATCAGAGGCTGTAAATATACATCAATATCAACACCGGGTTATTTCGGTCTTGAGATCAATAATGTTAACATCATGAATTTTCTTTTCATACACAACCAGGGAGGAAGGTTATATGTTACCATAATTACTGGCCAACAACTATATCTACTACTAAGGGAACTATGTGGATTAACTCCATCAGCAATAATGGCAAGACGAAGATTACGTGGATCAGATGAAAGTTGATGAGATAAATTATCTACTACTTTCCAATTTGGAGAATCACAAGGATGACGTAGCACTCCATCATCAGATCGATTATCTAAATGTCAAGTCAACATCTTTGATGTATCTTTACTATTGAACAACCTTTGAAAACAAAGAATCGGAAGAAAGTACCAAAGAATCTTTGTAGGCACGCCTTTCTTATGTGTTGTCTCATACTCCATCATCGGATCGATTATCTATCATCGGATCGATTATCTAAATGTCAAGTCAACATCTTTGATGTATCTTTACTATTGAACAACCTTTGAAAACAAAGAATCGGAAGAAAGTACCAAAGAATCTTTGTAGGCACGCCTTTCTTATGTGTTGTCTCATTTGTACCATGCTTCCATCTCGATTGTTTACAAATCAGACACTCATCTAATGTCTCATATTATTTTCTATAAAGAATGTAATCATTTGGACAAGCGTGAATCTTATGATATTTCATGCCAAATCGACTAAGAGATTTCTTCACTTCATACATTGAAGATGGCAATTCAATACCCTTAAGAAACATATCGACTAGTAGATTTAGTAATTTTGTGAATCCCTTGTTAGAAAAATCATGTTTTGCCTTCACATTGTACAAATGAACCAATCCCGACATTTTAGTGTATTTTTTGTATTTTGGATACAACGATTTTTTGGCATCTTTTATAAGTTTTTTAAGGTTTCAGGATCATCCTCACGTAGTTCATCTTCAACACTATGAAACATTTTTTTTCTGTATGTACATTATGATAAGATGTATGTAATCCACTTACATTCTTATTTACCTCTTCCCCATGAGTATTATCAATATTTTCTCTATGATAATACCAACATTTATAGCTCAAAAGAATACCATTACAGATAAGATGATACTTAACCTCGTCAAATTCATGAATTCGCTCATTTTTACATTTAACACATATACATCGAATCATATTAGTTCCAATATTACTATTTCTACAAGCAAATTCTATGAAACTTTCAACTCTAGAAATATAGTCCTCCTAAATTCTACATTTTGACATCCAAGATTTTTCCATTTTCTATTAATGACATTAATTAAGTATATTAATTATGTATCCAATGAATATATTTCAAGTATTATTATATATAAATCTCTAATTATTAGAATATATATCAAAACATACATAATACAAAACAGTTATCATTTTAATCATTTTACAAATGTATTATTTTTACTTAATAAAACATTATAATCCACATACAGTAAATATTATAATTCATCAAACCCATAACATTCAGATATTATTTCCATAGAAAATAAGCTAAACATATAATAACAAACATAATAAAAAACATACATAAATCAAAAATTTATACAAAAAAAAAAAAAAACTGAATAATAAGCTACAAAAATTAATACAAATACTTACAATAATGTTATGAAGTGACTAAATGAAGGAAATGAGAAAGAAAATGGTGTTTTGTAAGTGAGAATAAGTGAAAAAATGAGTATAATTTTTTTTGAGTATTTTGCTAAAAAAATAGTAGATCTGAAAGATAATAAGAAGAAGAATATAACACACAAAATGACGTTGAAAATGGTGGTCGGAGGTGACCGTAAATTGAGAAAAAGGGTGAATGAGCACGGTTTTGGGAGAAATGGAGAAGAGAAATGAATTTTTTTTGAGTTTCTGCAGTGTAGAAGAGAGTCGAACGATAATATTACGTGGATAACGTCGGTTGACGCAACAAACCGACACTATCTACGCAATTTGAAATTGATTTTTTTTCAATTATTATTTTATTTAAACTCTTATATATATATACGTACTCTAGAAAAAGAAAAAAAAATAATTTTGCAATAATATTTAAAACAAATACACAAAATTAAATAAAGATATATTTTACGTATGTATATAAATTTAAATATCCAAACAAATAAAAAAAATTATATTATTTTAAAAACTAATTGTCTAAAAAAAAGAAAAAATTATACTATATATATATTTATATATCCAACTTAAATTTTAAAGAGTCAAATAAAATAATAATTGACCTAAAAAATTTAAATTATAAACTGCATGCATTTTTTAATTTAAAAAATACACGTAAGACATAGCGTCGGTTGATGTGGTGAACCGACGCTACACACGTGGATAACGTCGGTTCTACACGTCAACCGACGCTACGTCTTATGTGGATAGCGTCGGTTTTACACTGAATCGACTTTAAATTCATTATATGTCGAATTTTTCCAAAAACTGATTTTACACAGCGACTTAAATACCTTTTTTTATAGTAGTTAAGAAAAATAGTAAAAAATATTACAAATGTCTTTAATTAAAGGTACATGTATTCTAATATGCAAAATATATATAATAAAATAAAATATTGTATTAAATTAATATATTTTATTAAATATATATATCATAATACTTAAAAAATAAAGATAAAAAATATATAAAATAAATTTATGATTTATTAAAATAACAAACGTTAGCCAAACTGTACAACTTTATTCACTCATCGCTTTAGGTCGGCAACTAGAGTTGTGGGCTCATCGAGCTAAAATTGAGTTATCCTCTTTAAGAATGAAGTGATCGAGGTTTGGGAGTATATGTGAACACCGTGTAATGGGTATTAGACTTTGTCGATAAAGTTTAGTGCAAGCAAAGAAATTGTCACAAACTTTTGTCATTTGTCATTTGCCTCAATTGCTCCTAATAGCCCGTTTTAGATCACCTTAGAATGTGTTTCTATGCAAGATATATGTCATCTTTGTATTAGCACTGAAATTATTTATTATTATTTGAGTATATCATAACATAATATTTTATATTAATAAAATGTAAGATTAATGTAATAAATTTTTTGAAAAAAATAAATATTCATAAAACGAAAAAGTAATATGATTAATGAGAAATATATTTAAAAAATAATAAATAACATTTTTAAATTAGAGGGTACGTGGTAGATCTTTATTAAAAAAAAATTATTTAAACCTTTTTAATTGCTAAAATTTTAGAAGTGTCCATTCAAATGAAATGTCTATATAACCCATAAATTTTATGAACATATTTCATATTATAATATTTATTTTTTTGTTGGTAAGAGATATTTCATTTAAGGTTAATTAACTTAAATGATAAGTAAAGTTATAAAAAATAAAAATAAATAAAAAATATTTATTAATAATAACTATAATTATTTACGATAATTATGAATCTATTAATAACAATTTTAACTCGTGAGTATATTAAATATAATAAATAATATACCAGTGTGAATGAAATAAGTCATTTGTGATCTCTAAAATTTACTAATTGTAAACACAAATTGCTTAGCACTTATAATAAAATCGCTTTGTTTTTGGACCAAATGAATAAACAGCGCTTTCTTAATCCTTGACTCTGTGTGCAGCTTATTGGTGGAGGAAGCAAGCAAGCAGCTACCAGTCTACCATATATGGTGGAATGTAAATATTGGAGAAAATGGTCGACTAGTTGTGAACTTGAGATCGATTAAAAATAAACAAAAGAAGATATGAAAGGGTTAGGTACACGTAGGAAGTTTATTTATTTATTTAAATAAAAAAATATTTTTTTAAAGAATTAAAAACAAAATTATATATAAACTGAAGTGTTATCGTATGGTAAATTATTATTTTTTAATTATTCCATCACTTTAACTTTTAGAATTTAATATGTTTAAATTTGGATTACGTGGCTGGATATAAAATTCAAAATCAAAAATTCAAAATGTGTGTGCTTGAAAACTTATTATCACCTTTTCACCCTTTGAATTATCTACGCTTACTCCACAGCGAAGGCTTGTATTATTAATAATTTTCTTTCACTATAAAAGAAAATACAATTTCAACTAAAAGAAAAAAAAAAGTATAATTCCAAAGATCAGTGTGTATCCTCCTCTTAATTTCCACTCTCTTCCTTCAGTTATGGCAGCAAAGCTTATGAACTCTGTTCAGTATGACCGTTACGGTGGCGGAGCCGTTAGTTTGAAGGTATTTTCTTTTAATTTTATTATTATTATTATTATTATTTTCTTCAATCAAATTGTCTTTATTATTATTGGAATTATTTTAATTTGGGATTTTAGATTATAAAATTACCCAATTGTCTTTATCTTTTTTGGTAATATTATGGATGATCACTAAAATTATTTTCGAAATTCATTGCTTTTGAAAATATATAGAACTTTTTTTCTTTCTTTCTATTTTGATGGGTAGTTTGGAAGCAGATTTTGATCTTAACTGGCTAGTTCTTACTAGTTATGTTGAGCATCTAGCTATATGTTTAGATTTTGATTTTAATTAATGAAAATTCTCTCTTTAAAAAAAACACACACACACACACTATGATGTATTTAGAAACAAGGTTAAGAGATTAAAAACAACACAAGAACAAGAGAGATGAAGGTTTTGGAATGATCTTGATAATGAAAATGATCATTAACCCGATCGTAATATTGTGTTTGTGGGTGCGAATCTCACAAGTAATTTTGATAATAACAAAATTTGATCATTTAATTTGCAAGTAATCAAACGGACGAAGCCACGTAGAAGTCCGATGTGACACGTGTCTCCTTTAACTTATGTGCAACTGTTTTTTTTTTCTTTCCTCTTTATCATTTATAATTTTATTTTTATTTTGCAAAAATGCTTAGTAATTTCTCTCTTGGATATTTTAGTAAAATTATCACGGACTTGTGTTATTTTAATTTTGTAATCCTTTGATAATAATATATTACTTTTGTTTCCTTTAAGTTAGGTACGTTCAATCCAGTAATTATTAAATGAAGTAAATTTAGTATTTTTTTTTTAGATAATAGTTAAGTTTTCTTCAAAATAATATTAAAAATCTAAAAAAAATATACAGAAAAGAAAGAAATTTAACATTTAACACTTATAACGATAAAAATAATATTTTTTTTCAGTTATCTCATATATATATTTTTTATTAAAAAAACTTAATATATAATTTTATTAAATAAAAATATTATTATATCTCATTTAAGTCTTTCTATTTCTTTATTATTAGATGTCATTTTTGTTTTTTAAATTTTAAAGCAATGACAATATACTCTCAACACATTTTTTTAAATAAAAATAGGTTATATCTCATTTAAGTCTTTCTATTTCTTTTCACTAAAAAAATATTAATTTTTTTCTTTCTCTTAATTTGTAAATTTATATAATTTTATAATAATTTAAATTTTTTATATAAATGAATTAGAGATTCGAATGTTATTATAAAGAGTGAGAGGTGAGAGAGATATTCAGATGATAGAAAAATATTTTTTTTAAAGGAAGAACCGGAGTTTTTTTGGTTTTTATTTTTAAATTTAAGAAAAATCCAATTATATACATTTAAAGTTAACATTTTTAAATAAATTTAATTTAATTTATCTTATTTAAAAGTTAATTAATTAAATTTACTCAATTTAAAAGAAAATAAAATTAAAATACTTTTATTAAAGAGGTAAGGCCTTAAATAGCTCTAATTTCAATGGATCTCCTATGTTACATTTATCAAGAATATATATATTTCCTAGGTCAGACTTATGAAAATAATTTTTTCCTTTTTGTGACATTGTAATTGTTTAACCATTCTCAAATACTTTTTTCATTTTTCTCTTTTATCAATCATGATCTTAGTAGATTGGTAAATCTTTGACATCACCTTGAGAGTGTTCATTAATTTAATTATTATTTGATACAATATCTCACATATTTATTTATAATATTTAAATCTTTTTAATATTCTTTTTGATTTTTTTTATATATACTAACCTTATTGATTTTATTTTACTACCACTCGGTTTTTAGATTTGATTTTTATTTAAATTAGTAACAAAATAATATACAATTAACACATAATATTGTTAGCTTAAAATCTTTTAATTTTGTATACATATTAAGTTGTGTTATTTTATTTTATAATCATTAAATTTTGAAATTTTATTTTTTAATTTAAATTAGCAAAAAAATAAAAATAATAAATATTTAACACTCAACATTAATAGTTTAATGTTTAAAAAGCATTGAAATTTGCAAACAATTATAACTTCTACTATGATATTTATAGACAATAATAAAACTCCTTTATTTTGTAATGACTCAATTGAGAAAAAATGTCTACCTTCACTATGCTCACATGGTACCTTTGAATACAGTTTTTTTTTTATTCTAATTATTATTATAGTTCAAGTACCTAATTTTTTTGTGTGATAATTTAAGCTATTAATTTTGAAAATCTAATACAAGGATTGATTACTTATTTCTAAGTTGTTACTTTTTTAAAACTAATATAATTTTCAGGAAAAAAAACTAATAAACCTAAGTAATTAATTTCGAAAAGCTACTAGAACTCACAACCTATTATCATTTAACTTGACAGTAAAATAATGTATACTTTAACACAATTGTTGTAAGGTAGAATAACCAGTGTATGATAATAATAATTGCGTTGACATGATAAATTTAAGAACCATTTTAGATTATATTATTATGTTTAGTAATACTTCTCAGTGGTTGTAAGTTGTAACTTGTTCTCTAAAGCAGTATCTCGAATCACCTTGCTCTAATGCATCTTAATTCATACTTTTTTGCAGCATGTTCAAGTTCCAATTCCTAGTCCTCTCAAAGATGAGATTTTAATAAAATCAGAAGCAGTCAGTTTAAATCCATTTGATTGTAGAATTCAGACAGGCATGCTACGGCCTCTTTTTCCTTCCAAGTTTCCTCACATACCTGGTAATCTATATAATTAATATATAGGTGTATTTATTTTTTCTCGTTGGGTATACAAATAATTTTTTGGAATATTGCATGAGATGAGATGACTGCTTTCATTTCTAGCCTCTAATTACTTTTGAACCCATGTTATAAAATATTTTATATTTATATATTGTGTTTAAAAGCACAAAAATCGTTGGAGCTTCAATGACTCCAATGAGGGATGATCACCAGAGTAGCACCAACAAAGTATGTTATGTTTTCAAGAATTTTTTTGGATTGTCGATACTATTTTTAAATATGTTTTCTTAAATTTTAAATACGTAATTCTTGTCTCACTTAATTTTTAATGAGTTAATATTAATTTAGATATTTTATTTATGTATATTGGGTTTAAACTAAGAATACAAAAATAATAGAAAATATAATACATGATTATTTATAATGTAAGTTTAATAAGAAAAATGATATAACATATGTTTAAATTTAAGCTTATTAAGATTATACAATATAATTGAGATGAGATGACATTTAAATAAAATAAAACAATATTGTATTATAAACTCATTAAGTACATGAAGGAGACATGAGATGAGACAACTCATATATCTCTTTATGCATACAAAACACGTGCATACATAATATTATTTGTACATTACCCAAAATTAAATGTGCTTTCACTATGTTTTCGGGAGTAGCCTCACTTTTTTCTCCCATAATACCAACAAGTAAACAATTTCCACTTTTCAAGCATCATATTTTCGTGATTACTAATTAGGAAAAAAACTCTTAACATCATATATTCGAGCTAGCAAGCACCTCAATCTCATAATTACGAAATTTAGTTTTCCACAATTCATATCATTCTTTTTATTTTTCATTCTAAACAATAAGTATTAGTAAAATTAGGATAGGTACTGTAGAGAACTAACAAGCAGAAGCAAACTGAGTCTAAGGTGGTACAACTCCTAGAGAGAACGAGTCCAATCGCAAGGAATCGCAACTCCTAGAGAGAACGAGTCCAAGGAATCACAACTCCTAGATAGATAGAAGATAAAAAACACTTTAGTAATTTGTGACCCTATCAAATCCACAAGAAATCTATTAGTACTTTCAATTAATCGATCCTACTTTGAGTAAAAAATGAATAGGGTCAAAGATGGAAAGCAATGTAAGAGGTCAAAAAGAAAACTGCTCATAAATTTTCGGTATAGTGATTCTACCTTCCTTATATTTTCTAGGTGCAGGGATTTAGATCAGAGTTATGCTTCAAAGTACAATGTCATGCTCTCTTTTTTTCCAAATTAATAAGTCAATACAACCCCTAATTTGTTCATAGTTAATGCATGGAAGCAAAGTATCTGATATGAACGTGTGATCTTCTTTTTGGCTAATGAGTTTTTTTTTAATAAATTATTATTATTTTTTAAATGGAGCAGGTACTGATGTGGCTGGAGAAATAGTAGAAGTTGGACAAGGAGTCAAGAAATTCAAAGCTGGTGACAAAGTTGTAGCTTTTCTCAGCAATAGAGTAAGTGTGGAATCTTTCAACTTTTGTTATTTTCCATGTCTATGAAATTTCTTATTTTCAACTATTCAATATGTTCAAGGCTTGAAAGCATTTAATAATGTACTTGACTGTTGTGGCATACCAAATACAATTCTGTCTGAGGGAGGAGTACCGTTTCTTTGAATGTGGACCCTAAATACATTTTTTTTTTTGGGAGATGTAGGGAAGAATGTCTCAAAATTGCATACATAAGTCATGTACAATTCGATAGAGGGAGACATGGTTTTGTTTTGTCAACTTGTATTTTTTGAATGTAAAATGAAACGTACATGAGAAAATTTCGTGTTGAAATTACAAACCAATTGATCTGTATTTCACCTGCAATATTATTCACGTCTTATTTGATCGTTAATGCTATGACCATGTATGTTAGTTCTGACATATGCTACTCAATTACAGAGTGGAGGTGCACTAGCTGAATATGCAGTAGCAAAGGAGAGTGTAACAGTTGCCAGACCACCTCAAGTTTCAGCAGCCGTAGCTGCAGGCTTACCTATTGCTGGTCTCACAGCTCACCAGGCCGTAACTCAATCTGCTGGTGTCAATCTTGATGGAACCGGAAACCATAAAAACATTCTCATCACTGCAGCCTCAGGTGGTGTTGGTCACTATGCAGTTCAACTAGCAAAGCTTGGAAACACGCATGTTACAGCCACTTGTGGAGCCCGTAACATTGAGTTTGTTAAGAGTTTAGGAGCTGATGAGGTTCTTGACTACAAGACTCCAGATGGTGCAGCCCTCAAGAGCCCATCCGGTCGAAAATATGATGTGGTAATACATTGTACAACAGGCATTTCTTGGTCAACTTTTGAGCCAAATCTGAGTGAAAATGGAAAAGTTATTGATCTTACTCCTGGCACAAGTTCACTTCTTACCTTTGCTATGAAGAAACTTACTTTTTCTAAAAAGAAATTAGAGCCATTACTAATGGCAGCAAAAAGTGAGAACTTGGAATGTCTTGTTAAGTTGATGAAAGAAGGAAAGCTCAAGACAATGATTGACTCAAAACATCCTCTGAGCAAGGCTGAAGATGCTTGGGCCAAGTGTATGGGTGGTCATGCTACTGGAAAGATCATTGTTGAGTCTTCATATTAATATGTTTTGGAATAGTGAATGTGTAGTTGAAGTGGGATCGAGTTAAGGACCATACATGTTTATATAGTTATATGTGTGCCGTAATAAGTCATAAACCATATATAGAGGCTTTATTTGAGACCTGCTAGTGTTTGTATGCGTAGAGCTTTGTATGACGTGCAAATACCTTATGAGCTGCTATTTAAGCAAGAAGAGTAGAGAAATAATTTTTACCATAGCCATGTTTATGAGTAAAATGTTTATGTTAATTCCTAAGGTTATTAGTATTTATGGGCAGTCAAGAGAATGATTACTTATTCTCAATCTCTTATTTCAACAGTTATTAGTATGGTGTTCTAAGCTAATTTAAGGAGAGAGAATTTGATTTCTTCTAAGGTGTGAGAATGAGTCATACATTAGAAAAATATGAAGAACAAACTAAGTATATAGCTTTGAAGATCAACTTTTCTTAAACCCAATACTTATCTCTAAAACAAAAGATCAATTTCTAGTAATTGAGTTAACATTTTGGTTAGAACCTAAACCCAATACTTATCTCTAAAACAAAAGATCAATTTCTAGTACGTGAGTTTTAATAAAAGTCATCTCTTACCGTTACTAAACCCCCAACCTATTATTCCATCTAAATAAGGGGTCAAAAGATGATACCGATGATAATTAAAGATGCAAATAATGAGGACAAAATCTGGTGTTCGGGTTATAAGACCCAACACTCTTGATACTGAGCAGCCCGATAAAAATGAAAATAGCCCTAGTCATGAATAAATGATTGGATACTAAAGATTTCTTGTTTATTATATATGCCAAAGAGTACAACCATAAAGATTTTTTTTTAATGAAATCTCATTGTATTAATTGATTCATCCAATCACTAATATAAAAGAGATCAGATACATGATGAATAAAAAAAGGCTCAACAATATTTCACATAATCAAGTAGTATATCCGTTAACTTCTCCGTTATAATTTTCATGTATTTGGAAAACTAGGATTTCTCCCTCTTTTCATGTTATATATATATACATTCCCAGATTAGGAGTGCCGCATAAAAGAAGTTGAGCAGCAGTAAGAGAGGAAAAATAGAAAGTGTTGCAGAAAAGAAGAAAACCATCAGTAACCACAAAAGCTCTGCTGATCTCACTGTGTTAAATTTGGACCTAACTCCATCTCAAAACTCAGGTTGTAAGATGGAAGATTGCCCTTGTTTATATGCGCAACGTGGACGCGATCCCCAGTCGATGTGGGACTTTAACACTCCCCCTCACATCGGCAAGGGTCTATCCCCTTGAGACCGACGGGGATGTTGAGCTTATGGAACCCAAGTGGCGGAATGCATCACTCACTAGTGGCGAAACAACTGCACCAACCGGGTAACCTTGCTTTGATACCATGTTAAATTTGGGCCTAACTCCATCTCAAAACCCAGGTTGTAAGATGGAGGATTGCCCTTGTTTATATGCGCAACGTGGACGCGATCCCCAGTCGATGTGAGACTTTAACACACTGGAAATCCTCATTTTCTTTGCACTTGTGGTCTATACAAACACAATTTAGCTTCTGGTCGTGACCTCTACATGTACAGCAGCCGAAGAAGAGAAAACTGCAGAATAGTGAGGGTTGGCTGCCTCCATAACCGACTAAGAGAGTAGAGGAAATCAGCCCAAGGAAAAACTGTCCATTTCAGCTGCCATTTGTGGTGATTCTCTCATTTGTACGGTAATATTTTAATTTAATAGCAAATTTGTTAATTTATCTTGCTATATATTACCAGTAAACTAGAGGGAATATTTTGTGGGTTGATTTTGGATTTTGGTATAATTTGTAAAGCTCTCTGGAAATTGATGTTTGTATCTCCATTTGATTATTAGTGAATTTTTCTCGGTGTGTCGTCGTCAGTGGAGTAGACTTTTCACATTGAAAAGTTGAACCACTTAAATCATTGCGTGCCATTTAATTTCTTACTTCTTATCATTTTGTTGTTACCCATTATTATGTATTTGTGCAACCAAAATTGAACCCGATCTTTGCTTCTGCAAGTGTTAATTTACAACAAAATGGTATCAGAGCATTGGGTTATTATGTTATTTATTAGAACTGATCAAGTTTGCTCCTTTGGATTTATTTTGAGCTTTTGATTATCTGATTGGTTTTATATTTTTTGGGTTATGCTTCTGTTTATTTAATATTGAGTTTTCTGTCATGACGGAAAAATATGAAATTGAAAAATTCAATGGTAGAAATGATTTCAGTCTTTGGTGTATGAAGATGCGAGATGTTTTAGTCAAAGAAGTACTCGTTAAGACACTTGAAGGCAAGGATAAATTGCCAGAAAAATTGACCGAGGAAGAAAAAGATGCATTAATGGAAAATGCCCTCAGTTCCATTCAGTTATCCTTGTCTGATGAGGTATTACGCGAAGTTGGTGATGAGGAATCTCCTGCTGGGTTATGGCTTAAATTGGAGAATTTGTATATGACCAAGTCTTTGACAAGTCGGTTATATTTGAAGCAGCGTTTGTATACATTCAGAATGTCAGAAGGTACACCTTTGCACGATCATCTTGATGAATTTACTAAAATTATTCGTGATCTGAAAAATGATGGTGTTAAGATTGATGATGAGGATCAGGCCTTAGTTCTATTATGTTCTTTACCTCATTCATTTGAACATTTTGTTGATACCATGCTATATGGGTGAGACACTATTTCTTTGGAAGATGTCAAAGCAGCTTTGAATTCCAGAGAGTTGAAGAAAAAGGTATCTACAAGCAACAGTGATAATAGTAGTGGTTTATTTCTCAGAGGTAGAAATCAAGAAAAAGGCACAAGTAATAATAGAGGCAAGTCTAGATCCAAATCTAGAAAAAAAAGATAAATGCAACTATTGTCGTCAGGAAGGGCACTGGAAAGTAAATTGTCCGAAACTCAAAGGTAAAGGAAAATCTGCCACAACGTCTTCTGGTACTAATGATGTTCCTGGTGTTGCAGATAGTTCTGGTTCTGATGGTGAAAATGTTCTATCAGTATCTATTGGTTCTCCTGAAGATGTTTGGATTCTTGATTCGGTTTGCACTTACCATATGTGCCCCAATAGAAATTGGTTTGCTTCTTATCAGTCTATTGATGAGGGTGTCGTCTTAATGGGAAACAATATGTCCTGCAAGGTTGTTAGTATTGGTACTATCCGAATTAAGATGCATGATGGTATTGTTAGGACTTTGAAAGATGTTCTCCATGTTCCAGATTTGAAAAAGAATTTGATATCTTTGGGTACTCTTGATTCACAAGGCTACAAGTATGTAGCTAAAGGTGGAGTTTTAAAAGTTAGTAAGGACGCTCTTGTTGTTATTAAAGGGCAATTGTTGCATGGTCTCTATATGCTTCAGGGTAGCACTATTATTGGCAGTGTATCAGTTTCATCCTCGTCAAATCAAGATTCAGACACTACTCGATTATGGCATATGCCCGTACCGTGCGTCATACACCACAGAAAAATGGAGTAGCAGAATGTATGAATAGGACTCTCTTAGAAAGAGCTCGTTGTATGCTTTTTTAAGCTGACTTGGATAAATAATTTTGGGCTGAAGCTTGTAACCATGCCTGTTATTTAGTGAATCGGTCTCCATTAACTACAATTGAGTTGAAGACTCCGTTTGAGGTATCAATTTTTTTATCAACATATCATAAAATATAATCTATTATATTCTATTTTTATACGTTACAATCACCTACTTTCAACAATCCACGAGATAAAACATGTTACATTCACATATATTTTTGTATATAACTTATTTCATCCATTGTAGTTCCTATGATTTATCGAATGTAATATATTACATTTACTTATATCTTTGTATGTAGCTTTTAATATTTACATTTACATTTTTGTGCAACATATTACATACAACTCTTAGGTAGTCATCAACGATAACTACTAGAGCACCAATGATATGTTACATCCACATCTATTTTTGTACGTAATATATTATATCAATCTCTATCTTTGTATATAATATATCATATCTATTTTTATATTTGTATTTAATAATTATTGTATTAGTTCTACTTAATTTCATCAAATATTAATCAAACCATTCATTAAAAGTTTGTTACACCATCATATATACCTACTTAAAAAATAGTTAAATTAACAATAAAAAATAGTTAACAAGTAAATCAATTTAATATTGGTTATAAAAGGTGTTAAAATCAAATATTACTATTTAATAATTTATATTTATTTATATTTTATATTTAATATGTTATATTTAATTTTATTTGTATGTATAACATTTTACATTATTTACATTTGAATATAATATTTTACATAAACTCGGTTGAAGTGCAAGAGCTCCAATGAAAATGATAGCAGGATGGCCAGATCTCCGATGGATAGCAAGAGCTTTGACGAGTTTATTAGGAGTGACTGTGAAGAAGCAGTGTGGCATTATCATGATCTCATTTTAATAAATTTACGAAATAAAAATATTTTGATATATTTAATTATTAAGTAATTTGATTTTTAAAATTGTGAATTTTAGAATAAATTATTACCTATTATAGAAAAAAATTTAATTAATTTATTAAAATCCATACTATCTAAAGCAAAATATTAGAAAAGCAAGATCAGATTACTAAATACCTCCCATGTAGAGGAAAAAAAATTCAGAACTTTATCCATCGAAGCTGAAAATTTTCTCTACCCAGAGAGAGAAAACACTAGGAAAACAAAAAAGTTAGGACCGCAAGAGAACCAAATTATTATATTAAAAAGTATGCTGCGTGAGTTTAATAACAAATTTATAAATGTGAAAAAAATAAGTTCTTGTAGTAATCTTAGTTTTTGAGCGTACACATTTAAATTTGATAAATATATAATAACAATTATTATTATTATTTATAAAATTTTATTTTATAAATTAAAAAAATAAGTTTTTAAATATAAATTTTTAGGTTATTTTTATTATAAAAAAGTAAAAAATTAATATAAAACGATGTATGAAAATATTTTTAAAATAAATAATTGATTAATTTTTTATTTTGAACAATAATATTTATTTTATGAGTAATATAATTATACAATAAAAAAAATTCAAGCCCTTCCACGACCAACAAATCAATGCATATAATATATAAGCAATAATCATTATCTTCAACAATATCGATCATCAAAGCTATTAGAAAGCTTGATAAAGTCTAAAAACACAGCAAGAGAAAAAGGATGATTAAAAAAAATAAAGATAAAGCCACTGCATATAAAAAAAATAAAGATAAAGTCATTGCATATAGCGACACAAAAGTTGAACTTTCATGGAAGCATTTTGTATATTTTATTATACATTCATTGCCAAGCCTAACTCTGAACTCAAAAATCAGCTTGTGAGTTAGAGGGTTGTCTAGACTTATAAGCAGCACTGCTGCCTTACTCTTAGCCAATGTGGGACTTAACATCCCCCTTCTACATCGGTTAGAGTCTGGATTTACAACATAAGGGTTGATGGGAGTACGAAGAAGCCAAGAGCCTAACTCTGATACCATCTTAGTTTTGGCCCTTATATTCAATATTTGAGCTTAGAAACCTCTTAGTCTTGAAATCTAAAGAGTCATTTTCCCATGATTATGGATCTATTCCTATTGCCCATACATTTATGATAACTTGAGTTTCTTTAGGAATGGTATAACCTATAATGTTGGTATTTTCTATGGTATTTCGAGCGATTAATGGGCTAAGAGGATGTATTCTCAGGGTTTCTTTTACCATAGCTTGCAAATAAGGAAGATCATGTTGAGTTTTCCTCTTATTTGGAGGAGCCCAAGTGAACCTCATGTGACTTAAAAGCTCATTGAGTAAGAAGGGGCAATTGTGACATTTCATTACTTCATTAATAAACCCATTTAGGGTTTGTTGAGAGTGCATTTTGTAGAGAAAAATTAAGAGCAACAGCTAGCAGAAAAGAGAGTAGTTTTTCCCTCTTCATCAAGTGCTCCAATGGAAGGTTGTTTGTGGTCTGATTAAGCTAAAATTTGTCAGGCAGGTTCACAACTCAAGACTCTTTAATCTGTACGGTGAGATTTGGAGTTGGCTCACCGGTTTGGGAAAATATGAGCCGTGAATAGTGACTACGAAATTGGGTTAGATCTTCCATTTTTCTTGTAATAATTGTTAGTTTCCAAGAAGTGTATTCTTGATGATGTTGTTGATTTTTTGCCTTTAGTTTTATCTAGAGAGAACTTTTGTATGATTGTTTCTTGATAGTGGAAGTTTTGGAGAGCAGTGCCGTGGTTGTTTTCTTCCTACACCGGGAAGGTTTTTCCATGTAAATTATGTGTTGATTTTGTGCATGTTTTTCATTTTGAGCTCTATTTATTTGTTTCCTAAAAAATTCACGAATAGGTTTAATTCTGCTGTTTAGAACTTGATTAAGTTTGAATTGTTATTGTGATTCTCCTTACAAAGTGGTATCATAGCTGTGGTTATTATTGTTGAATTTCTTGTGTTGAATAATGGAAGAAAATTTGAGTGGAATGATTAATTTGAATGGTTCTAATTATCACACTTAGAAAGGAAAAATGGGAGATCTCCTTTATGTCAAACAATTTCATTTACCGGTGTTTGCCTCTGAGAAGCCAAAAAGGTTATCTGAAGAAGAATGAACTTTGTTACATCGACAAATCTGTGGGTATATAAGGCAATGGGTAGATGATAATGTTTTGAATCATATTAGTGGAGAAATACATGCATAGTCACTATGGAATAAACTTGAAGAGTTGTATGCTCGAAAAACAGGAAATAATAAAATGTTTCTTATAAAGCAGTTGATGGCATTACGGTACCAAGATGGAACTCCATTAATAGATCACTTGAATACGTTCCAAGGAATAATAAATCAGTTAGCTAGGATGGGTATCAAGTTTGATGATGAGATTCAGGGGTTGTGTTTATTGGGTACGTTATCAGACTCTTGGGAAACATTTAGAATGTCATTAAGTAACTCAGCTTCAAATAGTGTAATCAATATGAATTTGGCTAAGAGTAGTGTTTTGAATGAAGAAATGAGAAGAAAATCACATGAGTCTTCTCAATAGTAAGAGATTTTGGTTACAGAAAGAAGATAGATGAGTAAAAGCAGAGGTTTCAAGATAAAAGAAAAAGGAAGAAGCAAGTCCAACATGTTTTCTAATGTTGAGTGTCATCACTGTGGCATGAAAGGGCACATCAAGAAATATTGTAGACATTTGAAGCGGGATAACAAGAAGAAAGACAAAGAACAAGAGGGTGATGTTGGCAAGGAAAATGATCGAGTTACCACCACTAGTTCAGAAGACTTTCTCGTTGTTTATAATGAAGATGTTGTCAATGTTGCATGTCACGAGATCAATTGGGTTATTGATAGTGGATCCTCCATTCATGCTACGTCTCGAGAGGACTTCTTTACATCCTATACAACATGTGACTTTGGGACAGTGAAGTTAGGTAATGATGGCTTGGTTAAAGTCATTGGTATTGGAAATGTGTGATTGGAGATGAATAATGGTACGAGGCTACTTCTTATAGGGGTAAAACATATTCCTGAAATTCGTTTGAACTTGATCTCTATAGGTAAACTTGATGGTGAAGGATATTGCAATACCTTTAGTAATGGTAAATGGAAACTTACTAAAGGTGCTATGGTTGTTGCTCGTGGAAACAAGCATTCTAGTTTGTATAAATTGTAGGTAAGACTCTTCAAAGGCGTTATTAATGCTATGACAGATAAGCTGACATCAAAATTATGGCATAAGAGACTTACTCACATGAGTGAGAAAGGCTTGATAGTATTGACTAAAAAGAATATTCTTTCTGGAATGAATGATGTTTGTTTAAGAAGATGTACTCATTGTTTGGCAGGGAAGAAAAATAGAGTTTCTTTCAAGAGTTCCCCTCCTTCAAGAAAACAATATATACTTGATTTGGTACATTCAGATATATGTGGTCCTATGAAGACAAAAACTTGGGTGGTGCTAGTTATTTTGTGACCTTCATAGATGATTGTTCAAGAAAGTTATGGGTGTATACTTTGAAAAGCAAAGATCAAGTATTAGATGTGTTTAAACAGTTTCCAGCCTTACTGGAGAAATAGACTGAGAAGAAATTACGATGCATTAGAATAGATAATGAGGGAGAGTATTTAGGTCTTTTTGATGAGTATTGTAGGCATAAGGGCATTCGACATCAAAAGACACCTCCCAAGACTCCTCAGTTAAATAGGTTGGTTGAGAGAATGAATAGGACATTGGTTGAAAGAGTAAGATGTCTTCTTTCACGGGCTCAGTTGCTAAGATCTTTCTAGGGTGAAGCTTTGAATACAGTTGTACATGTTCTTAATCTCACACCATGTGTTCCTCTTCAATTTGATCTACCAAATAGAGTTTGGATTGGAAAAGATGTTTCTTATGATCATCTTTGCGTTTCTGGTTGCAAGGCATTTGTGCATATACCAAAAGATGAGAGATCTAAGTTCGATGTGAGACACTACAATGTATCTTTGTTGGTTATGGTCTGGATGAATTTGGCTATAGATTTTATGATCCAGTTGAGAAGAAACTGGTAAGGAGTCATGATGTTGTGTTTATAGAAGATCTAACTATACAAGATGTTAAGAAGATAGAAAAAGGAGTCCATTAGTATAATGATGATTTGATTGAACTAGATTTGATTCCTTTATCAGTATAGATGGAACAAAATGTTCAAGATGACCAACAAGGTTCATATGATGCATATATGCAAGCTGAAACAAATCACCAGACTACTGATCAGTTGCCAAGACAAGAAATTCCACCCAAGAGGTCTACCAGAGATCGATGTCCTTCCACACGGTATGATACATATGAGTATGTGTTGTTGACAGATGAGGGAGAACCTCAATGTTATGCAGAAGCGATGGAAGATGGAAACAGAGCACACTGGGTTGGTGCTATGGAAGATGAGATGCAATCACTATATGAAAAGCACACGTTTGAGCTGGTAAAGTTGCCTTAGGGTAAGAAAGCTTTAAAGAACCAGTGGGTCTACAAAGTGAAGCAAAAATAACACAATTCAAAACCACGATACAAAGCCAGACTGGTCATCAAGATACTCGGTCAGAGGAAAGGTATTGATTTTGATGATATTTTCTCTCCTATTATGAAGATGTCTTCCATACGTGTTGTTCTAAGTCTAGCAACAAGCTTGGATTTAGAAATTGAGCAAATGGATGTGAAAACTGCCTTTCTTCATAGTGAGTTAGAGGAAGAGATTTATATGGGGTAGCTAGAGGGTTTTGAGGTTAAAGGAAAAAGAGGATTATATATGCCGGTTAAAGCAAACACCTAGACAATGGTATAAGAAGTTTGAGTCAGTTATGAGGGAGCATGGCTACAAGAAGACTACTTCTAATCATTGTGTTTTTGTGTAGAAATGATCTGATAATGATTTTATCATTTTATTACTCTATATTGATGACATGTTGATTTTTTCCATGCAGGACTTGGGGCCAACAAAACAAATTCTTGGTATTCGAATTTGTCGAAACAAGAAAAGAAAGAAGTTGTACATGTCACAGGAATGGTACATCAATAAGGTACTTGAAAGGTTTCATATGGATAAAGTTAAAGTGGTTTCTTCTCCTTTATCTAATCACTTTAAGTTGAGATCGAGTCAAGGCCCTTCAACAGATAAAGAGAAGGAAGATATGGAAAAGGTTCCATATGCCTCAGCAATAGGAAGCTTAATGTATGAAATGGTGTGTACGAGGTCAGACATAACTCATGTAGTTGGAGTTGTTAGTCATTTTCTTTTGAATCTAGGAAGAGAGCATTGGGATGCAGTAAAGTGGATTATGAGATATCTTCGAGGTACTTCCAAGTTAACACTTATTTTTGGAAGTGAAAAAATAGTGTTAGTTGGATACACTGATTCAGATTTGGCAAGAGATGAATATTCTCGTAAGTATACTTCAGGTTATCTAATTATTTTCCTTGGTGGAGCAATTTCTTGGCAATCAAGATTGCAAAAGTGTGTTGCACTTTCTACATTAGAGGCGGAGTTTATTGTAGCAATAGAAGCATGTAAGGAGTTGTTGTGGATGAAACAGTTCTTGAGAGAACTTGGTTTCAAGCAGCAAAAATATGTGTTATTTTACGATAATCAGAGTTCTATTCACCTAGCGAAGAACTCGGAGTTTCACTCAAGATCAAATCATATTGATGAGAATTGATCTAACATGTTGACAAAAGTAGTGTCAAGAGAAAAACTTAAAGTTTTTTGTTCAATTTCCGGGATGGTGGATCCCTTCATCTAATCGGAAAAAATGGGAGATTTGTTGGGTTTTCCTCTTATTTAGAGGAGCCCAAGTGAAGCCTGTGTGGCTTAAAAGTCCATGGACTAAGAAGAGGGAAATTGTTTCATTTCATTGCTTCATTAATAAACCCATTTAGGATTTGTTGAGAGTGCATTTTGTAGAGAAACATTAAGAGCAACAACTAGCAGAAAAAAGAGCAGTATTTTCCTTTCCAGCAAGTCTTCATCAAGGCTCCGATGGAAGGTTGTTTGTGGTCCGATTAACATGAAATTTTTCAGTCAGGTTCACGACTCAAGACTCTTTAATCCATACGGTGGGATGTGAATTTGGCTCACCGGTTTGGAAAAATATGAGTTGTGAACAGTGACTACGAAATTGGGTTAAATCTCTCCATTTTTCTTGTAATAATTGTTAGTTTACAAGAAGTGTATTCTTGATGAAGTTGTTGATTGTTTGCCTATGGTTTTATCTAGAGAGAACTATTGTACATTTGTTTCTTGATAGTGGAAGTTTTGGAAAGCAGTGTCGTGATTGTTTTCTCCCTACAGTGGAAAGGTTTTTCTATGTAAATTATTTGTGTTGATTTTGTACATGTTTTTCATTTTGAGCTCAATACCCTTTTTTGACGACTTAGGGTCAAACATTAGATCCCTTGAAAGTACAAGTTTTCCAAACAAATTAAAATACATACGTTAAATTTGGGCCTAACTCTATCTCAAAACCCAGGTTATGAGAGGAAGGATTACTCTCATTTATATATGTGTTTGATATTTTATGCCCAATCGATGTGGGACATTTTAACACTCTTCCTCACATCGGTAGTTTATCAATGGACGGTGGTGGGCTTACAACTGCGTGATACATGGTAAGCTTGACTGCTTTGATACCATGTTAAATTTGGATCTAACTCCATCTCAAAACTCAGGTTATAAGATAAAGGATTACTATTATTTATATATGTATTTGATATTTTATGCCAAATCGATGTTGAACATTTTAATAAGAAAGAGATGATCTCTCAAATTAATTTCACAATCTTCTCCTTTCGAGACATAATTTCACCAAATTAATTTCCTTTTCTTTCTTTGAGTTTCTAATAGGCCGGGAAACTGTAATAAGAGCACGTTAAAAAACAGTCTAGATATCAATTTGTTCATATTAATTTTTGTTTAGTATTTTTTTGTGATATTGAATTACAAATTTAACTTTTAATCTTTTTTTTTCTTTTTTTACATATAACTAGATGTTTTATATGTCTGTTTATGTTTTTTTATAATTATAAGCTTTAAAATTTAATATTTAAACACAAAAATACTCAAAAAAATTAATAATTTTTTTTATTTAAAATTAAACAAAGTTTTTGATAAATCTTAAATAAAATTTTTATTGTCTAATATCTAATATTATCATACATTAGATAATAAAAATTTAATTTAAATTTGATAATAAAAATTTAATTTAAATTTAATAGAAATATTTGTTAAAAAATTTGATAAATTTTTTAATTAATTTTTTCATTAAATATATGTCTATTGAAAAATTAAAACATATATCTGTCACATCTATTCTATTATATTTAACGAAAAATTAAATAAAAAGTTAATTTTATTATTTTTTAGTATCTTTTTCACGAAAAAAAACTTAAAAATACTTTTTTTAATAAATAGATTAAACAACTAAGATCTAAACAAAATTATGTCCATGACCCCTTTTTCAAAATTAAATGTAAATCAATCCCTCTTTTATTAAAAATAATATATTTAAATTATTTTATATAAAAAAAATTATTCATATTTTATTATATTTTAATCATGTAAATAATTATATTTTAATAAAAAATAATTATAATAATATAATTTTTTTATTGATTTTTTTTTTGAAATTTTGGATTAAAAAATTAATTTTATAATAAGAGAAACTAAAAGAAATTAATTTTAAAATTTAGGAACTTCTATGAACTTTCTTCCTAGAGAGAAAAGCTTCATGTTTGGGTTCCTAATTTCGATGGTTGCGTGGTTAATACAGTTATTTAAAAAAGTAAATTAAAAGCTCTGTAAATTTTATGAATCTCAATTTTATGGCTATAAGAAATTGACAGATTCACGTGGTTGTTGGGTTCATATAGAATTTATGTAAAAAAAAAATTCTTTTATATATGAAAAATCAAATAACACACCATAACAATTATATATATATATATATAAGTTTGTGTATCATAGTCTAATTACAATATAATATACATTTAAAATATATCAGTAAAATTTATTAAAACATTATTTATTGTTCCTCTGGTTTTGAAAAAACCTTAGTAAGATGCTCACAGGAACACCATCTTAAATGCAATTAAATTTTGACATATTTTTAATTATATTTTTGAGGTTTATATAATATCAAAAATATCTTTAGATTTTAAATGAGTGTTAATATTAACTAACCTTGTTAATGATCTTTGTTTATTTATTGAAGGTATTAATTCATCTAAAAAACTTATTATTTTTCTGTATAAGTCTATTTTTTTTATATTCATTACAATTGCATAGCATATTATGTTTTTCATTATGTTAATTGTTTAATTCTAATCCTGAATTTATTAATTATCTTTTAAAATTAAAAATTATTTTTTCATTTGTTAAATCTAATAGTTTTAATTTATGTATTAATGATTCGATGTTCATAGAGTATTATCTTGATAAATCATATATGTTGAATGTATATTATTTTGTCATATTCGTAGTATATAAGCAAGTTTTTCTTGTATACATACAATGTATTTATAATCTTCAAAGAAGTCATATTTAAACATAAAGTTGTTAAATTTCTCTTCCTCTATTCTCACATATTTTTTACTAAAATAGTCTTTTAATGTTCTTGAAATATGATGGTTTATGATGCTTGTAATAATTTTAATATAATTTGTATAAATATCTAATAAGGTGTTAAATCTTTTAAAATTTTCAAGACAAGTTTCATAATTTTCATTTTTAAAATATTCATTTTTAAAATATTCATTTAAGTGATAAAGATACCTTTATCAAATGTTTATAATAAAATTAGATTTTTTATCTTTGATTTCCATTGGAATTATTAGTTGTTTATTTCTAAAAACAATTTCCATTTTCCTGTTTTAGCAATATTATGTTTTGTTGTAAGCAAATATTTAAACATTCAAGATTCTTAACTGATTTAAATTTATAATTATTATACCTGAATTTGATAGGTCTACCACAATCTTCCCTTTTATTTGTCTTCTTTTATTACACATGTTATGCCTCAACTTTACTCAAACCTCAACGCCCTCTTAGCAATGGTAAGCTTTCTACATCCGTACATAAATGGTGTCTAATAGTTGACTTACTAAAGAAGATTAACTGAACTCCATTTTATTCATAAAATAATAATTATTATAACTTAAGGCCAACTAAGAACCTTGAAAATGGTACTTGACCGCTCATAATTACTAGGTATAACACTATTAGTTTTGAGATTTCTAGATAAAAATGTTTTCTATGCTAGCTAGAATGTTTCAGAGTAGAGAGCTCTGGATTTCTGTGTATTCGTGTGTGTGTGTCCCTAAAATGATAATAAGGGTTCTTTTTATAGAACAAGGAATTATTGTTTTACCTTTATTTTAATAATTTATTTGATTTTCTACTTTAAAGGATAACTAGTACTTTTTTTCTTGACACATGCTGCCGACTAAGATGGTGTCTACATCTTTATTTCTTTTGTAGTCTTCTGACAACAGTTTCTTTTCTTATTTTTCTTTGTCATTTTCCACCGACGGTTCTTTTGATGAAATTGATGATGATGAATCTTCATCTTCTCGATCTTTGATACAGAGAATGCATTTGTGGTCTTTGGTGGCTTTTCTAACATAGAAGTAGAATACCTTCCTTGTTTCTTGACCAATTTCTAGGTTGTTACAATTAAAATTGGTTTCATATTTGGTGATTTTTTCACCATCTTCTTTTGACAGAGTCATGCTATTGTGGGAAATAATGATGACTTTATTAGTTAAATAATTTATTTTAATCTCAATAGAATTATCAATCTTTATGAGTTGATAGTAAATTTGGCTTAACATTTGACCTCTTAATACACAAAGTTATTCTGTGTTGAATTCCTTTTCTTGAAGTGCCCTTGGTTTGGGAACTTCTTTGTTTGTGTTAGAAATCCCTATCTTGATGAAGTGGTAGGGACTAATACTTTATTCCTCATTCCATTTCATTAATGAACTGAAAAATCTAAGATAAACAAGTTTATCACCTACTTTAATTTTTCTTTTGAAATTCTTGATTGCTCTTTTAAATTTTTTTAAGAAATAATTTAACTCACTTAAATTAATTCCTGGATATATATTTTCTATTAGCCCTGCATGAAATGTGTTATACACAAATATTGGATTAGCTCCTTCCAATATATTGAATTTACTTCTTATAGAAATTTTCTTGTTTGTAGTATAGAATTTTGTATCTTCAATATGTTCTTTGGTAGATTTTATGGGCAAATTATAAAGACTCAACTATTGTGGTTTACTGAGGTTTCTATATTGGTCTTTTTTTATCTTCAATGATTGGAGTAGTTCTAGGAAATGTCTCCTTGAATAGTACTAAATGTTTTACTATTTTTGATGTCTCTGGAGGAGATATTTCTCTAAATAGCACTAGCGGCCTTACTATCTTTCCAAGATTTGTCAATCTACTTGAAGCTAATGGTTGTTGTTGTAGTGCTACAAAATAATTTCTTACTATCGCCTCTAGAGTTATTAGTTTTGGTGTTTTGTAGTTGGCATAACTACCTTCAACTTCTATTCTATTGGTGAAGACTTTATGAATTACTCTACTAATTCCTAGAATAGATTTTCTAGCTTTTATCCAGTTGTTATAAATTCCTGGTTTTTGGCCATTATAAGCCATATAAACTTTTTTCTGTTCTTTCTTTTCTGCCTCATCTGTCCATTTGAGCTTTGTGGTTTTAGAAGTTTTTTGTGAACTGTTAGGTTCTTCCTTTTTTAATGGAGATTCATTATTTGATCTTCTAGTCTCTAGACGTTGTTTTGAACAATTAAGTTCTTCTTGTTTCTTTCCTGTTTCCATAAGAGATTTCTCGAGATATAACAGCTCGAGTTGTTCCTATAAATTTTTTATCTCCTTTTACTTTATCTTGATTTTGATATCAAGATGTTCCATTCTTGAAAGCATAAAAATAGTTAGAGGTGCTAATTCTTTGGTTAGGGCATCGACTAAACTATTTTTATGGCCTGGAAGATGTTCAACATCAAAATTATAATGGTTGAACCACTGGTGCCATCTAACTAATCTTCCTTATTTGTAATTATCTACAATATTAGTTCTTAAGAAATAACCAAAATTCTTATTATATGTTCTAACATTGAATCTGGAGCTTATGACATATATTGCAAATTTCTTAATAACTTTTTAACAGCTAAATATTTTTTTTCATTACTATGATAATTTAATTCTAAACCTTGAAAAGATCCTGATGTATATCTACAAAGATATTCATCTTTGTCATCCACTCTTGCTTTAAAAACTACTCCATAATATTCTTGTGAAGCATTTGTTTGAATTATCATCTAGTATTGGATAGTATAAAGTTTGTAAATATTTTACCTGTGTTTTTACTCTATCCATATATAGAGTATCTTTTTCGGTCCATTTCCAAATATGATTTTTTTTTCAATTTTGCTTGTAATGGTTTTCTTATTTTTCCAAGTTTCTTGATATATGCTTTTGCATATGTTAAACATCTTAAAAATCTTTGTAATTGGTTTTTATCTTTTAATTCACTAGGAAAACCTTGAATATTATTTAATAAATGAGGTTATAGATTATGTTTTTCATCTTCAATTTCCAACCCTAAGTATTTAATTTTTTGTTAAGAAAGTACTGTTTTCTTTTCAGAAAGTACAATGCCTTCTTGTCTACATTCTTGTAGAATATTGATAATATCCAAATAATATTTATTTAATATATTACTGAAAACCAAATATCATCTATGTAAACACAACAAATATCTTGTAATTTCTTAAAAATGTTATCCATATATCTTTGAAAAATACTAGGAGCTTGTTTTAATCCAAATGGTATAATTGTCCATTGAAATTGTCCTTGAGAGTAACTAAATGCTGTTAATTTTTGAGATTCTTCATCGAGTCTTATTTGCCAAAATCCTCTTTTGTAATCAAATCTTCATTTTTTGGAATGAAGTATCCATCGTCAGTGGTTTCTTTATTTAGTGCTTTAAAATTTATTACCATTATCTTTTTTTTTCTTCTTTTCTCAGCTTCTTTTTCAACTAAGAATGATGGACTAGAGTGAGGTGAATTACTTGTTATTATGAATTTTAATTCCAAAAGTTTTTGAATTTGTTTTCCAAATTTAATCCTATCTTTTGGAGTATAAATCAACGATTTTACTCTTATGATCATGTTAGGATCTCTTAATTTTATGTTGACTATTATTATAGATTTATTTATTTTTGGATCCAAAGGATTTTCTAAACTAACTATTTTTAATAGTTTTCTAATGCTTGTTAGTAGGGGTGTCCATAAACCGGTCCGGACCGGACCAAACCATAAAACCGGACCGGGTCGAATTGTTTTGCAAATGAAATGGTCAAGTCCGGTTTGTATTAATTTTTAGATTGGTCGAATCGGACCGGACCAGTTTAATAATATATTAAAATTTTCACATTATTTCTCATTAAATGTGTCAAAAAACTGAACCAAACCGGAAACCGAATCAGACCAAACGATTTTATAAATTAAACGGTCCAGTCTGATTAAAGTTTTTTAACCAAAATCGGACTGGATCGGACCGGTGGACACCCCTACCTATTAGGGATAGGCAAAAAACCCACGAGTTTGGTTATCCATGGTTATCTGAATTAATGGTTTGGTTTTTAACCGATAAATTTCAAGGACGGGGACAGTTTCGGGTAAAAACCGAACATGAAACAACGGGTACGGTTTAGTTATGGTTATACTAAAAATGGTACCCGCCCATACCCGAAAATAATTATATTGAATTATAAATCAGAAATTAATTATATATATTTAATAAATTAAATTATATTTTTTTTGGGTTTTTTTATAATCGTCCCAAACCGTTACCCACCGATAAAAAATCATTCGTGAACCGTAACAGTTTTCGGGCGGTTTTGGGTATAGGTTTTATAATTTGGTTTGGGATGGTTATATCAAAAACCGTCCCCACACGTACCCGTGCCCATCCCTAATGCATGTTCGGGCTTTGTTTTCTTGTATTTCATTGAGAATTTGTTTTTGTTTTTCTTCTATATCTAATGAAATATTTTCTAGATGAAGTTTTTGCTGGTCTTTTATCTCACCACGTTTTCGCTTGTTGCATAAATTTTGGATTTGAGATAATTAAAGCTTTTCTTACTTTAGAAACATAGATGATATCTCCTTCTAAGGTAGTGAGACTTATTTTGTCGGAATTTTGTGTGAAAGGTTAATATAAGTTTAGGAAATTATTTCTTATTAACAAATCTACTCATGTTTCTTACTGATATATGATAGTAATGTGAAATTTTTCTCCTCCTATCATTATATCAATATCTTTTAATATCTTATTGAGTTTTATTGTAGTATTATTAACAATTTTTACCATCAAATCTTTTGGTTCTTGTTTCCAGTTGTCTTCTGGAAATACATATCTACTGGCTACACACATACTAGCTCCTGTATTTATATATGCATGTAAATGATAAATGTTATAACCTTTAAATTTTAGTCCTACTTTAATGTAAGTATTATTTGGATTTGTAATACTATACAAATCATTCATCTTCTGATAAAGAATATTTATAATTTGAGTGTTCATATTCTGAGTCAATTATTTCTTCCTAATTTTCTTCTAATAGATAGATATTATAAATATCATCTATATTAGATTCCTCGATTGGTTCTAATTTCATTTTGAAAGCTTCTTCTAAGATTTTTACTTTTTGTGGAAATTCTTCTTTTATGTTGAAATCTGCTTGGACATTCATTAGCATAATGTTCTTCTTCATTACAGATCCAACATCTGCATTTTTTTCTTTTTTGAAAGGCAATAACTCCTTTTTTCATAAGGTTTATAATTATTTGTTCTAAAATATCTTTTCTTGTATTGTTCTCTATTAAATCTCTTTTTATATTTTTGGAAATTTTTTTTCCTGAATTTATATTTTTGTTTATAAGATTTTATATTATATTATATCTATATTTCCCTGGTATTCTAAAATCTCTTGTATCACATCAGATTTTATCATTTCCTCTTATTTGTTTATATTCTTTTTTTTTCATGGCATTTAATAATGATCCAATCTTTAAGGCTTCTTATTTTTTCTCCTAGAGTATCTGGTATAGTTTCTTTATTTCTTTGTTCTCAACTTTCTGTTAAGGTTTTATATAATCTTCCAGGTAATTTTCGAAAAACTATTTCTTTATAAGTTGTTTGCATATAGAATAGTAATTTATGGTAATACATTTCATATTCACAAATAAAAGAATCTATGTAACACATGTTACAAATTTCTATATTTGTTAGATGCCATTTAGCTTCATTGATTTTATTTTCATTGGATTCACTGATAATCCTTCCTTTATCTTCTCCAATAAATTCTTTGTATATTTCATTTATTACTGTATCCAAGTATTCTCTCTTGTGAAAACATTTCCTTGCATTAACAAATTTTGTTGATATGTCAAGTTTGAAAACCAAACTTTAATATTTCTTGTCATTTTATGTGCTATAAGCACTCTACAGGTTTAAGGATTTGTTTGGATAATTTGAGAAGTTTGTATGAGCACAATCATTCCACTAGCTCATTTATCTAAGACTTTTTTCCTATCTCTTATACAATCTAAATCTAGAAGTTCATATTTATAATTATCATGAAGTTTGAACTCTGGTGGAATACCATCTCTAGTTCCCTAATGCATTCCTTCCTCTATTTTAGGTGGTTGTCTTCTTCTATACGTAGTATCAGGTTATTTTGATCTTTGCCTATTTATTTCTTCCCTATGTGGGTCAGATGTTTCTTTTTGGTAAGGGACTGGTAATGAAATTGGTTTCATATGACCTTTTGAGGTTATGTTTTCTGGTGCAGAATCAGTTTTACTAATTATTGTCATATCATCCTCTTCTTTATTAGTACAATTTTTTTCATTATAACGTTCTTCTATTTTTTCATTGGTTAATGTCAATAAATTGACCAATGTTTCTATATCTTTATTTTTCAGGGTCTATGAATTTTCTTCCTAATTCTTTTCTATATTCCATTAAATTAGAATTATCTCTTTATTCTTAGATTGTTCCTCATTTTTCACTAATTATTCATATGTAAGTTGTATACATCTTATCTTAGTTATGAAAATTCTTTGTACATATCTTGTTGTAGTTTATTATAACTACATTCTTTTATTTCTTTTAATAATTCTTTTTGTATATCTATTATTTCCTGTAAATATTTTGTGTTTGATTTTTGGACTAAATCTATTTCCTTTGTTAATAATTATACAGTTTCAAATAATGTTGCTTGATTTTTTACTACACCTACTAGGCCTTCATTTACTTCTAAATGCATGTTTTTTATTTTATCTCCAAACATTATTTTTCCCTAATATACAATCATGAACTAATGTCTTCATTATTTTAACTTCATTTTCTAATTTTTTAATTTTTATTGGTTAAAGGTTTCTCCTTCACGGTCTATAAAAGTAAATCTTGGTGTGCAATTAGTTTTAATAACATTACTTTTTCTTATCAAGGGTTTTTCTTTAATATCTAATTTCTATTCTTATGGTATTTCAAAGTGTGTTAGTATTTTTGGTTTTATTATTTGTCTAAGTTCCTTAAAAGTTTTGTCTATTTCTATAATTTCATTTTATTCATTTATTGAACTATTGTGACTATTTGTTAAAGAATATGTTACTAGATAATGTATTGAAAATGAATGATTTGTTTCTTTTATTAAATATCTTCTTTCAAATTCATAAGCTAGACTTTATACTTGATTTAGATTTTTATCATGTATATTTATAATAAATCTAGGATATACTGTAAATTTTAGCTTTTGATATCTTAAATTATCATAGATCATTCTTAATAAGGCATCATGTCTATTTATTATTTTGTTATCTAATAATGCTATTTTTATTGGTGTATCTATTACTTTTCTAAAATGACCTTTTATTAATATTTGAATTACTCCTAGATGGATGTATCCAATTTTTTCTTTATTTTTACGAGGAATTTTTGATAGCTTATTTAATATAGTTTCTTTATCAATTAATGGTATATTATATCTCTATTTTACATCTGTAATCTTAATACTCATTTCTTTATTACTTATGCCATAAAGAGATTATATTTTTCTAGAGAATAATTTTTGTAATAAAAATGATGAGTTTTTCAATCAATCTTCTTCTTTAAGATTTAACTTTGCTTTTTGAATTTCTTCAAATTTCTTTTTTACTTATTACCATTTTTTTGTGAAAACATCATGAGATGTCTTCTGTTTCTTGGTTTATTTTTTCTTCTTCCATTTTGAGAATGTTTTTTTTTAATTAAACCTTAGATATATTTTTGATAACTGTTTATGTTTTCAGGGGTATTTTTGAATTTTTAAAAATTTTAGAATATTTTTGAAGATTTCTCGAACCTTGGGGATATTTTTTTTTATCTTTTTCCACTAAGAATGAGTAAATAATTCGATCAATTTATTTGAATTGAAAAATTTAATCTTATCTCTCGAATTTGAATTAGATTGGATTAATATATTTATCGTTAGATCAGATTCAAATTAACATATTTTAAATAAATATATTTATCAATTAGATTGGATTAATATATTTATCGTTAGATCAGAAATATATTTATAATTCATGATATCTAATCTAGATTAAATTACTATTAAAATTATAAATAAATACATATTTTATTTTATAACGTGTTATATTTAAATATTATACATAATATAATTATATAAAATTATCCTTTCATCTTACAAAATGAATATGATTGTTTATAATAATTTAATAATTATATAAACATATTTTTTATTTTTTTATTTTTAAGCTATAATTATAAATAATGAATTTTATTTCAAATATATTAATTTAAAATTAAAATTAAATTAAAATTTTTTAAATTTAATTTAGAACTAATCAAATTTAAATAAATAAAAATAAATAAATTTAATATACTCCTCAGTTCAAGTTCGAACATTTGACAGCTAAGAAAAGATGATAGATAACTGAAGAAAGAGACGTGTCAGTATACGATTCACATTTTATCCATGTACTATATCTAAAACAGTGGTGACCAGGACATTAGCCAGTTAGTCGCACGTGCAAAAGTTGCATGCACTTCCCTTCAGGATATTTTCGTCAACTTAGGTGTAAATGTTTGTACGTACATTTCTATTAACACCTAAAACGAAGGAATGGTTCGGATAAATTTGCTAGTCCCAAATACTATTAAAATTGTAAAAATATTATGAGTTAGTTTAGATTTAAAAAAATTACATAATTAATCTATTATAAATTTGGTTGATTCTTAAAGTTAAAATTTTTACAAAAACAAAATAATTTTATTTAATAAAAATATAAAAAGAATAGAATGATTATTTTTTATGTCACTTTATTTATATTATTATGAAATTTTATTCATTTAGTTTTTGAAAAAAATATATAAATCATTCAATTTTTAAAATTTAAATACTTTAATCATGTAAATATGATATAAAATATCTATTTCTATAATAGAAAATGACACTTAATTTAGTCACATAACTATGAAATTAAGTGGTGAATAAAGTGTTATAATTTTCAAAATCAATTTATTTATGTATTTTTTGTAAAAATTATATGATTAAAGTATTCAAATAACATAAAAAAAATAATCTCTAGATAGAGGTATCAAGAGGTAACATGAATTAGAACATTGTGTAAACTCGTGATTTATGCATGGGTCGTACTATGCTATTCTTGCCTTGTGGGTTTTACGGTGTCATGTCATGCCAACCCATCAGATCATATTTAACGGGCCAATATAACCCATAGCATGTTTACCTCATTATTTGATAAAAATATTATTAGTGAGACTTAGAAATCCTATATATTTAAATATAACTTAATTTTGAATCATCAAACTCGCTAGATACAAGCTATGTCATGGTGTTTTTTTTCTCCCTTATTATACCATGTCATGTCTAATATTTAATGAGTCGTATAGTATTAATTATAGGATAAATTTTCCAAAAAAATATATTATAAAACTAAGAGTTTTTTTCTTTAAGCAATTAGCACTAACGTGTTTCGCCTTTTTAAATTTCTAATCATTTTTTATTTTCTTATTGTAATTCAATAATTTTATCTAATTTCTCAATCCTTTTAAGCCCGTTGGAGAGTAAGAGACACATGTCTAACATCAAGTCATCAACCCTTCATTTTTTATATTCTTATTGTTTAAATTTAACACTTGTTTATATACGTAATCTATACTTAAATTAATACAAAATTAAATATTAAATACTTGTGTTTTGGTGCTATTTAAAATTTAAAATCGAGTGTATGATCATTTTTTATTATTTAAAAAAATTCAATTTTTTTTAAATCTAAATTTTAATTAATTATTAAACATAAATTTTAATACAATAATTTGATTATTAAATATAAATATGTTTTAAAAAAAATTATTGATTGATAAAATTAAAATATAAAATATGATCACCTAATTCAATCCAAACTAATTTGTAGGGTTTGGTTTGAGATTTTATAAGTTTTATTATATTAGATTGATTCTTATTTTTAATAATCAACGCATGAGATATACCTATATAACGATAATTATTATTATTATTAATTATTATTATTATAATTTAAAATTTATATTTTAGTATTTAGAATTTAAGCGGAAACATTCATTCATTAATTAATGATAGTTATGTATTATTTTAATTTAGAATTTATATTTTATACTTTAGTTTTTAGGATTTAGAATTTAGAATTAAAATTTTAAAGTTTATAATTTATGATTTTGGGATTAAAATTTAGAATTTTGGTTTATAAAATATTACGTAATTGCCCATATATATATTAAATTAGAGCCATGCTTCAAATAAAACTCTATAAAAGATATTGAGAATACTGATTGAGTTTTTGTTCGCTCTCCTTGGAAATAAGGATATGGGCAAAGAGTTAATGCATGCTGTTGATTACACTGGTTATGGCGGAGGACCTTCTGGATTAAAGGTTATTCACTTTTCTATTCTTTTCTTTTTTTTGGATCTAACACTTTATCTTCGAATTAATGTTTTCTATATCTAAGTGAAAAAGTAACTCCTAAATTTTAATGTAATATTTCACATGTTACAGATTTTTTTTATGAAATTTAATTGGGAAAAAATTATTTCCTGTTGATGTTGTGTAGTCCCCTTGTGTTGTGTTGTTTTCTTTTGTTTATTTATTTTTTAAATTAAAAGAATTTTCAACTAATGATTTAATAGCCTTTTATTTATTTATTTATGTTTTCTCTATCTATCTCTAACTAAAATCATATTGGTCTTCTTCATGTGGTTGTTATGGCTGTAAAGAAATTAACATCCTTTGTAATAGGAACAGAGAAATACTGGGTTTAACTTCAAACATGTGGTTTAATTTGGTTCTGCTCTTTTTCCTTGGGAAGCTAATCTTTGGTTTTGGATTTCATTCAATCTTATCTACACTTTATCATGTTATGTTTTTTGAGCTGCTACGTAGTAATTTTTAGATGAAATAGTATTTGCAGCAGCTCAAAATGTGGTTTCAAATGGAAAGGGAAAATACATCCAAAAGACTTGATGATAAATGTTTAGTATAATTATCTCTTCTCCCAACAGCTTAAACTTTTTGGACAGTTAATAATGAACTAATTTCTTACATAATATCATAATTAAAAATCCTGTATTTAAGGTTAGTAATTACAATCGTTGAATTGTAATTATTTGATATATATAGTGCATAGAGTCAATACTTATAAGAGAAAAATAAATGTATAAAAGTATAACTAGTTATTTTTTATTAACTTAAGTTTTTGGTTTGTGAGAGTTAGTGACAAATTAACACCTAACACCTAGACGAATCATTACTATTTAATATTTATGGTTTAAAACATCGTATAATGTTTTCAAAGTTCATTAACTCCAATTATTGAATTGCAAATATTTGACATACATGGTGCATAGAACTAATACTTATGAATAATGATAAATGTATAAAAATATAATTGATCTTTCTCCAAAAAAATTAAGTATTTGTTAGAGTTGGTGACAAATTAACTTCTAACACGACCACTAGGCAAACCATTACTATTTAGTATATACCATTTAAAAAAGCATATGAAATAACTACTCTCAAATCTCCGATCTGTTAGAGTCCCACATCGCTCAGAGAAGTCAGCAATGTGCTGGTTATAAATCTGGGTGTTCACTTTCCTGATAAGCGCGTTTTGAGGGAAACATTGGACTGTCCAGCTTTCAATTTGGTATCAGAGCTGATCCTGGGGGTCTCAATGTGCCCGCTTCCCTGAGTTCTCCGGTGTCTGGTTGCTGTGCCGGCCGGGTATCGGTCTTTGCGGTGTCTCCGTCCGATGTGAGGGGGAGTGTTGGAGTCCCACATCGACCAAAGAAGCCAACAATGTACTGGTTATAAGTCTGGGTGGCTCATTTCCTGATAAACGCGTTTTGAGGGAAACATTGGGCTGCCCATCTTTCAATTCGATCAAACTTCTTTACTGTTTATACATATGAAACTGCTGAATGGCACATTTTCTGTTTCATTGGTTACTGCTCTTAAGGTCTTTGATTCTTCGATTGACCACTGATGAAATTATGTATCAGCATTGATATTCCTACTTTTTTTCTGAGCAAAGACAGACAAGAAAGAAAAAGGGCAAAAAAAAAGAGAAGAAGAAGAAGAAAAGAAAAAGAGCATATTGCTATTTGATTTGTAATGCAAGATAAGCAATTGACTAAATTTTACTGAGAAGTTGCACTGTTGTGATTGATAAAATTTATGCCTTTTACAGCATGTTGAAGTTCCAGTTCCTAAACCAAACAAAGATGAGGTATTGCTAAAGGTAGAAGCAGCAAGTCTCAATCCATTTGATTGGAAAGTTCAGAAAGGAATGTTGCGCCCTTTACTTCCTCGCAAGTTCCCGTTTATACCAGGTAAATGATTGTGCTTAGTTGTGATTGATCTAGTGATCTAGCAGTAATACTCACCACTCCCCCTTGTCACATCACATGTTTGAATTACATTAGTACTATTTAATCTAAAAAAAATTATCTTGCTTAGTTACTAAAATTTAGTAGAATTTTCTTGACACTACTAGTGCTTAGACCACTTTACAAGTTGGAGTTTTTGTACGCATTGGCTTAAATATTTTGTTCAATTATGTAATTTATATTCTTAGCTAGCAATGACTTGACATTCGGCAGAAGCTTACTGCTTACTAATTTACTCTATGGATCTGTCCAAAGTGGCTATTGTCACAACAACAACTGCCCTATATCCTGTTATTTCTCGCTATTCAGGAGTGTCTTTGGTTTTATTTGTGAGGGATCTTAATGTAGCTTCTTTATTGACCTGATTCTAGAAAATCTCTGCCAAAATGCTTCATATATTGAACAATTGCATTCTAGACAGTATATTATGACACGGCTGCAATTTCAACTTTTTACATAGAAAAAAGAAAGTGTAGGAGGTGGCTACGTCATATAGGATATAGCTATGCCTCTGTGTGCCAACCTCTAGATATGCATTACCTTATGAGACCTGTACTTAATACTTTATCTGAATATGATGTCCCCAAAATAAAAGAATTGTTCTTTAAAATATTCATCTACTTGTATACTGTTGATATAACATATTTGAAACATTAAAATTGTGACTGAAAGGTTTCTTCTTGGAACAAGGTACTGATATGGCAGGAGAGGTTGTAAAAGTCGGTCATGGAGTCCAAAATTTCAAAGCTGGTGACAAAGTTGTTGCGATGATTAACCCTGCTGTAAGCTCTCACTTGTAATTTTATAATTTCTAGTTTTGTCTGGCTATAAGTAATCATGATCATGTAGGAATCTGCTAACCAATCTTATCAAACATATATTTTTCCTTCCTGATATGTATTCTGCTGCTTCAAACATAATGCTTGTAATGTGTAAACCTGACGACAGTCAACAGATTTTATGCCTTAGTTGCATCCAGGGTCTTGATTCTGTTGTGTTTTTCTCAACTTTTTTGAAATTAACGTTTATAAACTCATACATCCTTTAGTTGCGGTTTAAACCTTCATCACTTCAGTGCTCACTTGGAGCATTTATGATTGCAGTACAAATTTTTTTCATAACTTGATTATAAAATTTTGGTATGCGAATATGTATTGCAAGCTATTCCAGATGTTTTCTTTCTATGCATATATTTCATTATATATCTATGAATCATAAATACGATTTCCATTGTTCTTGAATTATGTAAATGAATTTGAAGACTGGAGGTGGACTGGCTCAATATGCTGTGACCAAGGAGAACTTGACAGTTACAAGACCACCTAAAGTTTCAGCTGCTGAAGGTGCAGGCTTACCTGTTGCTGGTCTCACAGCTCTCCAAGCCCTCACTGAAGCTGCAGGGGTCAAGCTTGATGGAACTGGAAAGCAGGCTAACATTCTGATTACTGCTGCATCTGGTGGTGTAGGCCATTACGCTGTTCAACTAGCAAAGCTCGGAAACACACATGTGACAGCTACATGTGGAGCTCGAAATGTGAAAATGGTCAAGAGCTTAGGAGCTGATGAGGTTCTTGACTACAAGACACCAGATGGTGCGGCTTTAAAGAGTCCATCAAGTAGGAAATATGACGCTATAATCCACTGTGCTACAGGCATTCCTTGGTCAACTTTTGAGCCTTGTTTGAGTGAAAATGGTAAGGTTATAGATATTACTCCTAGTCCTAGTTCTTTTATTACCTTTGCTATGAAAAAACTTACTTTTTCAAAGAAGCAATTAGTGCCACTGCTCTTGTTTCCCAAAAGAGAGAACTTGGATTTTCTTTGTAACTTGGTGAGAGGAGGGAAGCTGAAGACAATGATTGACTCTAAGTATCCTCTTGACAAAGCTGAAGATGCTTGGGCTAAGAGTATTGATGGTCATGCTACAGGGAAGATTATTGTGGAGCCAAAGTTTAATTAATATAGATAAGCTTATTATGGAGGGTACTACCTAAATAATGCTTTCAAATTCTGAACTCATTGGATGATACAGCTTTTGGTGTGACATTGGCTAGAAAAAGTATATAAACAATAATTCTTCGTGTTTGTTGACTATAAAAAAGAAATATAGTCCATTTATATTAATTTATTATTAAGAGTTTAAATTATTTCCTGATTTACGTAATTTTGCTTTCTTTTTCCCCCTCTTTTGGTACCATTTGATTGTTGGTTTATACAGATGAATTACTTAAATCATAGCATGATTTTGATAGATTGTTTAGTGTTAATAAGGGTATGGTTACTACACCAAATAAGCTAACTTTTTGAGGTCAATTTTACCATTGAGAAGGAATAACAGTTAAGTTATCAGTATCTACTTGGAAGGGAATCCTCTGAAAGTAATTGCATTGATCTTGTTCGTGAGTTTTCTAATGATATTGTGAGCAGATAAAATGCACCTTTCAAAAAAAATCTTGTATTGTAACCGCCATATTTTTTCAAGCATACCAACAACAGTAAAAGTGAAAAGTTAGGAAGACATACCAATGGGAATGATTAACTTTGGTGGTTTCGAAATGATGTGAACGTAAGTTTGAAGATATAGTTTTTTTAAGAAATTTCAGTTGAGATTCCAATTCACATATTTCTATTAAGATTTAAGAATATTTCATCTTCAAATTTCATCCGTCATAAAGGACAAAAAAAAATTCTCAAGATTAAGAAAATGAGCAAATCGTTTCTTTGTACCTAGAGCTCTTGAAAACAATTTCCAAATAAAAAGTTTATGTGAACCTTAGTTTTTTAAAATAACTGTTAAAAACTGTATTGATTGGGGAAGTTTTTTGTTAATCTCATAAACATCTTTGACAAAGAAATGCCTTTTATCAATTCTAAACCATTCAATAAAATCTTTGTTTTGACTAAAAAAGGTAGGGCTTGATTTAAAATACTAGAAATCTAGGAATCTTTTTAAATATTAATGTCTAAACAATGGTTGATTTTAAAGAAAATGTCATCCTTGAGAACATTTCTCACCCATAAAAGACATTTTTAAATGAAACAATTTAAAAGTTTCGTTGAGCTATTAAGAAAAGATGAACATTATAAATATTTATCACAAAAGATTTGAACCCATACTTTTTGAGGTTGTTTAAGAATATTCTATTGGGCTTTTGCTAACATGACTATTAAAATACTCCATTTGTCTAATACCAAGACCACCAAAATCTATTGGTGAATAGATTTTGTCTCAAAAAACAAGAGATAAAAAAATATTGCTTATTAATATTATCAATCCACTAAAATTTCCTTATAATATTATAACTAGAAGAATAAATGCTTGAAGGTAATAGGAACGTGTTCATAGAATAGATGGGGATATTTTGTAGAACCAATTTCAATTTCTTTAACTTTTGTAAAAGACTAGAAATTTCAATTTCTTTTTCCTCCCAATGATTAAAGTATGCTTTAATTAAAGAATTGGAATTGAACTTTCATAGATATACAAAATATAACATAATTACTTGTTTTAAAGGAATAAATATATTTTTGGAAAAGAAAATGTTTGATTTTTGGAAATTAATGGATTGACCTGACCAGTTATCCAGAATTTGTCTTAAATTCATGCTTAAGATAAATTAGCACGCAGGAACAAAAAATATAATTTGTGTAAAAAAAGGTGAAAAATAGAAGATGCATTCTTGACAATCTTTACTCTATGATGTGAAATTAAAGTTTCAACTTGAGAGATCGTTCTAGATAAACATTCAGTTACAAATAAAAATAAATATGAAGAAAGAAGATCCCCTTGACGAAGATTATGTTGAGATAATAGATGATCAAATGGTGAACTATGAAGCAACGTAGAAAAGCTTACCGTGAAGATACATTCTCAAATGAGAGTAAGATTTTTTTCCAAAAAACCCATAGTTTTCGTTATTTGAATCAAAAACTTTCATTCTACTTTATTATTAGCTTTTTGTAACTTCAATTTAATTCATACGAGTCCCTTTCTTATAGATTTTTTCTTGAAAATAATGAATGTTACCTTTTGAGCAATCAACATATTCTCAACAATCCACCTTCCAAAATTTGGAACGAGGAAATATAACTACATATGATATCTCCAAGTCTTTTGACAATAATCCTAGAAATAGTCTTTTGATCAAAGTAGAAGCATGAAAATTTTTAGTGTTATGATCACCATCTTTGATCTCCATTTTCCTAGATTTTTGGCGCCATAAAGAATCCCAACAAGCTAACTATTCATTGAACTTAGAAGTAAGAGCCTTTTCAAGATTTGGATCAAAAGAGGACAAGTTCCTTGAATGAACATATTTCAATTGAGCATCAAGTATTTTTAATTTACCTTGAATAAGACCAAATTTATCTCTATTCCAACCAAATAAATGCAATGAAAGTCATTTGAGCTTTTGCATAAATATCTGTATCGGAAATAGGGTGAGACCAAACATCCTAAATAAGATATTCACAATCCTTAACTCTCAACCAAGCATTAAGAAATCTAAAAAGTCTTTAAGTAAATAGTTCGCGTACACCCAAAAGATAGAATACTAGGGGTGCACAATAAGATGTATAAAAAAGAAGGTTGGAAACTATTGCTTTAGGAAAAGTATGGATCTGGTTGGATTTGCAATGGCATGATCAAGTTGTTTGTGGGTATAATCAAATCCAATTCTTTTGTTACACCATGTAAATTGAGAACCAACACTTTCCAAATCAATAGAACCGTTTGAATTCATAAAATTGATGACACGATTATTATCATTGAAATAAACACGTTAACCACCCAATTTATCAGAGGGATGAGTAATGTCATTAAAATCCCTAACTATTAACCAAGGATCCTAAATAGAGTTGAGTAAATTATGAAGCTCATCCTAAATGATATGTTTAGCCTTATAATAAGAAAAAAATGTAAACAAAACATACTAAATAACTATTAATATTGTTAAATGGGTAACAAATTTGGGTAATCACAAAACATGAACCTATATATTGAATTTGTAGATCTAAACTTGATTCCCAACACAACAAACAATCATAACTAAACCATTTGTAGGAATACAAAAACTATTATGATAACTTAAGGCATTAATAAGATAATTTGAAGCATTATCATTAGCTTTGGTTTTCATTAGCCATAAAATCTAAGGTTTGTATTTCTAAACCAAATAACATAATGCTCTTTTGGTACAACATCTCACAAAACTTCGACCATTCCAACACATAAAACTCATGCACTTTTGTGGGAAAGTTTAAGGATGCCTCCTTACCTTTAATATTTTTAACCATAATCTCAGTAATACCAGTACCATCTTGCTCAAATTGCTCCATTAAAAATGTGACTCCCCTCACAAACATTAACTCGTCATTTATGTAGAAAGTCATGGCCTAAATCCCTCCAAAAGAGCTCTCAAAGAGGAAGGGTTGTCATAACCTTATATCAAGCACTTAACTGGCTTCCCTGGTCGATATGAGACACTCAACACCCCCCTCACATCGGACGGGGACACCGCAAAGACCGATTGAACCGTGAGGAGACCATCAGTTGAACCCAGGGACCCGCTTTGATACCATGTAGAAATTCATGGTCTAACTCCCTCCAAAAGAGCTCTCAAAGAGGAAGTGTTTCCATAACCTTATAACCAACACTTAACTAGCTTCCCTAGTCGATGTGGGACACTCAACACCCCCTCACATCAGATAGGGATAGGCCATGACTTTCTACATCGCATCAGAGCAGGTCCTTAGGGTCAACTGATGAGTCTCATCTCAGTCCTCTCACGGTCAATCGGTCTTTACGATGTCCCCATCCGATGTGAGAGGGGTGTTGAGTCCCATATCAACCAGGGAAGCCAACAGAGTGTTGGTTATAAGGTCTTGAAACTTCCTCTTTGAGAGCTCTTTTGGAAGAAGTTAGGCCATGAATTTCTACAATTTAAACAAATGAGTGAAGTAGAATGAGATAGTGAAGTAGAATGAGATGGAGAACCATTACCTTAGTCAGTTACCACTATTTTTTTATGAGAGTAATTTTGATATCACCTTTGTGCTTGACCAATGTGCCTGAACCACTGGCAACTAAAGAAGAATGCTTAGGTGAATAAGTTGTAGGCAAGTCTTGTGAAGAAGATTGAGACTGATCAAGTTTTTATTAAAGATGGGCTGCATGATATTGGAATAAGTTGAAAAAACTATGTTCAGCTAAAGTTGTAATGTAAAAGAAAGTTTGTGGTAGATAGAGCTAGTAATGTGTACCATTTGAGCACGCCTAATGTTTCTATGCATAGAATCCATGTTGATATTAATATCAAAACCAATCAATTGGGCAAACATTTTGTACCTAAAGTTATTATCAGAATAATCCTCACCTAATTTGAGAAGCCAGGTAAGAACAAGAGCAGTAAAATCATTGATGTCCAATGAACGAGCTTGAATGACCACATTGTGTACTTCATTATGAAAACGATTTTCTTTATGATAGAAATTTTATTTTAGGATAAAGAATAAGAATCATTGATTACTTACTTAGATTTGGGTTAAGCTAGCCACCAATTTGGATAGGTTGGAATAAAGGAGAACGAGAAGGACAAATAGTAGATTGAGTAGTGAGTTTGGCTAACTAGTATTGGGTAATTGGAGAAGGAGATTCGTAACTAGTACTAAGTTATTCCCCAAAAATGGGAACAAACACATTCGGTGACACCTAAATTATTTACCCTCCTTTAATAAGCACTCTTTGGTACGATGAGAAAGAATGCCACAAAGCGTACACAAATTTAGCAACCTTTCAAATTTGAAATCAATCCATATTTTGTTGTTAATCGGTGTGACACCATTGCATCATTTCTTAGTAATTAAACAACTAGTGGCAAATGGTTGGTTTATAACTTTGATTTCAACCCTACATTGAAGATAATTTATGATAACCAAGAGTTCTTCATCTGATTCCTTCATGTAAGATCTATTTAAATGTTGGTGATATTCGTGAATAAAACATACAAATATAATTTAGTTTCTAGGTGTGTCCCTCAAGATTATTTTCCAACTGAAAAAACTATTGAGCTCTAACAATCACAATTCAGGTATATCTATCTTCTTATGCACGTTATATTTCATATTAGATACGTAGAAACATTTCAATATTAAGCTACTCGATCAATTGATGAAGCTATATAGATCTATCGAGAATCGATCAACTCAACTTTAAAAGTCCTAAATTAATTATTTAATTGATTAAATTGATCGAGACTTAACTGGATCAATTGATTTATGTACTCAATCGATTGCATATGTTAGATCGATCGAATGGCCAGAGTTTTGATTCTAAAACCTATTTTTAACTCAAATTGAATTAACTTTTTACTATATTAACTTTTTTCTTTAAAATTCTTTTAATGAATTTTATGGACAACATAGTAATTTTACTTTGACCTAGTGCTTTACAATATATTATATGTATAAACCTAAGCACATAAATTTATCAACCACATAAGAGCATTATTCTTTTCATCTTAATCTTTTTTATGTTTTGCAAATATAATATCATAATTTTTTAGGCTTCTTTATTTAGTTAATTTATCAAACATTTTATGGTTGTGTTTGATTGATTAATAAGCTTAATTGGTTTATGATATTTTGGTCATATGTTCTTATGGTTTCTTCTTTATTTTCATTCTTGAATTATTGGATTAAATAATTGTGTGTGTCATATCATAATTATTTGATTTGATTATTAATCTTTAAAGAATCTCTCTTTATTGAACTTGTACTTCAAGTGATTATTCTAGGGTTGTTAATTAATTTTGATTTATCTAATATATATATTAAATCATCTAGTTAGTATTATTCATTATTGAATCTGCTTTAATTAAGACACACATTTGTACTTGTGTTAGTCTATCAAACATTGATGGTTATATTTGATTGATTAATAAGTTTAATTGGTTTATGATATTTTGATCATATGTTCTTATGGTTTATTTTCTATTTCATTCTTGAATTATTGGATCAAATAATTGTGTGTATTATATCATAATTATTTGGTTTGATCATTAATCTTCAAAGATGCTATCTTTATTGACCTTGTACTTAAATTGATTATTCTAGGGTTGTTAATTAATTTCGATTTATCAGATATATTTATTAAATAATCTAGTTAGGATTATTCATTGTTGAATCCACTTTAAGGCACACATTTGTAATTGTGTTATTGTGCTAATGTTTCATGTGCTAGTAGAACGAGTTTGATTGCTTGTGTGATTCAAGTTGTCAGACGATTGATCAATATCCAAACAACTTTCTTGTAGAGGCTATGATGAAAGTAGTGACTTATAAGTAGAATATTTGATAGTTTTATCTTGATGGAAAACATAAGACTTTATTTTCACAATGGATAGTTAGATAATCTGATAGTTTTTCTCTAAGGTTATTAGTGTGACGTAGATTATTTTTGGTATTGTAAGTAGACCTTATTTTCACATTAGATAGTTAGATAATCTGATAGTTTTTCTCTAAAGTTATTAGTGTGAAGTAGATTATTTTCACCAAAAAATCTCGTGTTTTCGTCTTTATATTTCTATATTATATTATTTACATGCAATTATATGTTTAATCATATACAAAAATTTTAATTTATCATCATTTCATTGATTATCTATTAAGTACTCTAAGTAATTAATTACATTAAAAAAAACAAAAACAAAAAAAAACTTTCACTCCACTTGATGTAACTTTCTAGCAAGATTGATAAGCGTAGGAACGTTGGAGTTTTTCGTTCCAGCAAAATGAACCGTAAGCTCTTATCCAAAATGTTGTATAACTGAATTCAAGTTCTTGCAAGGTAAAAGTGTGATCCCACTCTTTAAGTACTAACAGATGATTATTAACATGCCACACTCTGGTAGCCTAAATACCATCTCTATCTTTAGTTAAAGTGAATGAAAAGGACAATATATTTTCCAGAGAAAATAACGGGCGTAAAGAATATGTTGCAATGATGGAAACAAAATCGCATGATGCTGAGAAGATTTGGGAAGTGGAAGCGAAACACTATAGAACAAGTGCCAAAATGGTAGAGAAATTTAAACAGTTTAACAAAGCCTAAATTTATTGTGGAACACGAAGAAGCCATAATTGAGTCGAATAGGAAATCATGAACTGAGTAAGATTGAGTGCGATTAAAGGAAGAGGCTGAGAAGATTACAGATTATGTTCCTGATGCACGCCATAAGCTCAACATAGAAGAATTTGAAACGGACCTTAGAAATTGAAAGAGTCCTAAAGAGTTTCTGGAAAACACTAAATCCCTCAAAGGGCAAACAAAACTAGCATGAAATGATCCAGAAAACAGAGTAGAAATAAGAATAGGCTGACAGATAAGCAAAGATCGAAGCATGAACTCAATCGAGATCACCTTCTCCAAGCAAAGGAAAATGGTGAAAAGGGGCCGAAAGTCTCTTCGGGAATGCTTACTTTGAGTTGGTATTTTGTTGGTAGTACTTATTTAGTATTTTAATTATCAAAAAGTATTTTTTTTTTGTCAAAATTGAACGGTAATATAACTTTTTTTAATTAAAATTATAACATTGTTATTTTAATAGTTTTCTACCAAAAACTATGAATAATATCCACTCAGTGTAGTACTCCCAAAACATTAGGGAGAAAATCAATTATTTTAGTATTTATATTATGTGAATTTTTAATTTATTGTTTGTGTTATTTTTTATTGTAATTGAATATTTTTATTATTATAATCTCTTTCAATTAATTATTCAGTTAAAAAAAATTTAAAACTTTTTTTTGTCCTCAAATATCTTTTTTCTTTCACCGTAACTCAAATCACAACATTCATCTAAATCTTTAAAACATATATCTATTTTAAAATGAGAGAAATTAGATAAATAGTATAATTTTTTTTAATAAAATAGTTGATTGAAAGAGATTGTAAAAATATAAGTAATCAAATACAACAAAAAAATAACAAAAATAATAAATTAATTTGTTTTACATAATATAATTATCAAAATAAACGTTTGCCTAAAAATACGTTTATTTTTGTATCTTAATTTGAGTTTAACTCTTTTAATAAAATGTTAAAATATAATTTTAATAATTTATGTATATCTGGTATGGCCAAACTTTGTCCATAAAAAATAATTTAACCATAAAAAAGTCCACAAAATCTAATCTAAAATGAAAACTAAATGTTGTTCATCCTTATCCTCTTATTATTAAATTCTATCTAATTCTTATTAATCCATACAAATTGTGTTAAATAAGTAGGCAAGTATACCTAATTCTATATAATTCTTGTTAACGTGTGATTAAGTATTCTTAGAAATTAATTTTTAAGATTAAAAAGTAAAAATCATTTTTTTTGTGTTTTGAGAAAGTAAAATTAAAATAAATAAAAATAAATAATAGTAATTAATTAACTCAAAATTATCAACTAAGAAGATATATGAGAAAATATCTAGGAATATTAAATCTCTTAATTTTCTAATCATGTTAATAACTAAAATTCTCTAATATAATTACCAATTAATTACATAATCAATTGAATCTAACCTAACATGTATTTCTCTCTCAATTAAATTACAAAATATATAGTAATTAACCTAATTACACTGTCATATAAATTAAAATATATACTACTCATTAAGTTTTTCAATTATAGATTAAATACATAAGAATAATACATTTTTGCTTAAAAACTATAGATATTATTTAATTAAGACAAACAATTAAATAAAATTCTCAAATCTATTTAATTGCCTATATAAATCAATTGTGGCTAAACAATTAATAGCATAAAAATAAGATTAAATAATTCAATTAAATTGAAATCATAATTGGGGTAAGAATATTAGATCATCATATATAGAAAATTAGATTAATAAGACCTTTGGATTAATAAATTAGCTACACATAATTAAATTCATATTTTTTAATACGAAAGACATACAATTTAATAAAGAAATGAGAAAAATAAGAAAAATAATAAATACAATTAATCTCTTGAATTGTAATACCAAAATCCCATTAAATCTCCGTCAAATTGTATCTCATTTATAATTCCTTTGTCTACATGGAGCTACTATATTTTTTCTCTTAATTCTTTGTTTTCTAATATTTCCTATATTTTATAGGGTATTATTTTGTATTTATATTAAAAAAATGATATGTTTTAGAATTGTATTGAGATTGAAATGCAAAAAAATAACCAAAAACAAATCACGCTATACATGAAAATGGCGTTGAGATTAGTATAAATATATATATATATATATATATATATATATATGTATATATTATTTTCACGTGTCAATCTCTTAGATTAAGAGATAAATGGCTTACATCATTAATTTGTGTTTTTAAAGTTCATTCAGATACATATGTTTCTAAGTAATCCACTTGTCAAATAATAATAATAATAAATCATAACAATTTTAAAAAATCTCAAAAAATCTTAAAAATTAATATTTTTTCAATTTAATAAAAAATAATTAATTATCAACTCGTTCCACCTATGTTGACATAATTAAACACAAATTAAGTACTTTTATAATATTTTAGCATAAACAAGACAAATAAATAGTTTAAAAACGACCAAATAACTCTATTTTTGTAAAGTTATCACATCCTTAAATTTTACTCTTTACTTGTCCTCAAATAAAGCCAAATCATTATGGCTAATATAATATGAGTAACACATTTATAAATATATATTTTATTAATACATGTATATTTAGTGAAAATTATCTCTCTCATAAATCATACAATTTCATTACAAAGAGATTCATATATCCATTAGTCAACGTTCTATCAGTACAAGGATATGCAAGATTTTTTGAAAAATTAATTCGTATATGTATTACATATGATATCATCCAATACACTTGAGAAATAAAGCTATATGAGCATGCTAATTGATTCGATCTTAAAACAAGTCTTATAAGTCTATTTTTTACATCCCTCTCCACTAATATAAATACACACTTAGTTAAAGATCAATAAGAGCCTTACATGCTTGTAATGTAAGGCTTTGGTGAGGGTTGATAAATGAAGACATTTAAGCTCTTTTCACACCTTAATTTTTTTTATTCCTAATGTATTTTTTAACTACAATTAAGTTTTTACTTGATATTTTAGTACATTCTATTTTATCATTCTTTTCATATTCTTTTATTCCATATCTTTTTTTGTAACTTCACAACACCTAAACTTATTTTTTTCTTTTTGTTTAGAAATGGGTCATTGTGTTATGAGTTTTTTTCTTTTTTTCCTTTCTTTCTCTTGTTTATATAAGGTGTGTTACATTTTACCTTACTCTATAGCAAAACATATGATTGCATTTTTTTATTTTCATACAAGCTAAAGGTATAAGGGTAAACTTAATGTTTATTAGTTAAGCATAAAATGTGGCTTAAAGATATGAAAGATTCTTACTTGAGCCAAAATGAGTGACTAAATATATTAATAATGATTAACTTCAAAGGCTCAATCGATTCAAATAAGGCCTAAATCATTTCTTATGCTAAATACTATTTAGGATTTCGCCTCAAAGGATGATAAAATAGATTTTAAAATATGGTAGATCTCATCAAGTCGCATAACTCACCATAAATGTTCTCTCAATAAAAACATCAAAATCAATCATAAGCATGTGCATAAAAATTTGAATCAATCAATCAAAACTAGCAAGCATATCACATAATTAATGTAAGTATATTAACGAGTATGTTACATTCTTTATCCTAGTCATGCCAACAAATATATCTTTGGGTTCATACGTTTCATATCAAGCATGTATGTATTTGATTTCCATGTATTTATAAATTTTAACCCAAATTATGATTAAAAACATCCTAAAAATTAAAAAAATTGAAAATACATATTAAATACTAAAGTAGAGAATGAAGTTCCCTCCCTTAAACTTAAATTGAACATTGTTCTCAATGTATACATATAATTATGAAAAATTAAATGGAAATAAAATTCCCTTAGTCTTGGCGGACCATATTTGTTGTTGAAATTTTTGATCTTGTTGTGCCATAGCTCTCCACATTTATTCATCTACAAAATAAAAACAATAAAAATATAAGTAAAATAATGTTGGGTCGCCTTCCAATCAGTGTTACATTTGATGTCTTTGACTAGACGAGTATATCAACTCCTAAGGTATATCCTTATGTGTCCATTTACTATTGAATTTACACGAAAATAGTTTGAGCCATGAATTTTTCAATAATACTTTATGTTTTGGTTTTAAAAAAAGGTACTCAATTCTCTTATCATGACATATTTTTGTTTTCTTTTAATACTTATTGGCATTCTTATAAACATTCCACATTAGCTCTTTGAATTTATGTATTTGCAACATTCTTTTCACCTCTTTATTAGACTCTTCTGCTTGGCCACTTTGATTAGGGATGGTAGTAAAGATGTGAGGTCTAACCTTCGTGACTCTTCAAAAGATAGTTTGAGCTTAGATCTTACTCAAAAATCTCCACAAAAACATTAGGTATACACATAAGAGTTGTAGCTTCCATATAACTCACACAATCAATAATATCAATCATAGATTACATACTTTCAAAATTAAAATAGTTTGAGTTGTTTCTTGATGAGTTTACTTCATTGTTCACAACATTGTGTGTAAGTGTAGGTGACTCAACATATTTTTTTAAGTTATCATTATCATCAGTAACATCTATCCTAAAGCATTCATTACCATTATCAATATTAGAGGGTTCATGTTCTTTAAAAACTTTAAATGCTACTTGTTCATCTTGCACTCTCATTATAAACTTACATTTTTGTACATTAATGAATGCTCTTTTGGTTGATAAGAATAGATAAGCAAGTATAATAAGAATGTTACAGTCATCTTCCTTGTCTAGTACAATGAAATCTACTAAAAAATGAACTTATCTACTTTTATTAGCACATCTTCTACCACAACTTGAGATTGTTTAATTGATCTATCTACCATTTTTAATGTTATTAAAGTGAGTTTGGCTTTATCAATCACAAATATCTTAAACATCGATAATGGTATAAGATTAATGGTTAAACCTAAGTCATATAGTATTTTCTCAAAGATCATATTCCCAATTATGCAAGGAATGTCAAAGTTACTTAGATGTTTCAATTTTGGGGGTAGTTTTTTTAGTAATGATGACACTACAATCTTCAGTGAAGTTTATTATCTTATTATCTCTAAGCCTTATTTTTTTAGACAAGATATCCTTCAAAAATTTGGCATAAGAAGGCATCTCTTCAAGTACATATACAAATGTACAACTTCTTGAAGACATTTAGTAAATTTTAAAACTATGTATCTAACTTTTTCTTTTGGAGTTTTTGTAGGAAGGGAATAGTGGGTTTGTAGAGGTTGATCTTTTTTTGGCTGAATTATTTCCTTTCCAATGCTTTATTTATTCACTTATTCCTCGTCATCCTTTTTAGGTTCATGTTCCTTCTCATCCTTTTGAGTCTCATGTTCCTCTAATAAAGTTTTATCGCTTCCCAATGCTATGGCATTTCAATGCTCATTACCTTCTCTTCTTATGTTTATAAGTGTGTCACTAGGAAGGTTAGCTTGAGGCCTTTGACTTATGGCATAAACAAGTTGTCCCATTTGGGTCTAAATTTCAAAATAAAGCCTCTTGAGTGGACACTTTTGTATTTACTGATTGCATAAAGTCTTTCACCATCCCCATTAAAGCATTTGTATTTTCTTAGTATGTGGCTACTTCTCCTAGGCTTGTGATTATTGTGATTGTTGAAAATCAGGTGGTGGAAATGATTGACAGTTGAATTGATTACTACCTTGATTATTATTATTACTCAAAGAGAAATTTGGATATTGTCTCCATCATGGGTTATATGTATTCAATTATGGATTATTATTTCGGTTCATATTACCCATATAACACGCTACTTCAGGATTATTTGGAAAATTATCAAACAAATAAGCTCCACCACAAAATACATAGGACATCCCTGAATATTGGATCTAGTTTATACTAGACAGTTTATAAATTATGGACTTAATTAACCTAGATGGGGCTGAATAGGTTATTTTTAATTTTTATCATTTTATAATTTAATAACCTAAACAAAGCTATCAGACATGCAATCGTTTATAAAAATAAAGTGCAAAAATAGGAGAATAACACACAATATTTTTAGATGGAAACAACCTAGGTCACAACCATGGCCTAAGAGAAAAACCATTGATCTATCGGACCACCTAACTTTCCACTATAAAATACAAATGTTCAAGTACAAACTCGGTCTTATGCTACCCTTCCTATGATACTACCCCAATGTACCTTATTTACGAGCCCCTGCTTTGTTTTCACAGTTTCCAATATTAGTGTGAGCGGTTTTCAGACCAATGTGCCAATAAGTTTCCCATCAATCAAATACGTCCAAATTAACTATAAAATGGTTAGTACAAAAATAAAAGTTCCTGTGTGTGTTCTAGAATGGATTTAATAATGAATAATCCTAATTAGATGATTCAAAACATATACCATTTAAATCAAATCAACTAGTAAATCCTAAAACAAAAAGATCAAGCACAAGTTCAATAAAAACAACTTCTTTAAAGATTAATAATCAAATCAAATAACTATGATATGATACAAACAATTATTTGATCTAACAATTTAAGAAATAAAATAAAGAAGAAGTCATAAGAACATATTATCAAGATATCATAAAATAATTAGTCTTATTAATCAATCAAACATAACTAGCAATATTTGATAGATTAACTAAATAAAGAAGCCTAAAGAATTATGATCTTATATTTGTAATACAAAAAAGAGAAATTAAGAATAATAGAATAATTCTCTTATGTGGTTGATTGAAACAATGAGCAATGAGTTTTATTTATAGGAAAAAGCAAAACCCTTAATCTTATGTAATTGATAAATATATTTTCTATTACAAATATAATTAGTAATACTCATTAATTAAGAAAACTCTTATATGATTGATAAATATTTTTTCTATTACAAATAGGATTAGTAATACTCACTAATTAAAAAGACTCCTATTTAAAGAAGAGTTATTTTTAAATATATTTTATGCTATCTTTTATGTTAAAGATTTTAGCTATAATTTAGAGTATATCTTATCTAATATCTCATAAAATATATTTTATGCTATCTTTTATCCTAAAGATTTGAGCTATAATTTAGAGTATATCTTAACTAATATCTTTTAAAATAGATTTTACATTATCTTTTATGCTAAAGATTCTAGCTATAATTTATAGTATATCTTATCTAATATTTTAGCATATCTTATTCCATATTTTAGCACTAAAAATAATTTCAGATTTATAAGCATGTGCTATTAAATGCATAAATGTAATCATATGTGTCGTAGTTATCAAAGATATACTTGAAGTACAATTATCTGAAACTCGAGCATTTGTTTAGGTTTTCTCGATAGACTTGATAGTAGGCCTAAAAACAAATTTACATATAAATATTTTGTCCACGAAAATAGCCAACACTCATAGTCCTTACCATACTTACTAGCGACGAGCCTTTAAAATATTCACCAAAGAAGACACTTGAGCTGTAAGTGCATTGATATCATTTACCTTATCCACTTTGGTTACTCTTATTGTGGCTGCCATTGTGTCCAATTTCCATTGATAATTATTGCTAGCCTTTTTTCAAGTAAATCATTAGCTTGATTGTAAGATTTGGCTAGTAGAGTTTCATTTGTGGATGCATCAATAATGGTTTCATCTTAAGCATTAAGATCATTGTATAAAGTCTCCATAGTGAAGACATGACTTCCTTAGAAATGCTTTAAATATTTCTCATACTTCTTATAACGATTCCTCTTCAATTTATTGGTAAAAGGTAATATCATTTCTAAACTTGGCATTCTTTGTTGGTGGAAAATATTTCATCAAGAATTTCTCTGCTAAATCATTCCAAGTTATAATGGAATGAACTAACAAAGAGTTTAGCCAAGCTTGAGCATGATCTCATAAAGGGTAAGGGAATAATATGAGCCTAAATGCCTCCTTAATCACACCACTAAACTTGAATGAATCTCCAACTTCAATAAAAAATCTGAGATGTAAATGAGAATCTTTTGTTGACAATCAATGAATTATCCAACTATTTGTAGCATTTGAAACATTACTAGCTTTAATTCAAACAGATTAGCTTGAATGTTTGGCCTTGTAATACTTGGATTCAACCCTTCCAACATAGATAATGTATATTCATTCATAGCTCTATCCCTATCATCGATTAAAGAAATCTGGTTGCTCAAATTCAACTCATTATTGTTTATTTCTCCTTGATTATCCATTTCTTCTACTTTGATGACATCTTGTTATTTTCTTATTAATCTCAAAGTATACTCGATTTTGAGACCTAAAGATTAAAAAATTCTCTTACGAAATCTACTCATATAATAAAGCCAAATATATTTCTAATAGTATTGAAGGATATGAAAAAATTTAAAATTAAAATTTATATAAATAAATTAAAATTATGAAAAATAAATAAAGAAAAATAACTAAAATAAAAATTAATTTTATTATGTATTCAATCTCCGACAATGATGCCAAAAACTTGATTAATATGAACTGTGTGCAGTGGGTAAACAAGTATACATATCGCAAAAAAAGTAATCTAATAATAAGAAAAGTTTGTTCCCATGAAGATTATATTATTAGAAACTAATTTTCAAAACTAAAAGTAAAGATCAATTTTATGTGTTTTGAGAAAGTAAAATAAAAAACACTAAAAATAAATAACAGTAATTAATTAACTCAAAATTATCAACTAAAAAGATGTATGAGAAAATATCTAGAAATACTTAATCTCCCAATCTTCTAAGTATATGAATCACTAATATATTCCCTCAATATAATTACAGATCAATTATTTGATTAATTGAATCTAACTTAACATGTATTTTTCTCTCAAGTAAACTACACACCATATAGTAATTAACCTAATCACACTCTTATGTCATTTAAATTACATATAACTCATTAAGTTCGTCAATTATGGAACACGTACATAAGAATCATACATATTTGTCTAAAAACTATGTATGTTATTTAATTAAGATAAACAATTAAATAATTTTCTCAAATCTATTTAATTATCTTTATATATCAATTATAGCTAAATAATATAAAAATAAGATTAAATAATATAATTAAATTGACATGATAATTAGGATAAAAAATTTAGATCATCACATAAAGAAAATTAGGTTACCTTAGATTAATAAATTAGTTATACATAATTAAATTCATAAATCTCATATTTTTCAATAAGAAGGAAAAACAAATTAATAAAGAAATAATAAGAAGAATAAATATAATCAATTTCTTGAATTGTAGAACCAATCTCTTCTTAAATCTTTGTCAAATTGTATCTTTTTTTTAAACTCCTCTCTCTTTTCTTAGAAGCTGATATATATATTCTTTGATACTTTTTATATCTTATATAGTGTTATTTTGTATTTTTATTAAAAAAAATTGAACTATTTTAGAATTATATTAAGACTGAAATGAAAAAAAAATATGCGTAAAACAAATCACGTTATGTGCGAAAAGAGCATTGGGATTAGTGTGTGTATATATATATGCTACGTGTCAATATTTTAGATTAAGAGATGAATATTGCATAAGCTTTGATTTTGATTCGAGGCAAATGAGGTTTGAGTTTCTCTTCTAAATGCATCCATGTATGTTTCTAATTACATCTACTAGTCAAATAAAAATCATAAATTTTTAGAAAGATATGAAAAAATTAATATTTTTTCAACAAATATAAAATAATTAATTATTAGCTCGTTCTACTTATATTGAAATAATTAAGTACTAATTAAATATTTTTTTGATATTTTAACACAAAGAAAAACAAATAAGTTGTTTAAAAGTGATCAAATAACTATAATTTTATATAGTTATCACTTATACAAAATATGTACCCAATTTTATAATATTAACTCAAATAGTAAAAAAAGAAAAAAAAGAAAAATCAAAATTAAAGTAGTGAAATTGAAAATATGGTAACAAAAATATGTATAATAGTTAATCTCATACAAAAACATATAAAATCACCAATAATAATAATGACATTAAGTAATTTTGCAGATTTCTAAATAAGTAAAACTTCGACTCAAAACACTTAAAATTTATATTTATAAAATTGATTGTAATGTGCATGAGTTTTTTAATTTATTCTTTTTAAATTTTCATTAAGAAATACTTTATAAATTTTAAATTTATTCATATACTAGATGGTAGTTATCAATTTTATGAGTGTTTTGGTTTTCTCTTTTAATTATTTTGTTTAAAAATAATTAATATATAGAACCAATTATTTTTATACTAAATATAATTTAGTAAATAAATTAAAATTTAATACATGTTTATTATATTTTTGATTTTCTCTCTTAATTTCGTAAATAAAGACAATTATTGTAATGTTTATAAGTTTTTAAGTTTAAATTTTTAATTTTCACTAACCGAAAATTTATAAATTTTAAATTTATGAACATATAATCAAATTGCTTTAGAAGTTTTTTGATTTTTGATTTTAATTTTTTCACTTAAAGATTTTCAATATAGAATAAATAATGTTTACACAAAATGTCTTTTAGAAAATAATAAACTAGAATTAATTATAATTGAATTAGATTATATGCAGAAATATATTGATAGTTATAATACACCTCACTAATAAATGTATGACATGTTATTTTTAGGGGTATGTTGGTCATTTTATAAGAAAATATAAACTCGCTTATTTATAATAGCTATAATATTATAAGACAATTGTCCCTTTTAATTCTAATTTTTAACTCTTATAAATTTTTTTAGTTTCTCACACTCTTTAACAGCATGATGGGTTTGATATTATATAGGCATCCATTTTCATCCATATTTTAGAAGGGTTTTAATTTAGTATCTATGTTTTATAAATGGTTACAAAATTTATAAAAATGAACAATAAACACATTTTATTTAGGTTTTTTACGGTGTGCTCCTCACGTGCCCTATAAACAAGGGAAATTTTTGACATTTCATGTGTTTACAACAACCAAGTAATAAAAAAAGGAATCAAAGGGTTTAAATATTCTTTTCCTCTTTGTCATGCCGATAACTCCAAAAATCAATAGTAGTTTCCCTTTGCTTTTTTCCTTTTTGCTCATGTTGTTGTCACCCCTAGTATCTCGTGGCCTCTATGATATAATGGGGTGGATTATAGTAAGGAATATTATGTCTTTTTGTTTGCACTAGTAGGGTTCAAAATCAAGAATCTTACTTTTGATTGAAGTAGGATTTGTGTGTTATGTTTGATTGAGTGAGGTTGCACAAATTGAGTTTATGGTACGAAATAATGATGGTGCATCAGCCATATATCGTTGGCGGATTTTATTTCATTTTATTTTTGTGGCAAATTGTTGATTCACCATTTATTCCATGCAATAATGATTTATTGCTACATATTGTTGTTTTTATTTTTTGTTATCATGTATGCTATTGGTTTGTGGAATGAGATTGTGTAGGAATAAGGGCTTAAAAATATATACATTTTTTATGGAACAAGATGGGATGAACACAAATTCATTTTTGTTTGGAATGTTGACCAAATTGGTTTCCAATTAGTGCATGTTCTGTTTTTATCCTTAACTATATGGATTCGTGTTGTTTATTAGTGTGTATTGCCTATTAGTTGGTGTAGTTTTGTTATGGACTTGTCTTACCATGAACTTGTACATATTTGAACCAAAGAAAAGTTTGGTAGGGCTAAACTACTCGTAGAAAAAACAAAAATTGAATTTTGTTTTATAACCAAAACATGGTGTACAAGCATGTTTTGTTTTCTTCTCTTTTGTTGATGGTTAGACTTTTACTTTCTTCTTTTCCAGGTATACTAAGTCACCTATTCAATATGTAGATGTACATAGGTGGTAGTTTTGTGATGAAAAATGGAAATAGATATTATAGAGGTAGTAATGTACATTATTGTGACTATTATAACCGAAAAACAATGTGTCTGAATACTTTTAAAATGATATGTTTAGAATTAGGGTTGGACTATATGAGCATTAATATTTTTTTTGGATAATTCCTAGTGTGAAAGATGATTGAGGTTATATGAGATAAAGATGTTAAAGAGTTGGTAAAATTTATCTTTACAATAGTAAAAAGGTGGTGGAGGTTTATATTATTGAGAAAGTTTATGAAAATGGGGATGATCAAGGCTTAGACAATGAAGATTTAGTGTCTATTGATTCAAGCCTAGCAGATAGTGATTATGAGCCCTTGATTGAATATGAGAAAGAAAGACACTAAAGATAATGTTCATGTTGAAAGAAATATTGGAAACAAAGATGGTGAAGTTGGTAATGAATACGAAGTAGAATCATTCAAAATTTGGTTCATGTAAGATTTTACTTGCGACACAATTAAATTTTATGTTGGTATGGTGTTTACTATCTTAGAGGTAATTGGGAAGACATGTATGTACTATGAAATTAGATAAAGGGGGAAGCTACTCAAGAGAAGTTTTTTTCAAATAAGTTTAATGCTAGTTATGATTATGGAAATTGTTCATGGATACTGAGAATAATAAGGCTTGAATTCGTTTATGGTGAAAAAATGCCATAAATCATAGATGTATACATGTGTTAGAAACTATGACATGAAAAAGGTGTTGAATAGTTAGTTCATAGCTAAGGAATTTTTAAAAATATTTAAAAATAACCCGAATATAAAGTGAAAAACTGTTCAAACAAAAATAAGGGAAAAATAACATGTTGATATTACACATAACAAAATCAAGAAAGCAAAAATGAAGGCAAAGAAGATGATCCATAGATCATATAAGGATCATTATGATATTCTGTTTGACTATATCAATGAAATAAAAAGAATAAATTCAAACATAACAATATAATTAATTAAGTTCAAAGAAGATGATAGATATAAAAGGTAAAAATGAGACGTGTTTATCAAAATAAGATACCGGACAAAATTGTTACACTATAGGATATAGACGAATAGCCTAGTTTATTTTTATATATTATAATTTTATTCAAGACAAGTAAATCTAAGTTTTATCAAAATTTTAATTTTCTATATTCAATCTATTTGATTGGATGGGATGATAGATTTTTAAAATTAAACAATAAAATTTCCTCAAAATCAGTTTTATCTATACACATTTGATTATCTAATATTTGTAAAATAATTTATGTTTATGCTATGGCATTTACATATATTTATAAATACTGTTATAATTAAAATTGTGAAGGCTTCCTTTATACACCTTCTAGCTCCACCCTACCCGAATTTTTTTTTCCGCGTGGCAAGGAGCTTGACTTGGTATTCCTGAAGTGTTATTGTTTTCTGGGAAGAATCACTGTATGTGTCGATAAGATAAACAGAGCATTTTCTTCCAAAAAAAAAATAAAAAAAGGATAAACAGCTCATTTCAGAGCCAAAAGAGAAGCAGATAGACAAAGTTTTTTTTTTTCCAATAAATAGGAAATTAAAAAAGTACAAATACCATATTCGTTTCTGCTAATGATCTTCCTTGAAGTGTAATACCAGGTCTCTCTCCAAATAGAGTAGAAGTAGAGAGCTTTAGGGGGAGAAGCCAGCAGGATAGAAGATATGGGTGGTGATACTGCATCTTCTGGTACTCCTTCGCTCTTATAATTTTCTCTTTGTTCCGTAAGATTGGTTAGGGAAGAATAATTTTTTATTGGATTTAGAAATTTTTTTTCTTTCCATTTATGCGATTGAAATCGCGTTCTGTGAGTTGTACGAAATTGGGTTGACTGATATGACTCACCCTCTTTCTCTTTTTGCTTACTTATAGATGAAGACTCCTTCCAGGACCAAGATATCTCCTATTTTCCTTCCTTTTCTGGGTATTTATTCTTGATGGGTCTCTATTTTTCCTTCCTTTTTTTTTCTTCTTCTTTCTATTTAATCTTTCCTTTGATTGCCGGGGAAGTACGAGAAATGACATTTTTCATATGTATTTCAGAATTCCTTTTTTGAAGAATCTGAGAGTTACGCTGATTATTTGTTTCGTTCCTGTTATTATGGTAATTTTTTTAGCCAAAAGAGAAATGAAGAAAAGAAGTAATTTTTTATGAATTATCTCGAATTTTAAAGTTCATGTTTTTAATTCTTAATTTGTACTTTTCAATAATCAAATTGGGTCTGATTGAAAAATGTAAAATATTTATTTATGTAATTCGAAATTGGTATGGTTTTCAATGTCTCAGGGTTGGCTTAAGCATGAAGGTTGAGGGTGATACTGTCAAGGGAGGCGAAGGTGAGGTCTTCCAAGAATATGAAAAAAGGAGTCATGGGTTTTCTTCAGCTTCTTTGGATCTTGAAGCCAATCAGAGGAAGAGAAACAATGTCTACAGAGAAATTTTACAGAGTTATGATGAATTACAGACTCGTAGCAAGAGGTTGGAAGAAGCAAAGACCAAAATCTTGGGGTATGAATGTTTAACAAATTTTTGTTTTTTGTTAAGAGAATATTTGACTGAGTTCATATTGTATTGTTTGAAAAAGCTGGGAAATATTTGTTTCCTGTTTTCACTAGTTTTGCTACATACATTGCCGTCCATCTTATTATGGTGAAAATAGATGTGCTCATAAAAAATAACAATTGAAGATAAACTTATAACAATTAGAGTTTTGCTACTTACTTATTTTATTCTTGTTAATGTATATCTAGTAACATATTAATATATATATATGTGTTAATGTATATCTAGTTACTTTACATATCTAGTTTACTTGTAATTCTTATATAAAGTATAAAGGTACCATGTATATTCATTTAAATTACATAATAGAATACAATCATTAAGTATTTCTAACATGGTATCAGAGTCATTATTCTTATCTTTTTAGTAGTTTTGTCTTTTCTGGTGTTATTAAACCCTTATAGCTTCCGCTGTCACAATAGCCGTTGCAGCCACTCACCATTGAACATCCGACGTCTTTCAGTCGTTGTCCTTAGGTTTCGGACAGTCACTTATATAAAATTAGTGGACTAACCTGTCATAAAAAAACTATTGAACTTAAGTGGTCTAATTGCAATAGTTAGTAGATCTATTTGGCATTTGTATCTAATTATAATTATGATAATATATGTGATTATAGTTCTAATATTTTCCTATTGTTGTTTATAATGGTTAGCTATTGTATGCTTTCTTGAATTAATAATATGTTTACTATTTTAAGCTACACTCCTGGACAATGGATAGAGAAGGCTGCAGGTAGGAAACTGAGCGAATATGATTTTCCCAGGACAATATCTCTCATATTAATTGGTCCAAAAGGATCTGGAAAAAGTAGTCTTATAAATCGAATTTCACGGCTGTTTGAAGATGACAAATTTGCAGCAGAAAGAGCCCAAGTATCATGTATGATATCAAACATCTTTTCCATAAATTTAGCTAACAGATGATTTGTATGATATAATGGATTTAGTTTTTACTCTAATTCAGCATAACCTTTTCTCATATTTTGCTACCAGATAATTCATCTGTTGGTGATGGGACACTCTTCCTCAAACAGTATATGATCCCAAGAGGTTCAACCTCCTTTTGCCTTTATGACACTCGCAGTTTGTCTGAAGATATAAATGATAATTATAAAATTCTAAAGCACTGGATGACAAAGGGTGTTTCTGATGGGGAGCTCGTTGTAAGGTTTAATTTAAATTTATTTTTTTGAAGTCCATAGAGAATTTTAAATTGGATTTGTTTTTAATCTATTTCATTTACTTTGTTCTCTGAATTGCTTCTCAGGGATTCAGATAATCAACTGCTAAGGACCAGAATCAGATGTAAAGCTCACAATATTGGCTTTTTCTGCAGTGAGATAAGGAAGGTTAATTTTGTTATATTTGTTGTTAATGGGCTTTCAGTTCTCAAATCATTGGAAAATGAAGAAGATGCAGATATGCAATATTTAAAATTGATTTCTTCCTCATTCAATTGCTCCTATTTATCATTCAGAGGTAAAATTTTCTTATTTTACTCTTCAGTGCTTGTATTTGTCTTAATTTATCTCTGCTGTGCTATTTTCAAACCTAATAGACTTGTATTGTCCTATTTTTTAAACCTAACAGACCTCTAGTGTACTACTTGTAGTACATTAAAGGTCTATTAAGTTTGAAAAATGAGACACCATAGGTCCATCAGAACTTCTGGTGTTATACTTGGCAAACTTATTGGACTTCTTGGGTAATGCCGGACTAAAATGGATTTGGGAAATATACTGTCAAACCTTTGTTTGGTGAATGCTATATAATATCAATATAAGGTTTGGTATTGATACTCTCTCCAACAAAAAACAAATAACACAATCAACTGTGCATTTTAGATTAATATGTTGCATAAGGTGACGTTTTAGTTTTTTAGTTAAGTCCTCTTCGAGGTATTCTTGAAAATAAAGTCAGTTTGAATTATTTTACATGTTCCACACTGAGCAAATAAAAACTGGTTGAAAATACTCGTCTCAAATTGCTTGTTCACTTGTTTGGGCGTCCATGTGACTCTGTGTTGATTATCTAATTGAGACCAAGAACTCAGGATGGAGTCTTTTGGGTATAGCCTGAGCCCTAAGAGTTAAACTGGAGATTAGAACAGCAGAGTGCCTCTTGAGAGATGCATTGAATCTCTGAAGACATCTAAAAAGTGTGGAATTAATTCCAACTGCCCTAACTCTCTTCTTAACACAGACGACAAACCTCTGTTGGTTGTTACACATGGTGACCTGCTTTCACACTTTGACCGTGCTCGTGTCCGTTTATATTTGGGAGAGCTATTGGGCATTCCTCCTACAAAACAGATTTTCGACATCACAGGTGAGACTTCATTTAATTAAACATTTTCTTTTATACTTTCTGTTTCGGCTTTTATCTATTGTGTTCTAACAATTTGTCCCAACAGAAAGCTACGACCCAGGAACAGATTTGGCTATAGTTGATATGTTACGCTATTCTCTTGAGCATGCTGACAAAAATCTACCTCACAAGCGGATGGTTGACTATAAGGTTTGTTCTCATTGTAAGATTCATCTGCAGTTACATGTCCGTTTTTCTTCTTCCTGATTAAGGCTATTCAACTGAGACAGCACATAAGTTCCTAAACACCTCTAAAAGTTAGCTAGTCTTTTAAAAGGTGCAGTGGAACAAAACTTATCCCTCATCTCTTCCCCTATTTTCATTTGTATGAGTTTGTGTTTATTGGTTTCTTTCGAAAAGAGAATTATTCTGAATATGTTAGCACCAATTTTCTTTATTAACCTACATTAAGTAAATGGCTCGGCACATATACATATTCTGCAGGTGAATCTATTTGTTGATATTGACTCATCTCTGTTTGGCAATCACATTTTTACTGAATCTAATCTAATTGCTTTTAATATGCTGATCGGTGTCACTTGGCATCTAGGATCGGATTATATTACTATCAGGTGTATTTGTATTACTGTTGGCTATCATTCCATTCGTGCTCTTTCTTCCGAAAGCTTCTAATGGTTCCAGGCATACTTCTGCTTCAAATATTCACTACGGCCATATGCATAGAACTTCTTCAAATAGCCACCATGGTCCTGAGCATAGAGCTCCTTTAAATTCTAATCATAGTTCAGAGCACAGAGTCCCTTCAGATACTCATCATGAACCCAGGTACAGTACCTCGTTGAATGCTACTAATGACCCCGAGCATAAATCTGCTGCGATTACTCAGCTTGCCAGTGAATGCAAAGCTCACTCAAATACTATGCCTGGCCCCAAGCACAGTGCTCATTTGAATACTCATCGTGGTGCTGGACCTAAAGCGCCTTCAGATAGTTGTAATGGCCCCAAGAATAGAATGAAAATTCGTTGTGCAGAAAAAGAACCTGTTATACAGTGGCATAAAATCCGGCATATATGGTAGATTAAGGTTGCAAAGTTTGCAATCGTTGTTTGCTGACATTTACTAATCCACGTTTCGTTAGAATTTGGCACTATGTATAGCTGTTTCAAAACTCAAAACCGTCTGTTTTCGTCCACCATTTTATGAAAGAAAAGCCCTTCTTTTAAACTATCATGTAGTCTTGACGATAGCCGATAGATCGGCTAGACTATAACTAGGGGTGGGAATTTGTGTAAGCTAGATAAATTTGAGTTAACTAAATCAGTTTAAATTGATCTAATTTAAATTTAATTTGAACTAGTAAATGAGAACTTTAAACTAAATCAAAACAAACGATTTGGTTTAATTTGAATTGTTAACATGTGTTTTTTTTATTTAATTGAATATAGTTTTTTATAAATTAAAATATATATTTAATGATTATCAATTCACGGCAAATTCGCTTTTTAAAGTTTATTAGTTCAAAGAATATTATATGAAACATTAAAAATAAAGAAAATAATATTATGAAAATTAGTATTTGAAACAAATGATAAATGAATAATGAATAATGAATTAATTCATACACATAAAGTCCAAGAAAATAATAATTTTTCATACATATTATTTTATGTTATAATAATTAAGTAATTACAAAATAAGAACATTAATAAACATAAGTTAAAAAAAACTTATTTTTAAAGTAAAAAAATTATTTTTAAATAAATTCGACAAAGTTATAAATCTTTTTCATACAAAAGTTAAAAATTATCGTGTATTCTTAAAAACTTATAGTTTGAATAAAAAGTTTCAAATCTCAATCAAATTTTTCCCAATTATTAAACAAAAAAATATGTGAGTAATAATATTAAATAAACAATTTCTTTCAAAATTCATCACATATATAAAGCTCTCTTAGTATATTTATACAAGGAAAAATCATTTTTTATGGTGACACGAAAAATGTTTTAAGTTGTTTAGTAAGATTAATGTTAAAAAAAGAATATAACAGTATTGAACTTAAGATTTGTGTCAAGAAATTAACACCCGTAACTGTAACAATCTTTTGGTAGGACAAAGAAAATGAACTCTTTTTTTATTTATTATTTTTTTAATAAAATTGAGAATGAAGACTAGCCCTTACCAAACGATAACTTTCTCCACTCAGTTTTTATTTTTATTTTTATAAACGCATGGAAAGTAGTGTTATTGTAATATTTTTTTATTAAAAATCAAGGGGTTTGCTTCATACTAATTTCTCTCATGTCATTGCTGCTTCCATTACATTTTTTCTACCATTCCCTACTTGTTCATTCGCAGTCGCCAACTTGTCATTGTTCATCCCGTATTATCATTCATCTACTACCTTAACTAACTTGACGGTATCATGTCTTGTCATTGAACTACCTCAATTAAAAATACAGGAGAACAGATTTATCTTAGATATTTATTTTTATAAAAATAAAAAAAATTAATATATAAGGAAACATACAATAATTATTAACAAGGGTATATAACATGTGTTACGTTACATTAACTAATTATTTTTAATAAAGTGTACATAATATACATATGAATTGGCACTTCAAATTTGTAAAAATTTCAAGAAAAATTAAGAAAATCTAAAATTTTAGAACTCGTCATCCTACATGTAAGATTTTCTCACGCTATGCACATTTAACAACCTTATTCGTTGCCTTCCCCTATTCTGGATCTCACCGAACCCTTGATTTTCAAAGTTTTATTATCTTCTTTATATTTGTTTCTCTTCATTTTTCTCAACTAAACGAGCCTACTAATAACCTCCCCAAATCCACCGACTTTCAAATACTACTACTTCTCCCTTTCAGCTCTCTGCCCACTAGGCCCTCCAATCCAAGCTTCTTTCCTCTACCATATGCTCTTCCATTGTCAGAAGAGGCTTGAATATTTATTTTTGATAAGCTTGGATAGGAAAAAAACTTGAATGGGTCATTTTTCATTTGTCAAAAATAAAACCCCCATGAATGGATTAACCAACTTTTTATTGAAAAATTATACTTGTCAAGGGTCGGCTATATCCAGGTAACCCTGGAAATGGAAAGTAACGCAGCAAAAACAAACTTTTAAAACAAAGATACACCTTGCAATTAACAGTAAATGACAACTTTTAAAACAACACTAGGGCAAGCGATGATTAAGGATCAAAATTAGGGTCCCTCCCTCCAACTAAGCATTTCCAATAAACCAGGATCGCCTTCAAACCATCCTGGATACATCTTGAGATTCTCTTCTCATCTGCAATTTTCATGGTGAAAAAAAAACCGTCATGTAATTAAGCAACAAGCAATATTAATTCATAATAGGAGAATCATCCTTCAATAATGGTTGCTTTTGGTATACTCTGCAAAAACGCTGCCCTTGAAGCAGAGTCGGTAGAATATCGACCCAATGCAGCAATTGTAGCTGTACTACTTCTGAACTTCTCAATCCCTCTAGATATCATACAGGTGTGGCTAGCTTCAACAACCACGATTACATCTCCCCCTAGAAGTGATGACACAGTCTCTGCTATCTGTTTAGTGAGTCTTTCCTGTACTTGAAGCTTGAAACCATAAAAGTGTACTATGGACTGTAGGAGTGATTTTCCAATTGAACAAAGACCTTCAGAGCAAATATATCCTATGTGCACAACACCATGGAAAGGAAGCAAATGATGTTCACACTGTGACCAGAATGATATGTTCAGTTCAGCCTGCATCTGCTTTTCCTTATGGCTAACCTCTCGATTGGGATTAAGAGGATCAAGTTTACCGCGAGGAAAGCTATGCAGCTTCATCTCCAAATTACTGTTCTGGAAGTTCATCAACCACTTTACGTAACAAGTAGGAGTACCTACAAGTTCCTTTCTTGATGGGTCTTCACCTAGCAACCTAATGATTGAAGCTACTGCAGCAACCATTCCATGGTTAACTAGATCAAGTGTGGAGGAAGACTTAGCAACATAAGTTCGAGATGGACACCAAGATTCATCATTTAAGTTTCTCTTGGAAGTTGTATTAACATTTATGCCTCTGAACTTCAGAAGACTCATAAAGTCACTCCAAATATCAGCATTTTCAGCTTCAAAAACTCCAGAACCTGAACAAACTTGTAACTTCATCCATGCTTGGTGGTTGGAGTCCAGAAATACTGACTCCAAATTTGGAAAGTGGATGTGCGAACATTGGAGCATGACAGCTACGCCTGCTGGTTTGATGTCCTGATGCAAAGCTGAACAAATCTCGTATGCTAAACGCTCAGGTTCTTGGAGACGTTTTGCAAACACTTCAGCTACTCGAGAGAGCTTGCTTAAGCCCACTACCCGTTGACCAGAAGGGACATAACCAACATGACAGTTAACCTCAAAAGGAAGCAAGCAAGATTCACAGTAGGAAAACAGATCAAGATCTCTAACAACCACTAGTCCACCAGCACCTCCTGCATCACCAACTGCATTTTCTAGACCAGCTTCAGGGAATAAAGCACCTTGCACAATGTCCTTTACTGTCTGCCTATAACCTGGAGAAATACAATAGAGCAAAAGTTTATAATCTCTACTTGTATAACATAGTTTGACCACTGCAGTTCATATACAGGTCAAAAACCTAGTATATTGAATCATCCACGAACACTTAAAATAATACATTTTTCATATTGGAACATGGTACATGGTTAACTTCTCCCTCCACTACTCGTTATCCCGATACCTTATACATCTGTGCCACTTGCCCATTGACGAGATCTAGAACAACTCTGTGCAGATTTCTTAGAAAGCAAAACCAGAAGATATAGGACTACAAGGATAATTTTTTTCCATATTTTGGTTGCTAATCCGTAATTTAATGATAGCATTACAAGGGCAGGATGCAAATTTAAACTAGATGAGTACCCTAAAACAAACTTCAAAATTACACACTTACAATTGAAGTAATTTCCAGTTATCAAATGAGGGAATTTCTTAGGAATTCCAAAATAAGTCTATATATATATAATTACTAACATTCACAATATATATTCAGCAGTTGGTAAATTCGGATCACTAAATACAGAGCATAATGACCAGCTCATCAATCACCTAGTAAAGATAGAAGTAAAGCATTAAAGTAACTAATAAAAAGTCCTCCAAATCAAGCCAAAATTGATGGAAACTAAAGCATATTTGACATAAAAGAGAAACTAGTCGCTCTATTCAAAGAATTAACATAAAGCAATAAGATTTAAGAGAAGTTCAGATAACAAGTACCTCTAGTTCCTTCACGAAGGGCTTTGGCAACCCGAAGAGGTGTCTTCCTCAGACCTTCTCTATTAATATCCTCACCCAAACCTTGCAACAGAACTCTAACGGAGCCCTCTATTGCGATAGTCTCAGGATCCTGTTCAAAACCCAACTCGATGCAACCCAGTTTCATTTCATTCTCAATATCTGCACAGAAATGTCCCTCATCCAAAGCACCCATTGAAATAACACAAACAGCACAAGCCCGGATAGCAAACTAATGCAAATATCCCAAAGAACGAAGTAACAACTACGAACGAGGAAAACTAAGCAAGTTCTAAGGTTGCTAGTTGAAAAACAAGAGCAAAACAAAGGATGCAACAGAAATCCAAGGATAGATAAAGTTCTATTCACGAGTTGCGTCTGATGATAAATAACAATAGAACAAGGATGGTCCAACGGAAATTTAAACTAAATTTAACATGCAAACAAAAACCCAGCAATGAACCAATGAATATATAGAAATATCTAATGAACCCAACCGAAGAAAAATAAAATCCAATAGTTTCAACAGAAGTAGAACAACCCTAAATCCAAAAAAAATAAAAAAACTTGGGATACCCAGATAAAGAAAACCAACAAGCTTCAATGGGCACGGACAGATCAAACCAACAAAAAATAAGTTGGAAGCAATCAACTAAGAAGATTCAGATTTCAGAAGATGCTCCAGAGATAAAAATGAATTAGTTTTGAGAGGTAAGGGAAAAGAGGGAGGGTAAGAAAAGAAACGTAGGGTTTCTCGTTAATCTTAGAATGTGTGGATCTTCGACTCTCATCTGAAAGTGGGACCCATTTACGACATGAGAGGACTGTGGTTTTGGTAATAGGAATGGAGAATCTGGATTGGTACTTATCACCTCCTCTTCGCTTTCGTTATATCTGTTATGTTCTCTTCCGCTGCCCTGTTTCTATCTATCATATATCTTTCAGAAAAACGATAAGTGGAGAGCGGGACAGACCCAAATACGCCACCGTTTAGAATAAAAAAAATGTCGGTGCCCTAACCCCCAAAAAAACAAAACAAAAGAAGAGGAGTGATAGGACGAAATGAAATGAGCACATCTCAACAACCCATTAAAATGGAGAAATTTGTTTCACGTATGTCCTGGATCTGAGTCAAAGTATTGTCTTTTACTACTTTTGCCACTTAAATTTAAAAAAAAAATGCATAATGAAATATTAATGTAGTTGTTATATTTTTTAAGTAACACTTGTTAATATAAAAGTTTGAATATAAATAATGTGGATATTAAATGAATTTGCTATAATGATTTTTTTAGTATTTTTTATTTATATTTTTGAGTGATATCTTAATTTTTTTCTATTTAAAAAATATATGAATTTAATATAATTAATTAATTAAATGATATTTAGAATGTATTTTTAGATAATCAATTATAAATATTATACATGTATTATTATTAAATAATAAATTGTATTAAATTAATACATTTTTTTAAATGAGATATTATTAAACTATCAACTCGAAAATATGAATAAAAAAATATAAAAATAAAATCATGATACTATTCAGATAACCTTTTAAATGAGTTTAATTTTTATTAAAATTTTAAAAATAAAAATTACGAGTAAAAGATTATTTACCAATTTAATTTATATGTTATTATAAGGTTTATCAATTAAATTTAACACAAATAATTTAACTCTAACCTAGATTTTTGATCATTATGGACTATACATATAAGGATACACTATGAAAGAAAAATTTAAATTTAAAATTAATTACATATATTTATTTTAATATTTTATATATTTTTTTATTTATGCATATATATATATATATATATATCATGTTTTAGAACCTAAATACCAATTATTATAATCGATAAATTTAATATTGTTCTTAAAAGAACATCAACGTGAAAGAATACATGTTCACAAATAGTAAGTGATAAATATAATATCGTTCTCCGAAGATTTGTTATTAATATTTATTAAGTATTAAAATTGTTTCAATCTAATTTTATCCAAACAATCGATATTTGGATAGAGTTAAATTAAACTAATTCTAAATAAAAATATATGAGATTAACACTTGAAGAAAACTTTAGGATTGCAATTTCATTAAATTAATCCATTTGAATTATATTATTTTCTCTTAATTTATGTTCTTACATTTAATTTTTCAACCAAGAAAAACCTTTATTTTGGTATTACTTCTCTGGACTGGTTTCAAGTTATGATAAGGAATGGGTAGCTTTAGGGGATTTCAATGAAGTTGCTACATATCATAAAAAAATAAGGGGATGAACCATTTCTCATTCATAAAAGCTTTTATGATTTCAATAATGGTTTACTAGTACAGGTTGAATACTTAACCATCCAACAACTTCTGTCTTCAACAAACCTATTATTGTCTCTAATCATGGAACAATTATTATTGATACTATAATAGAGCAGTCTTTCCTACCTTATCCTTTCAAATTTATTGAGGTTTAAAATAGAGACCTCCAAAGCTACATTGTAATTTAACAAGCTTGGTTTTCAGATCATGTTACTTGGAATGCTTCGAATGATTTGAATTCTTCAAATGATTTGAATACTTCAAATATACTCATAAAGAAGTTAAACACAACATCACAAGACTAATGTTTTGGAATAAGAATTACTTTAGATTGTATCATAAAAATATCAAAAAAAGTAGAGAAGGAACTCTCTTCTTTACAAAAGAATTTAAACTTGGATGATAACTTAGAAAAAGGACATTGAATTTCTCCAACAACAACTAATGGAACAAGAAAAGTCAATGTGATTAATATGGAGACAAAAACCTAAACTTAGATAGATAAAAAATGGAGACAAAAACACAAAAAAATTCACTTGTCAACTTTATTTCAAAAGAGAGAATCGCATTGTTTCATGGCTACACCAAAGAAATGAAATTGGTAGTTTTATTGTACATAATTTCCAAAATAGTTTCACATTTAACCAACATCATAATTTCTCGATACTTGATGATTTGTTATCAACGTAGGAAAATCAAGAATTATGTCATATACAATATATTCAAGAAATCAAAAAAGTATTGTGGAGTATACAAAGCTTAAAAGCCCCAGGTGAGGATGACATGTCTACTATTTTTTAGAAGAAGCATTAGAATGTGGTAAAATATGACAATACAATTTGTTCAAGAGTTTTTTAGAACTGGCATTCTGAATTCAGACATCAATAAATCCTTGATAATTCCATTGCAAAAATGGAACATGCCTTTAAACACTACATACTTTAGGCTCATAAGCTTGTATAATATTACTTATAAAATAATTGTAAAAATCCTTATAGCAAGAATGAGACCTTTGTTGGATAAAATAATCTCTCCTTTTCATGCTACTTTTGTCCCAAATAGAAGGAAAATGAAGACACAATTATTGCTCAGAAGATTTTACACACTATGAAAAGGAAAAGAGGAAGGGGTGCCTTGGTTGGTATTAAAATAGACATGAATAAGACATATGGTAAAACTTGGAATAATGTTGTATAACTGTATTATCTATGAGATTTATGTACGCTATGTATTTTCCAATCATATACTGGTTGAAAATGATGTCCTCTGATTGCGTGTGTGTTGTTTATGCTACAAGGATCCAATGGGTGTGTTGTTAATCTTGTCCAGATGCTGATTTTGGGTACGTGCGTGCGCTATTTGGGATGCAAGTGTATGGGTGTGTTGTTAACCTTGTGAGGTGCTAAGTTTGGGTGTGTGTTTGTTGAGGTTTATGAGTGTTTTTGCTGAGATGTGTGTGTATTTACTGAGACGTGCGTGTGTAGATAAGGGGTGCTTGTGTGTAAGTGCTTCAATGTGTATAGTGTGATGTGTGTAGGTGTTATGTTTTGTGTAGGTGCTGAGTGTATGGTGTTTTATGTGTAGGTATAATTGATAAAACTAGGGACGTCTAAGGTATAATTGATAAAATTACAAAGTTAATTGAAAGATGGCAAGAAAAATTTCTTTCAAGTGTAGCTAAAGCTACTCAGAAGGTTAGTTTTCCAAGCTATCCCTCTTTATACAATGAGCACATTTAAGGTTCTCATGTCTATTTGCAAACAAACAGATTCACTCATTAAAATTTTTTGATGGAAATAAAATAGAAAAGAATGAGGATATATAGTATTCAAAATTTGGAAGGATATATACATTCCCAAAATCATTTCGAGGATTGGGTTTTAAAACCTTTCATCACTTGAATATGAAAATGTTGACTAAAATGGGTTGGCATTTAGTAAATCATTCCAACAAAATGTGGGTGGAGTTACTTCTTAGTAAATATTGTTCATAAAGAAGATTCATTGATATTGTTCTAAAGCCATCTGATTCGTATATGTGAAAAGAGATTTAGATTTTTATGAATTTTAAAAAGAGGACTATACTTCCGGGTTAGAAATGGAGAAAGTATAAATCTTGTTTGATATTTGGATACCTTATACTATTGGTATCAACCCTTTATAGTTGCTAAACTTTCAACCAGAAAACCAAAATTTAAAGGTTAGTGATATTGATTTTCGTAATGGTAACTAGAATTGGGAGCTCATGAATAACATGTTCCGGATGATACTTTAAATGCAATTGGTAGACTAGAAACCCCAAATTCAAGAATCAATAAATTGATTTGGTTAGGGGAAAATTCAAGTAATTTTTCAGTTAAAAATGCTTACACTTTGACTACAATGGAAAATAGGGATAATATTCATGATCCATTTGGAATTTAATTTGAAAAGTAAATATCCATGAAAGATATAAAACTTTCCTATGAAAAATAGTTGTTAATGCATTACCTAAAAGGGTAAACATCAAATGATTTATTCTAGACTTAAAAGCAAAATTTCTTTTATGTCATGAAGAAGAGGAAACTATCAATTATATTATGCTTAGATGCATATATTTTAGAGCCTTATAGATGTTTTGTAAAGGAGGTATACTTTTATCCAATTTTATAAATAATGACTACTTCATATCATTTATTAATTTTTTTTTCTAGAACCTCTTATGAGATTTATGCTCATGTCATTTTACATGATGAATTCACCAGAAGCATCATTTTAAATATGGTCGGAATATGGGGAATGAGAAATAAAGTATTATTTTAGCCAAAAGTACCGACTTTAAATGCATGAAAAAATGGTTAAAAAGGATACATCAAGAGTATAAATTAAGAGAGATGAGGAGAGTATAGTTAATGTTTGGACATATGGACCAACCTTAGTTTGGCCCGAGTCGAAGTGAGCAAGTAGAGCCTAAGTGAAAGCTCGTCCCAAGTCGAAGTAAAAAGCTTGCTTTATCTCATTAGACAGAGCCTATGCGAGATACCCTAACCATAAGGCAGAATTCCCTAAATAACATATCTGATTCTAAAGGCTTGAAACACAACAACAAGTAGGAGTTCGGTACTAGAAGACCACTCCCCATATAAGGTCGACCGCTAGCTCGAGCTAAGGTTGACCTTAATACATAGAAAGTTGTATGTTTTATACTAATTGTATTCCTCTAACAATCATATATGTGTACCCATTATATGATCAACATCTGTACATGTGATGTTCTATAAATATAGGAATCTCCCATGGAATCTCTCATAGAATCTACACATTCAGTCATTTCTCTTAACTTCTCTTTAAGTTTTCTCTCTGTAAATTGGATCAACCCCAAACATTTTGGCACCCACCGTGAGGCTCATATTTTTAGCTCAAGCTTAAGTTTCTAACCCTGTACTTCTTGGGATTTACTCTGAGTCTTGAGAAGAGATTGGAAAATCTATCGTGCTATGTTCAAAAGTTGCACCTAAGACTCAAGCCATTTGACACATATCAATATGGTGGGGACCCATGCTGGCAGACGTTCAAAGTTGGCTAACAAGGAAATGCGGGTGGCTTAGAACGATGCAATATCACCCATCGATGAGGTTAGAGCAGAAGAGAACCTATATCACCAAGAGATTTCTTACCAGTTCCTAGAATTGAGAATGGAAATCGAGGAAACCAAAAGAGAAAATAAGGCATTATGATCCCAGTTAGTGGGAAAGGCTCTAGACCACTAAGCAGCAGACCCAGTTGACAGAAATATAGCAGGATAGGGTTATCCCGAGCCACCTTACTCAGAGCAAGAGGATAAAAGGAATCCCTTTCTAGCTCAGTGAGACCTAGTAAAGAAAAAAAGGGTTCAGGAAAGAAAGAGTTAGGAGGCATAATTTCAAGTAATAGAGGGAGCCAATAAGAAACAAGACCAAGCTTTGAAGGTAGCCAATGGGAAAAATGAGAAGGGTAAAACTCTTTATGATGTGGATAGAGATTATGAGGAATTATGTATCTCCCTCTTTTCTAATAACATAGAAAATGACAAGTCGCTATCCAAGTTCAATACCCCTAAATTCCTTGATTATTTTGAGACAAAGGACCCAGTAACGCACGCGCAACACTTCAAAACAACCATGGCTCCCATGAGCTTAACCCATGGAAAAAGAGATTCTATGATGTGTAAATGGTTCACAGCTACTCTCTATAAGGGCACCCAAAAATGGTTTAACAATTTGGCACCCCAATCCATAACCTTTTTTCCATAGTTCACGAAGCTCTTTATCACAAACTACACCTGTAACAAGCCCTAGAGAAAAGAATCACACCACATTTTCTCAATTGTTTAAGAGAGGGAGAATCCACCAAGGAGTGCATGAAACGATTTCGGGAGGAAAAATTGAAAATATCTTATTGTCCTAATTCTATAGCTATAGAAGCCTTCCGGAGAGGTCTTCCAAAGAATTATGATCTATTTGTAGAATTAACTAAGACAATGCCTCATACTTTGGAGGAAGCTTATGGAGAGGCAAGAAATTTTGTTAACTTGGAGAGAGAACTAGGCTTGGTCAAAGATCAGCAAACTAATATGGAGGCGGTTCCAGACAAAGAGAAGAGGAGGATGAGTACAGATAGGGCAAAACAACAAAAATAAACGCTTCATACCAAATAATAGGCCGATCGAACAATGGTCAAGAAATAGAGGACCTTGAGGAAGGCCATTTTCTCCCTTTAGAGGTCCTCTATTGAGAGTAAATCTATCCCAAGTTATGATGAGAATGGAGAAGGAACCTTATGTTAGGTAGTTACCTAAGATGAAATCCTGGCTTAGGGACACATCCAAATGGTGTGCCTTCCATAAAGATATGGGCCACGATACAAAATATTGCATACACCTCAAAAAGGATATAGAAAAGTTATTAGGAAGGGGATATCTGAATGACCTCGCCACCGAAAATAGTGATCGGAGAAATCACCAAAATAGGTGAGAGGTGCCAAAAACAACAAACCTAACAGGCAGTGGAAGAGAGTCCTACAAAGAAACAATTATCAGAACCATATATAGCATACATAGAGAATTAGGGATTAACAGAAGTTCTAATAACTTGCAAAAAAGGTTTGTAAGAGAGTTACACAGTACCCCCATGTATACACCATGGACAAAAGGAGATTTGCCACTGAAATTGTTTTCAATGACAAAGATGATACCTCGTCTCATCATAAAAACCCTATAGTGATCACCTTGAGGATTGGATCTTGTGACGTTTGTAGAATACTGATTGATACGGGGAGTTCAATAAACCTCATTTTTATTACCACTGCAAAAGCTCTAGGTATAAATGACCTTGACACTGGTAAGACGGATCTCCCTCTTGTAGGGTTTAATAGTAGTACTACCTATGCCAAAGGAACAATAGTGCTTCCAGTTATGGAAAAAAGAATGATAGTAATGACCACTTTTGTAATCATCGATGCCCCAGCTCATTACAACGTTATCCTAGAAAGACCTTAGATACATAAGATGAGGGCAGTCCCATCCACCCTCCACCAAGTAATCAAATTTCCCACTAATGAAGGACGAAATGAGATTATAGGAGACTAAGAGAAGGCCAGAAGTAGTTATAACGCTACTATGAAGAAAATGGCCCAAAAATAGCAATTATTGATAGGTCCCTTAAATGAAGTAAGGGACCTCTCAATGGAGGTAAAAGGTGAGATCCACCCGTTAAAATTAGGTGAAGACTTGACGATGAAGCTAGAGGCATAACTTTCACAGTTCCTTAGAACTAACTTGGATGTCTTTGCATGGACTTTAACTAACATGTTTGGAATTGATCCCAAAGTCATATCACACCAACTAAACGTTGATCCAAAGGCTAGACTTTTACAACAACAACAACAATAAATTCCAAGAGAAAAGAATGAAGTCATTAAACACCAGGTGGCTACCTTTAAATAAGCAAGGGTCATAAGGGAAGTCAACTAACCCTAATAGCTATCAAATGTACTCCTAGTTAAGAATGCATATGGGTCATTTTGTATGTGTGTAACTTTCATATATTTAATCGAGGAATGTTTTAAGGCTTGCTTCCCTTCCTAAGTATTGATCAATTGGTAGATTCCTCTACTGACTTTGGGATGATGAGTTTCTTGTATGCATACTCAGGGTACCACCAAATTAAGATGCACCCAAAAGACAAGGCAAAAACATCTTTTATCATGAAAAAAGGAACATTTTGTTATAAAAGGATGCCATTTGGATTGAAGAATTATATACCACATATCAACATCTAGTCAACAAAATATTTGAAGAACAATTGGGGAGGAACCTAAAGGCCTATCTGGATGACATGGTGGTAAAATTAGCTTAACTCATGTACCACATTAAAGACCTAGATTAAGCATTCTCCGTAATCCAAAGATACGGTATGAGGCTCAATCCTAAAAAATGCATATTTGGTGTCGTTGCGAGAAAATTCTTAGGGTACCTTATATCAGCCAGAGGGATTAAGGTCAACCAAGACAAGATACAAGCCCTGATAAATATGAAATCACCTTCTAGACTTAAGGGAATCCAACAATTAAATGGAAGAATAGTAGCATTGAATAGTTTCATTTCTAAATGCATTGATAAATGTCTATCCTTCTTTAAAATGTTGAGAAAAGGCACATCAGTCTTTTGGGACGAGAGCTATGATGAAGCTTTTGAAGAAATCAAGAAGTATCTGAGTAACCCCTACCTTAGCTAGCCCTCGTCCAAGTGAGGTTCTTTATTTGTATTTGGTTGTGACTTCTCATACATGCAATGTTGTACTCTTAGTTGAAAGAAATAAATTTAGCATCCTATCTACTATGTCATCCAGGTCCTAAAAAAATACCCATAGCAGGTATTCAACATTGACAAATTAGCATTTGCCCTCAAAGTCAGTGCACGAAAGCTCAGGCACTACTTATGTTCACACACAATTGTGGTACTCACTTCTCATCCACTAAAGAATGTCCTGACGAGGCTAGATGTAGCAATGAGGCTAGCATAGATAGTTATAGAATTGGTGGAATATGACATTAAATACATGGCTAGAACAACCATCAAAGGGCAAGCAGTGGCCAAGTTTGTGGCTGAGTTTAGTGAAAAGCCAAAGCCCTGACACATGCAAAAGTCACGAGTTGTCCATCTCAGTTAGGAACCAGGTTGGCACTCTAAAATTGAAAGGAGAGATGAGCACCACGGCTAGAAACCAGGTAAAGCTCCCTCTCCTACCATTATACGTCATAGGTTAATCACCTCGATTAAGAACCCAATAGAGTGCTCTGACATTTACAAAAGTCACGAGTTGTTCACTTCAGTAAACAACCAGGTCAGTGCTCTAACATTCAAAGGAGAGATGAGCACCTTGGTCAAGAACTAGGTAAAGCTCACATCACCATTTTACATCATGGGCTGATCATTTTGATTTAGAGCCAGATAGGGCTCCTTAATAATTATAGGCCTCACACCTTAGTAAAAAAGAAATCAATATACAATGTTAGATTATCATGAGTACATGCCATCGAGAATACTTTCATTATTTAGAATTACAAATATTTTGATACTTATTAATACAAAGCTCGGCCTCTTTAAACACTTCAACACACGACCAGTATCTGGATCATCAATTTCTTCTACTAAGGGCAATAACTCGGCCTGAATCTCAATAATTTTCTTCTGTGCATGGGTCATAGGCTTGGGGTGAACTAACATCATCATGAGAATTCCTCACTCCAACTCTTCAGTAACCTCCATCACCTTAAGGAACACTCCTTCAAATTGTTTCATATAAAAGCTCGTCCAATAAGACTCTCTATCTACAAGGGTGTCCATACTAGCCAAGGTCTTATTCTTTCCAGAATGAGTTTGGATTAACTACTCCTTATAAGAAGCGAGCTCACACTTGATCTATTTTTCCTTACACTCAAGTTTAACAACCTCAGCTTTAAGTGCCCTAACCTCATCCTTAAGCCTACCATTTTCAACACATAAAGCTCAAACTGAGTGTCTACTAGTTTGATCTGAATCTATAAAATACGACCAAAAAAGTTGGAGGAATTGAAAAAAAACCCTAAATGCATGGATTAAACAAGTGTTCTTGATCCCTTTTTTATTGGAGATGAAGGTTGATGATGAGAAAAAGGAAAATGATGTGGGTAGGTCAACTACATAAATACACAATAATTAAGACAAATTAACATTCCATTTATAAATAAAGTTGATTTTTGCATTTCACAAGGTAAGATTTTACAAAATTGAGCTCGCGACCACACCAATATAAGTGGCGTTGAGCTGGAAAAAAAATTAGATTGAGTCCTTAAACTTCAAGGATCCTTGTGCTTTGCCTCTACACTCATAACCTCGGGATTTTCCTCACCCTTATAGGAGCCTAATTCTTCTCCTTCTCCTTCTCCCCTTCCATAGAAGAAGCTTGGATAATTGGAGGTGTGATCGGGATGTCCAGAATGCGAAAATAATTCTCACTCAGATCATTCTAATTGGCCTTCATTTTGAAGGATTTAATGGCCAGCTCGTACGCCCTCTCTACGCTTGACTCAAGCTTTTGAGCCATGTCATCCATATTGACCTTTGCCTTACGGGCCTCCTCGGTAGAAGCCTCAGCTCTTCTCTAGGCTTCCTTGGTCTCCTATTCAGCTCGCCTTTGAGCCTCCTCGAGCTCAATATTGCATTAGGAATACTTATTCAGCTCAAAGGTGGCCCGTTTTCAACTTCTCCTCCTTATTAATTTCCTCCCCTTCCTACTTATTTGACTTATCCAACAACACAGTGTTTTTAGAATGAGTAGACGCATGAATCTACTTCTCATATACCAGCTCAGCTTTCAAACGACCCACACTGAGAGTCTTTTCAAATTCATAGAGTAGCACTAGTTGAAACAAAGGAAAATTATGAGGTAAAACAAATAAGTCTTAAGCTTACACTTTGTATAAACGATAGTCATCAATAAACACAAATGTAAGATAACTCAGTAAAGTCCACACCCTCAAAAATAATATCGAGTTTCTTCTCATATGTGTAAGTAGAAAAGTGGCTCAAACAATGATCGAGGTGCTCTGGAGCCAAGCCTCTATTTAAAACTATCCCATCTATATCGGTGGTGAGATCATGGACCACCTTCCCCTTCCTTGAATCTCATATAGGATCATCAGATTCTTTAGAATCCAAGCAAGGAGTTGGATTCACATGTTACTCTAACAGGTGGGATAAGTTCTGGTAGATATTCAAAGACTCTAGGATGAGGGCATGCTCATTGACCACCACCTTCTTATTCTTCTTCTTCAACAAAGTAAGGTGACCTTTATGACTAGAGGAGTTGCCCATTTTCTTACCTATAGAAGAGCCCTCTTAGAAGCAGAAGGTGTACCCACTTGAGAGCTCGTCTCTATAGAAGCAACCTTGATTTTCAAATATGGGATAAGAGTTAGGAAATGGTAAAATCCATGGGATTTGAAAAATAAGAACGAGAATATGTTTTGTTAATCAGGTCATGCTCAAGAAGTTAAAAAAATAGGCAAAGTCTTAGCACTAGTTCACCATCATCAACTACCACCTCAAACTATCCCCCAAAGTCCGTGGAAAGGGGTTCTGCGTTTAGGAGGAGCTAGGGGTTTAGAAAGAGCCCCGGGTTTAGGAAAGATCCTAAGGAGGGCTCTACTACCTCATGTCTCATCAACCTATACGCGACAAAGTGTAGGGTGTTTAATAAGCTCCTCTAGTTGGTGTTTTTAGAAATATAGTTTTGGATATCAGCCAATCGTTGCTTCGTGTCAAAACTCGAGGTAAGGAAGCCATATTCCTTATCATGACCTCAGTGTCTTTCTAGATACTCCTTATTAATATGGTGTCACTAGTAGGAGACTCTCATCGGCCTGAAACATAGAAAAGTGCTCTTTCTAGTTTTTCTCGTTCTCAGGAGGTAACACGTTCATCCTCTGATCCTACTTCACAAACATATATACCCTTCTAGGATATATGGGGTTCTAATTCAAGACATAAGCCTTATTAAACTCGATCATATTTAAGTCCACCCTGAGTTCTTGACATATCAATATCAAGTAGAACAGATACCTCCATCCATTAGGCATCAACTGCCCCCATACGAGCTATGTCCTAACCAATAATCTCTTAATGAGAGGGTATAGAGGGAACCTTACTCCCAACTATATGGCCTTTTCATGAAAGATAGTCCAACCAGATGGAGGTTGATCACTATCATAGATTCCTTCTGGTGGAATCATTATCTAAATCGAGGGATGGGTGTTATAGGTTTTTCTTTACCTTTCCTCATCCTAGGGCATCAACCCATAAGTCTTAGACATAGTCGACCAACCCCTGGTGTGATCTATTGATTCTCCAGATCCTATATTCCTTGTTTTCTTCCTCTATGTCCTAGCCACTGAGATTTGAGTTTGGGCACGCTCAATCTAACAATGAGAATGGTCTAAAGGTAAGGTGTAGAGATAGAGGGCTAAGGTATAGATTGACTCGTCTCACTAGAATAGCCGAAGCTAGAAATACTCGAGTCGTCACTAGCACTAGAATATTGAGGCTTTCCCAAGAGCCCGAGCTGAAGGTTAAGGTCTTTTCTCTATACATTTTTGTAAAAAGCTACATAAAAAAAGGAATAAAACAACGGGTAAGAAATGAGAAGAAGGGATTACCTATGCTCGAGTTTGAGAATAAAACAAAATGATCCTTTAAAAACCGACCTGAAAATAAAGTAGAAAAGTGTTAGGTTCTTGACACTTGAACTATAAAAACTCAAACAAACAAAACTATAGTCCGAGCTGAATTCTTACCACTGAATTGAAAACCTTTTACAAGCTCAAGGTGATGTGACAGAGAATTTTTCTTCACTATTTTGGTAATGATGATAAGTCCCAGCCCAAGCATCTCTTTATATAGTGGCACCTACTTTCTCTCTCCAATAAACTAACATAGATTTATTAGGGGAGCTGAACAGTTCCTCTCCTTTGCCCAATAATTACTCTTTCACCTCAGACCAGAGCTCGAGCTAAAAGAGTAGGGGCTTTGCTGTTTGGACATATGGATTGACTTCTAGTCCGACCCGAGCCAAAGTGAGCAGCGGGAGCCTAAGTGAAAAGCTCTTCCCGAGCAGAAGTAAGAAGCTCAACCTATCTCATTAGATAGAGCCTACATAAGATACCCTAGCCATAAGAAATAATGCCCTAAATGATGTATATGACTTTACAGGCTTGAAACACACCGGCAAGTAATTCCCTTTTTAAGGTTGACCACTAGCTCGAGGTAAGATTGACCTCAATACATAAACAGTTGTATGTTTTATACCAATTGTATCTCTCTGACACCCATATATGTGTATCCATTATATGATCGACATTTATATATGTGATGTTCTATAAATAGAAGAACATCTCATGGAATCCACACGTTAAACCAATTCCCTTAACTTCTTTCTAAGTTTTCTCTTTATAAATCGAATCAATCCTACGTGAACATCCAAAAAAAATTATTCAACACAGGTAAAAACCAAGTGATAATTTTTTCACTTCTAATTAGGATGTTTGTTTTCAAGATAATATAGGTGCAACAGGTATAATTGCAAGGGATCATAATGGAGACATGGTTGGAGCTTAGGGTACAAAGATGCATGCAAACAATCTAAAAGAAAGGGAAGTAAAAGCTTTTTTTTTTTTGGGCAATAGAAATTGCAATTTCAATTGGTTTTAAAAAATTAGTTTTTGAAAGTGATTCTGCCGATATTATCTCTTATATCACTGGTGAGCAGAATTCAATAACTTGGCAGGCAAAACAACACGTGGATGTCCCCAATCTTTTATTATCTACTTTTTCTTATTGTATTATTAAATTGATTCCATGAACTTGGAATAGAGTAGCTGATGCAATTGAAAATATGGTTATGGTTGTAAAATTTATAATTAACTAAATACATCATTATAAATATCATATAATTTATTATATAAAAAATATTACATTTTAAAATTTTGGGTTTTTTTATAGAGAAATTATGTTCATTTTATTGAATATAGTTCATATTTCGTTAAACATTTTTAAAATATAAATTGTACTAATTCATACAATATTATGATTCATTTCATATTTTATTATAAATCTTTAAAAATCTAGTTTCTAAAATAATTTACGGTTTATGATTTTAAGTTATTTATTAAAAATTATGGATATTTTATTAATGATTATTCAGATTTAGTAGAATATTTTTTACTCAATTTTAAAATATAAACTATATTAATTCATAAATTTTAAGTTATTTCATATATCATTATAAAATTCTAGAGGTTTAGTTTCTAATAAATTTTACTGTACGTGATTTCGAGTTTTCTATAAAAATTTATGTATATTTTATTAATACTTGTTCAGATTCATTAGAACATTTTTTTACCTATATTTAAAATAGAAAATTTAACTCATTCACAAATTTTATTAATAATTTTATGTATTATTAGAAATTTATAAAAGTCAAGTTTCTAATAAATTTTATGGGTTGTTATTTCAAGGTTTCTATATAAAGTTATACTAATTTTATTAATGATTATTCAGATTAGATATAAACTTTTTTAAAATATAAATTATACTATATCATAAAATATTATGAATCATTTTATATATCATTAGAAAGTTTTAGAAATCAATAGTGCACTTAGGAGTTGGCTATATGATTTAATTAAACATGTAATGAGTGTGTATATAGCAAGAAACACTAATACATATCAGCAATGGCACTATCTTGAAACTATTTTTGTTTCTACATTTGAATCAAGAAAATTAGAAGTTTGTAGTCAATTGCAAACTATTGTAAAAGTTAGTTCTTCTATCAAAGAGTACATAGAAAAGATAAGGAATTGGTTGCTCAAAGTTGCTGCAGTTGGTGAGTTTGTTCCTAAAAATGAGTTGATCTTGTATAATTTTAGTGGCATGATTCGAGTTATAATCCTTATATCTGTTCTATTAACAACTGATAATGATAAAATGTCAATTTAGGAAGTGCACTCTCAGTTGTTATCATATGAGAATCTAATTCAACAAAAAATGTTTCATAATGATAAATCAATACAAGCCAATTTTACTAGAGGTTTTCAAGTAGTAACTATAACAATAGGGTGCTAATCAAGGATATGATGGTTATAATAATAATCAGTATGGAATGAATAATCAACTAGGATCAATTAATAATATTAGTAATGCTAGAAATGGTAATAGAGACCATGGTGGTAGGAACAATAATGGAAGAGGTTATGAAGGTAGAAATAGTGGATTGCAATGTCAGTTTTGCTGAAAAACTAATTGTGTTGCTCAGAATTATTTTACTCTAAAGAACTCGTTGGGTCAGAGTTTGTTTGTAAACAATAGTGATTAGCCCTCAAAAGGTTCAACCTTAGCCTTTTTACCTATACAAGGATCAGAGGCAAATAATGGTGATGGTTCTATTGGTTCTTGGATAATGGAAAGTGGTGCCACAGATCATTTTACCAATGATGTGTCAAAGCTAGGCAATGTTGTTGCATATAGTGGCAATGATAGATTTTATGTTGGTAATGGTAATGTAGTTAACATTGATCATACTTGAAAGTTTAAGTTATGGATCTAATTAACCTAGAGGGGATAAATAGTTAATTGTGTAACTTATGTCTAATTAAAAATTATTAAGTTGTCAGACAATCAATCGTGTGTAAATAACATATAGCAAAAAATAAAGATAAATATGACACATGATATTTTAAGTGGAAACAACCTAAGCCACAACAATAACCTAAGAGAAAAATTATCAGTTCACTGGACCATCTAACTATCCACTATGAAAAATCAGTTCAATTACAAAGCAAGGTCTTAGACTACCCTTCACAAATAAAACCCCCAAAGTAATATATTTACAATCCTTCAATTTTTCATATTCTCTAAAAGGTAGGTGTATAGATCTAGATCGACATTCCAATATAACGAGTCATATGAGTAATTAAACTCGTTCAGCAAGCACCTAAAAAATTAGAACAAATAAAATGAGTAAAAAGTGTATACTAGAGTAGATTTAATAATGAAAACCCCTAACTATAAGATTCATGGATATAAATTAGATAAACCAATCATCTAGAAAATCCTAGAACGAAAGTTAAAAGCATAATATCATAAAAGAAAAAAGGCTTATGAATCAATCAAACATAATCAAATAGTATATTTGATCGATTAAATCAAGAATATGCCTAAATAAATATGATTAAGTTAAAAATATTGTGAGAGAGATAGTACAAAAAATGCAAGATGAATATAATAGATGTGGTGGTAAAAACGAAAAGCATTAGGTTATTTACATAGAGAAAATAAAACCCTATTGTTAGGTTAAAAGGTAATGACCTTTCTATTCATAAAAGAATCAATAGAGAAATACTAAATAAGGGGAATATGATAATTTATGTATTAGGCTTGAGTAAACAAAGATATTTTAAGTTGAAAACTTATGTGCTCGATTGATCTAAGACAAGCTTGATCAATGGAAGCAGTATGTCGATTGATCAAAATCCTTTTTGATCGATCCAACAACAATCAAACAATAACTTGAGATTCTCTAGATTCAACTTGATCGATGATCTATTGATATAACATATCAATTGATCGAACATAACTTCAATCAATCTACTCCAATTAAAATCCAACCCGAGAGCAACTAGATCAAACACCATTAATCCTCGATCGATGTAAACCTTTGATTAATTGATCTTAAACTCTATCGATTAAGCATTATATATATATATATATATATATATATATGTATGTATAAATTTGATTCTAATGTATTAGGAGATAAGTGTATACCTGAAGCATATAAAAAAAGCTCAGACGTTTCTTCGACTTTGAATAATGGACAAGAAAACGTACCTAGAAATTAGATTATACTACCATTTTATTCATGAATACCGCCAACAACTGTAAACCTTATATTCTCCCCCTTTGGTATATTAATATGACAAAACCTTTCTCTCACTACATAATGATCATAGGAAATATAAAATTACATGTAATTTCTTGATTTCAACAGTGAAACTATTTTTGCTTGAATCTTGACGATTCATATATACACTAAAAACAAGTAGATAGATAAACACAATAACTTAGCTTGAAAGACTCATTGTTTATTAGTTCAATGTAGATAGTAAAAGTAAAGTAAAGAAAACATCATTAGTGAGCAATAACAAACAGGACATTAACCATTAAATGATCTCCCCCTGTGTCCAAAACCTCTCCTATTATTAAATATTCTCCCTCTTTTGTCCAAAATCTTTATTAAATATTTAACCTTGAAACATAGATATTTAGTATGAGAAATCAAACATGCATTCCATTAAATTAAAAGTACATCTCCGTAAATCCTATGACTCTATAATTAAATAAGAAAAATGAAAGAATAAAATTAAAATTTATAAAAATTTATTGTTTATTTTTAATTTTTTTTTAAAATAAGGGTAGTAGACTTATTTAACCATAAGTAAACACACAACCAATTAAAAAATCATTCTTTTTTAAAATTTGACTATCTATTGTGTGAATAGATATATAGACAAAGTGTACAACATAGTCACACTAACACATATAGTGACATATTGACAATCACCTAAAATGAGATACATGTTTGAACATCATTAGTATGAAAAGTAATTCATTTATGATTAGTCATGAAGGACAAAAATAAAAGCATCACCTACCATGAAAAATTGCAATTGGGTCTTGAATTTCACAAAATAAGAAATATCTACCAAAAGAGAGCTTAAAAATTTCTATTCCTCTTTTTTTTAATGAGACATTGGTTATTTATTTATTTTATTATTATTATTATTATTATTATTATTATTTTCTTATTATTTTTACCTCGTATAACTCTTTCTTTTTATGCATACTAGTTGCATTTTCTTTTCCTTCACTTTTTAATAAGGATACATGCACAACACATAAACCTAGTATGACTTTTACACTAATTGTGAGATAGCCCTTTTCATTCACTATGGTAGCTACATATATCATAGTAAATAGCCCTTTCAAAATTAGGTGTATCTTTTCAGTAAAATTTGAGAAAGTGAAAAATAGAGCTCAATACAATTTTGCAATCAAGATTAGCTCAAATCCTAGAATCTTACAAGAACATTCGTAAATTTCAAGCATGACATACATTTGTGTTCAGTGAGTGTGTGAGCAAGTTCTTGTCAACATCAATCACCGCATGTAAAATATATGAAAATGTACAAGTCGAAATACCCATTTAGACAATGAAGGGTCAATCAAAATAAATCAAGTAATAAAAATAAGGTTGTAAAAGTAGGTAATTTTTGAACTCCATTTCATTGTTAATAAAAAAAATTCCTTATTTGTTTAAATAAAGGAACAATAAAAAATAGTATTAAAAATTACACGATAGTATAGATTCCAAAGGCACTTTTAAGAGATGCCTTAGTGAATAAGTCAATTAATTGGCTTTTTGTAGGCCAAAACTCAAGGGATAAGATCTTATCTTTATTTAGTTCCCTAATAAAATGATTTCTAATATCTATATGATTTGTTCACGAGTAAAGTACAAGATTTTTTTTAAAATTCATATAACACTAGTGTTATAATAGTAAATGGGTATTTTACATTGCTCAATGATGAGTACTTAAAAAACACTAAAATTAACATGATTTAATATACTTTAATTGATTAAATATATTTATATTTCAATGATTTTATCATATTTTTATATAAATTTATCTTTTTAATAAAATGAAAAAATTGGACAAAATGGGTCAAAATGGTCAAAAATGTCAAAATTGTTGAGTCCCGTGCACGTGCAACCAACACACGCCCAACACATGATCAACACACACCCATGTGTAGCTATTATGGGCCCAGCACACTCCCATACCGAGTTCCGCATATGTAAGTACACACCCTAGCCGAGTCCCATGCACGGCCCCCATAAGCGTGCTAGCATGTCCAAATGTATCCAAAATCAATTTTTGAGATATTTTCTCACTTTTTTTTGGCCTTTTTCTCATCTACAAAAGGACCCCTCAAATCCCTAAAATACCTAAAAATCTCTCAAACATCCCAAAATTCACAAACTTTTCTATCTCTACTTTTTAGTTTTTTTAGTTTTAAAGTTCTTCTCTTTTTGACAAGAACTAGTTATGATTTTATAGATTTCTAGTTTTTAATTCAATAAATGGAAATTAAAATCCATTTGAAAGTTTTTCCAGCAAATGAATTAGCATTAAAGTTATATAAGGATTTTTTTGAAGTATAATTTTAAAATGAATTCCTTACACTTATATTTTACGTTTTATTCATATATGTTATGTTTAATTTTTCTATGATAAAATTTAAGATGGTTGTATGTTTATAAATATAATATAATAATAACGTTGTTATTCTTGTGAAATATTAAATAGGTAAAACATCTCTATAAAATAAATTGATTTTGTTATTATTTAAAATTCTATATTAAGGATGTTAGAAAGAAATATATTATTTTTCATTACAAACTTAAATATGAAAAATAGATTTTAAGATTTAATTATCTGGTCTGATTTAGAGTAGTGATCTTTTATTTGTTAGTGCAATCATTCGGTAGTTAAAGTGAAGGTCTATTTCAAAAAAATATTTATAAGAACTATTATTCAAAAAATTTGATAACATATTTTCAGTAATGGTTTTAAAACTTGAAAGTTAATACTTAGATAATTAAATTCTTAGGTTTAATTTGGATACATTGAATAAATTTTAAAATGTCTAACCCCATCAAATGTGGCATTTAAATGTTTCATTTTCAATCTCTTAAAAAAGAGAAATTAATTTAATTAACCAAATTAATTATCGACCCCACCCATAGGTGTTAATTGATTTGTTTAATTAACAAAGAATATTTAATCTGACCAAATGTGGTATTCATATAAAAAAACCCGATGTCGGTCTTGTCTTATCAAGTTTTTGGTGTCGTTGCCGATGACTTATTGTTACTTCATCAAGTTTTTGGCACTGTTTTCGGGGGCTTGATTGTGCTTACCAAGTAACCTCACTTATTAAGCATACTTTTCATCCATTTACGTTGTGTGCATTATCTTCCACCTATAATACATTATGCATCAGTAGTAGGTAAAGAGATAGAGTTTTGTTTCTTACTATGCTAAGATATAAGGTTATTACCAATATTAGACCATTCGCCCGAAGTGCTTTTTCTTAGATCCTGATTTCTTGCTCAATTTGCATATGTGTACCTACCAATTTCATAGGTAATGTCATCAGTAAACCAAATGCCAAAATTTTTAGTTTTAGAAACATACATAATTATCCTTTTAGCATGTTCAATATGTAATTCTTTAGGATCTGATTGATAACGGGCACAAACACCAACACTAAACAAAATGTCAGGCCTACTAGCTATGAGGTATAGTAAGCCCCCTAGCATATTTCTATATAGTGTTTGATCAATGTTCTTACTTGACCCATCCATACAAAGTTTGGTACTTGTACTTATTGGAGTTCTCAAATACTTACTTGATTCAAGCCTAAATTTCTTAATGAGATTACATCCATACTTGGTTTGAAAAACAAAGATACCATCGTTTAGTTATTTAATTTATAAACCAAAAAAATATGCAAGTTCATCCATCATAGATATTTCAAATTCACTAGTCATTATATGTACAAAATCTTTGACAATTGAGATGGAGGTTGACCCAAAAACTATGTCATCAACATATATTTGTGCAATTAATATATCCTTCTTGGTGCTTTTAATGAAAAAAGTCTTATGAACTCCCCCTCAAACAAACCTCTTGTCCAAGAGATAAGTTGTAAGAATTTCATATCAAGCTCTAGGAGCTTGTTTCGAACCATAAAGAGCTTATTGAATTTATAGACATGCTTTTGGGTATTTTGGATCAACAAAGCCTTTGGGTTGTTCTACATAGACTTCTTCACTAAGAAAACCATTTAGAAAAGTAGATGTCACATTCATTTGAAAGAGTTTGAATTTCATAAAGCATGCAATGGAACGTAAGATCCTAATTGATTCTAACATAGTTACAAAAGAATTTTTTTCATTAAAATCAATTCTTTTAACTTGCATATACCCTTTCGGTAACTAACCTATCTTAGTTCCTAATAACAAGATCATATTCGTTAGATTTGTTTTTAAATACCCATTTAGTTCCTATGATATTTCTGTCATTAGGTCTATATACTAATGCCCATACATCATTTCTAGTGAATTGAGCTAACTTTTCCCACAGTACTTATCCAAGTTTCATCTTTCAAAGCATCATTTATATTCTTGGGTTCTATTTGGGAAATATAGAAGATATAAGTTAAATTTCTAGTCACCATGCTTGCACTTGGATCACTAATGATGTTCTTAGCATGGTGGGGTTCGGTAGTACCTATCGTTTTTGAATTGCTGTGTTGGGAATAACATTCTCATCATCCAAGATTGTTTCTTCATTTATCTTAGATTGGACCTTTTCAATGTTTAGTGTATCATTATTTTGTCCCTCAATAGAAAAATGTATTATCAAAGGTTCATCTTTATCATCAATAATTGGAGTACTAGTACCTACATCATCTACAACCACATTGATAAACTTCATGGCAATGTTAGTTCTCAAGTTAAAGACTCTAAAAGCACGACTTGTTAATGAGTATCTTAGAAATATACCTTCATCGCTTCTAGAGTCAAATTTATTTAAATGCTCACGATTACTAAGAATGTAACATTTACTTCCAAATATAAGTAGATATTTAAGATTAGGTTTCTTACATTTCTATATCTCATAGGGAGTTTGGTTTGTGCCTAGATGTAAATAGACATAATTCACTATATAGAAAGAGGTACTTACAGCTTTAGTCCAAAACTTCATTGAGATATTCTTAGCATGTAGTATGAGTCATGACATCTCTCGTAACACTCAATTCTTCCTTTCAACTATGTCATTTTGTTGGGGGTGATTGGTGCAAAAAAACTCATGAGTTATTCTGCGCTCTTTGCAAAATTCAGCATATTTTAAGTTCTCAAACTCCTTATCATGTTTATTCTTTAGTCTCATTATGTTATTATTTTATTGTCTGTTTCAATCTATACTTTAAGACAAATGAACTAAAAAATCAAATGCATCAAATTTCTCTTTTAAAAAATTTACCCATGTAAAACACGCAAAACCATCAACAATAACAATAATATATTTCTTCCATCCATACTCTTAGTTTTCATAGGATCCATAAGATTAATGTGAATTCTCTATTATTATACTAGTGTTAACTCCTTTAATCTTCTTATGAGAAGAACAAGTTTGTTTGTCAAGTTGGCATTATGCACAAAATATTTTTTCAATTTCAGAAAGTGTAGGCAGACCACACATAATTTCTTTTTTTCTCAAGTTTACAAGATCTTTAAAGTTAATATATCTAAACTTTTGATGCCACATAGAAACATAATCATTATCGGCTAAATTGTAAGTAATAATAGGAGCTATATCCATGTAGTAACAATTATCATCATATATGGTTCCTATAAGCATAAATTTGCATTTAGGATTAGTTATAAAGTAGTGATTATTGGTAAATTGAACACTATAGTCTTTGTTACAAATGTGACTAATTCTTGTTAGATTAGCTTTAAGTACATCAATAAATAAAACATCACCCAACCTAGGAACCTTTTCTCATAATTCTAGATTTGTTTCCATTACCAAAAGTAGTCATTCCTTCATTATAATCTTCATAAGTTTTAAAAAGAGAACAATCGCCAATTATGTGTCTAAAACAACCACTATCAAAATATCAAGTAACAGTAGATTTAGCTTTAAGTACAATGTAGTCTACAAAACAATACTGATTTCTTGACCCAACTTTCTTAGATTTAGTTAGACTGACAAGAGGATCTCTATGTGTATCAATCTTATACTTCCTAGGGGGGTTTTCTTTAATTTCATACTTATGCATTTATTTCTAGAATCATAAGACTTGTTCAAATAGTAATGATTGTTGATTCTTGAATGATATGCATGCAAGATATGAACAAAGTATCTAGAAGCCAACAAATATCACTTTCTATCATAATTATGGCATATAGGAATAAATTTAGAGATAGGTGCATATGGTGCATGTGTAGCACGTGAAGAAAAAGAGTTGGAGAGTTTTAAGATTGAGTTGTTTTTGAAAATAATGAGGTAGAATGATCATCTACATATCATAGTTCTCTCTTATCTCCAAAAGGCCTCATAAAGACAATAACTTTGTTTAGCCTGTCTACTTCAATGGTTAACCTCTTCACAACTTCCCTTGATTATTCAAGTTTATGCACAAGCTTCTTATTTTTTTGTTTAAGATTTGTAAGACTTGAATTCAAAATAACAATAAGTTCAGATAGCTCATTTTTTTTCTTTTTCTGAGATGAAAGAATTAAGTTCATGGGTTTTGAATTTATTACTTAATTTGGTTACATCTATTAGTACCCCATCTTTTTTCTGCTTACAACCCATTAAGTCTATAAATAGTTCCTTAAAGTTATTAGTATTAAACTTAGTACGTAAAAATTTAGAATCACTTTCCTTACTATCTGAGCTAGTGTTAGACTCACTACAGTATCCATCAATGGATGCAGTGAATGCTAGGTAGTTGGTGCCATAATTTTATAAGTAACTAGGATCATTGCTGTCACTTTCTATGTCACTAAGGATATCATTGAAGACCCTTCCAATTTTATTCTTTTTGTTAGCACACTTAGCTACAAATTGACCAATCTTGTTGTATTCAAAATATTGTGGTCTAGTGGTTTTAGTTTTTCTTACCTTCAGAACTCATTGGTTTAACTTCTCTTAATTTATGGTCCTTTGTAAGGCTTGATTATCCGTTACTTTGTGAGTTCTTCTGGTTGAAGATTTTCTTGAGCCTTTTTGCTAAGAGTACCAATTCTTCTCCATTCTTATCATTCTTAATGCCACCATTATCGGTCATGGTAGGTTTGAAAGCAACACCTTTGTTCTTTCTAGGTGTTTAAAAGCTCATTTCAAAAGTCTAAGGTGAATCAAGAAGTTCAATTTTGATGGTGTCCACATCTTTTCTTTCATATATGGTAGTAATATTTGCATGGAAGAAACTTAGTAATGAGTAGAGAATCTTTTGAACTAACCTGAATTCATCAATTTTCTTTCCAAGATTTGAAGATGTGTTAGCAATATCACATAGTTTAACATAAAATCCATAAAATATCTCATTGTCTTCCATTCTAAGATTTTTAAACATAGTATCCAGCATGCAAATTTTAGTTCATTTAAATTAAGTTGTGTTCTCATGGCAACTTCTAGAGTATATTAAGCATGCTTAGCAATTTCAACAATAGAACTCATTAGATGACACAACACCAAAGATGACATTAATGCCCTTTTGACTCCAATAACTACCAGCTTTATCCTCAATAATCCATTCATTTCTAGGCTTAAGTGTGACTTTATTATCTTTAGTAACCGTAGGTGGTTTCTAACCACAAATGATAGAATTCACCACACTCTCATCTAGAGAATGTAAAAAAGCTCTCATATAAGCCTTCCAATATAGGTAGTTAGACTGTTCAAAGAAGGGAGGACGAGTTGTAGAAGAATCCTCTCTCAAATTATCCATAACAAGGTCCCAAGCAAGACTAAGTATATCTAGTGACTACTCTGATACCAATTGAAAGTTTAACTTGCGGATCTAATTAACCTAAATGGGTGAATAATTAATTTTTCTAATTATGTATAATTAAAAATTATTAAACAGTCAGATAATGAATCATGTGTAAATAACATAAAGAAGAAATAAAGATAAATGTGACATATGATATTTTAGGTGGAAACAACCTAAGATACAATAATAACCTAAGAGAAAACCATTGGTCCACTAGACCACCTAACTATCATTGTGAAAAAATAGTCCAACTACAAAGTAAGGTCTTAGACTACCCTTCCCAGATAAATCTCCCAAAAGGAATCTACTTACCATCCTTTGCTTTTTCATAGTCTCTACAAGGTAGTGTATGAATCCAGACCAATGTTCTGATATCTCAAGTCATGCAAGAAATCAAATCCATTCAATAAGCACTTGAATATTTAGCACAAATATTACAAAGTGTGTCCTAAAGTAGATTTAACAATGAAAAGCCTTAACTAGATTATTCATGAATGTAAATCAGATAAACCAAATCTTCTAGCAAATTTTAGAATGAAAGTTAAAAGCACAATATCATAAAAGAAAATAGGCATATGAATCAATCAAACATAGCCACACAATATGTTTGATAGATGAAATAAATAACACGTATAAAAATCTAACTAGATGATTTAATTAAATATTAGTTAAAATAAAATCAACTAATAAATCTTAGAATAGAAGTTGAAACACAAGTTCAATAAAGATATCTTCTTTACATTTAAATAATCAAATCAAATGATTATGATTACACAAACAATTTATTTGATTCAAGCATTCAATAATATAATAAAGAATAAGCTATATGAACATTTAATCAAAATATCATAATTTATTTAGGCTTATAACCAATTAAACACAACCATTAATGTTTAACAAATTAATTAAAGAAAGATGTCTAAAGAAATATGATCTTTTTTTTACATAATAATTTGAAAGAGAGAACTTAAGATGAAAAGATTGATGCTCTTAGTTGAGAAAGTTTTATGCCTAGGTTTGTTTAAATATAATATTTTTAAGATGAAAAAATTGATGCTCTTATGGTTGAGAAAGTTCTATTCTTAGGTTTATTTAAATAGAATATTTTGAAGCATTAGGTAAAAGTAATATTATTATTCTATCCATAAAAATTAGTTAAAAAGAGTTTTAAAGAATGAGAATAATATAGTAATAAATCAATTCGATTTAAGTAAGAAATATGTTTAAATTTGAAACCCTAACCGCTCAATCGATCTAAGTTCTGCTTGATCAATCGAACATGGAAGTCGATCGATCAAAACACTTTTCGATGGATCCAATGCAATGCTTAAAACATAATTGATCAATCTAGTTTAATAAATGATTAATTCTAAAATAGGTAGATTAACCTAATCATTTTTTGATCGATCTAGTACTATATCAATCAACCATTAATAACTCCATCGATCTACTCAAATAAAAAAATAATTCTAGGACTCACCTTGATCATTCTAGACATATCCCGATCAATTGAGTAGCCTGAATTCAAAATGTTTCTATGTGTATACTATGAAATTTAACGTGCATAAAAACAGAGATATACTTAAAATGTATTCGTTGAAGCTTGATAGTTTTTTAGTTTGAAAATATTTTTGAAAAATACACCTAGAAACTAAAATTATGTTTGAATGTTTTGTTAACGAATATTGCCAACATTCATAAATCTTACACTAATAAACTATTTTGTTGATAGTTTCTGACCGATAATTTATGTTATATTTATATAAATTGTTGACAAATATGATTTCTTTTGTTTATAATATATCATCAATTCTGTGTCCCTCAAAATATGCACAATATGGTGAATGGTTACGATCAGATGTGAACATAAAGGTTCCAATGCAAGTGAATAATGGAGGTTTGAAGAAAAATAATTCTTCAGGTTTTGTGTTTGGTTCTCGTAGCAATTATTATAAGAAAAAAGTAGGTGAAAGGGTTGTGGGTAGAGGAAAAGAGAATTTGGCTTCTAGCTCGGGTAAAAGAAGGTAAGCTAGTAATTTGGGGAATGAAGGGGCTGTGAAAATTGGTAAACAAATGAGGACATTTTTTGAAGATGTGAATTATTTGAGCAATATCAAATGTGATACGATTATACCAGTGCATGAGGAGGTTTTGTTGAGTAAAATTTAGAATAAACAACTCTAAATTTACTAATATTACATCCAAACAAGTAAACAAACTACTTGTATTATACCCACTATAACACCTTTCAAAGACAACTCGCACATTGAAGAGAAATACAAACACTCAAAGAGAAAGCTCTCAACCCACACTCAAACTAAGAATACAAAGACTTATTTTTTTTTGATGGAATAATTAAACCAAATGCAAGGTAGGTTATTTATAGTCTTCACCATGCAATCTACACCACACAAATATAAAACTAAGAAATAATCCTAGCCACACAAATATTATCTACACACTTCTCTTTTCTACAACCTTTAACCACCCTATTTATTCATCCTTCAACCACTTCATTTATTTCTACATCCTTAAACCACTTCATTTATTTCTCTACATCCTTTAACCACTTCATTTATTTCTCTACTTTTTCAACTACTTCATTTATTTCTCTACATCTTTAATTATTATATTGGTGTTGATTTTTAACACTCCCCTCAATACCAACTCTCACTATTTTTACTGTGTCAAGCTAACAGCGAAACATTTCGAACTTGCCAACGCTTAAGCTTTTTGTGAAAAAGTTCGCAACTTGATCATCTGTCTTGATTTGCCTCATTTCAATTTCTTCTTGCAGAACCTTTTCTCTGATAAAGTGATAGTGTACTTCAACATTCTTAGTTCTTGCATGAAAGACCAGATTCTCTACCAAACAAATTGCTGATTGATTGTCACAGTACAACAGTACTACATAATCTACTGGTTGATGTAGATTATTCATTAGCTGTATCAACCATGTACACTCTTGATCTTCCATTGCTGCTGCTCGATACTCAACTTCAATGGTTGATAATGATATTGTTGGTTATCTCTTGCTACACCAAGAAATTGTTCCAGAACCTAGCTTAAACACATACCCAGTTGTTGATCTCCTGATGTCATGATCTCCTGCATAGTCTGCATCACAGTAACCAACTAACTTGCAGTCTCTACATTTCTTATACAAAAGACCATAGTCAATTGTACTATTAACATATCTCAGTATTCGTTGAATTGCATCCAAATAAGGCTTCTTTGGATTTTGCATGAACCGACTCATCACACTAACTGCATAATAAATGTCATGTCGAGTCAAGGTTAAGTAGATCAGACTGCCTATCAATTGTCGATACATCATTGCATCTTCCAAATCTTTTCCTTCACGTGTACACAATTTGGAATTTGGTTCCATCGGTGTCGAAATCGGCTTGCATTCAAGCATTCTGAACCTTTTTAACAAATCTTTGGAATATTTTCGCTAACAAAGAAATATTCCTTCTTGTGTGCGATCAACCTCTAAACCAAGGAAATGCTTGAGCTGGCCAAGTTCTTTCATCTGGAAATGGACTGACAAATTCTTCTTCGTTCGAAGAATTTTTGCCTCATCATCACCAGTTATGATTAAGTCATCCACATACACTAGCACAATATCTAGCTTTCCTTCATTGGCTTTAACAAACAAGCTGGAATCTACAAGTGTTACTGAATAACCACTTTGTGTTAGAAATTCAGTAATCTTACCATACTATGCCCTAGGTGCTTGTTTCAATCCACAAAGTGCTTTTTGTAACTTACACACATATTCAAGATGATCTTGGCTTTGAAAACCCATTGGTTGGATCATGTAGATCTCTTAATCCAGCTCTCCATGAAGAAAAGAATTCTTCACATCCATCTGCCACAACTTCCAATCTTTGTTGGCTGCAAGTGCAAGTAGGACTCGAACAGTTGTAAGTTTTGCCACTAGACTAAACGTTTCATCATAGTCTAGTCCATACTGTTGAGAGAAACCACGAGCTACCAATCATGCCTTGTATCTCTCGATTGACCCATTTGGTCTGCGTTTTATCTTGTAAACCCACTTGTACGATATGGGTTTCAGATCTCTTAGCTTTCGTACCAGATCCCAAGTTTGATTTTGCTAAAGTGCATCGATCTCTTCTTTCATAGCTATCATCCACTCAGATCTTTGTGATGCTTCTTCAAACGTCTCAGGTTCTATTGCTTCTTCAATTATGGCTGCATTGGAATATTTGGGATTTGGCCTTCGTGTTCTTGTTGACCTACGGAGTTGAGATTGTGGAGTTGATTCTTCTATTTCATTAGGCCCACCTTTTTCATTTAGTTGTTGATATATGCTAGTTTTGCAAGGATTCTGAGTTACTCTTTGTTCGGCACCATCATCGTCTGGATCTCTGGATTCATCTAAACTTGGTTGGAATTGAATAGTATGCTCCTCCATTTTTTGTTGTAGCTTATCTCCAAATTCTCTTGAGTCTGGAAATGCTTCCTTCTCTAATGACAACCAAGAAGATACTTCATCGAACACTACATCTCGTGAAGTGTAGTATCTTCCACTCGTTGGATCACAACATTTCCACTTTTTTCTCTGGCTATCGTATCCCACAAAGATACATCTAACAATTTTCTTGTCAAATTTTCTTCGTAAATGATCAGGAAAAAATACATAACACACATAACCAAATACTTGAAAGTAGCTAACTGTAGGTTTCATGTTCCATAGTTTCTCAAAGGGTGAAACAAATTCTTACCTTGGTTGAGGAAGTTTGTTGATCACAAAGGCTGCAGTCCTCATCGCTTCAGCCCAAAACCTCTTAGGTACATTCTTTTCATGTAGCATACTCTGACAAATTTCTGCAAGATGTCAGTTCTTTCTCTCTGCTACACAATTTTGTTGTGGCATGTTGGCACAAGTGTATTGATGACGTATTTGACATTTCCTTAGGTATTGAGAGAACTCGCTTGAGCTATATTCTCGGTCGTTGTTTGTGTGCAAGCAATAGATCTTCTTTCCAACTTCTCCATCAGTTGACTCTCTAAACTCTTTAAACTTTGAGAATACGTCATATTTTTCTTTCATAAAGAAAACCCACACATACCTTGAGAAGTCATTAATGAATGTCACCATATATCGCATACCACCAATTGATGGTTGCTTAACAGGACCGAATACATCAGAGTGAACTAACTCCATTGGTTTTTTTGCTTTAAACTTCGATTCCTCATATGGAAATTGGTGAGTTTTGCCATATTGGCATCATGCATACACTGTGTCTGTTCGCACGTCTAGTTGAGGAAGTCCTTTAAGCATCGATTTCTTCACCATCACATTTAGCTTGGAATAGCTAAAGTGACCTAATCGTATATGTCATAGATCTATTGTCTCATTTCTTCTTGTCTTGTCTACATATGCAGATTCTGTTGACATTATGTAGACTGATTCCAATCGTTGCCCCTCCATTGTCGATGTTTCTGAGATTTTGAGACCACGATACATCTTCACGTCTCTGGGACCGAACAAGACATAATGGCCTGATGATGTTAATTGAGCCATAGATAGCAATTTTTTCTTCATTCCTGGGACATGATAAACATCTTGAAGTGGTACTTGGTTAGTACTATATCGAGGAGTAACTATCGTCTTACCAATGTGGGCTATCGGTAACCTTGAGTTTTCAACTGTCACTACTACACGATCTCTCTTGTACTCAGACATACTTTCCAACTTCTGTTTATCACCTGTCATATGATTTGAGCAACCCGAATCTATGATCCAGTCATTCTTGTAGTCAATTTGTTTTGATGTTGTCACCATAAGAGCCAATTCTTCTTCCTCTGTAGCGAATAATGCTTCGGCATCCCAACCATCTTCGCTATGCTCCTTAGAACTGAAAGTAGCTGTATTGCTTTCAACAGGCTTTTTCTTACTTCAACAATCTTTTGCCATGTAACCCATATTCCCGTAGTTGTAACATTTATCGTCAAATTTCCTATTGTTATTGCGGTTCTTCCAAGCTCCCCCTGGACAAAAGCCTCCCTTTCCTTGAGGAATTTTTCCTTTGTCGCCATAATTTTTATATCCATTTCCATTGTACCGCTTGAAAGTGTCTTTGTTTGTGCTAGTGTAGAACACTTCTTCTTCACCCTTCAATGAGACTCCTCCCATTTGCTTAGCCATAGCTTCTTAATCGGCTAACAAATTCTCAAACTCAACAAGAGATGATTGTGTCGACCATCCTTGTATAGCGATAACAAACCTTCGATATTCGGGTTTCAAATCATGAATAATTATTATCTTTATCCTCGTTTCCTCAATAGGAGCTTTTGGATCTAACTCTGAAATTTTGCGGCATAACGACTTTACCTTGTGAAAGTATTGGGAAATCATCATGTCACGTTGCGTCATCGATAGTAACTCATTCTCCAGAAGTTGCAATCTTGTATCATTCTTCTTTGAAAAGAGTGTAACAAGAGTGTCCCATGCTTCCTTTGGTGTTTTTGCATCTCAAATGTGCTCCAACATTTCTTCTTCAACTGTGGTCTTCGAAGCAAACATCGCTTTGCCTGCTTTAATTTTCCACTTCCACAAGATGCCGTTTGCATCTTCCACTGTTGGTTGTGTAACTTCATCACCAACAACAACCTCCCACAAGTCTTGACCTTGTAGGTAAGACTCCATACATGTTGCCCATGTGTTATATTTTTTTTTGTTGAGCTTCTTGATTCCTCCAACTACTTGAAGATCACTCATCGTGTCAGCAAGACTTCGACTATACCGAACAAGCTTCACTAATAAACTTGCAGAGTACCAAACTTCTCACGACTCAAAATAACTCTACTAAAAACGATTCATGACCGTCCCACTCTGATACCAATTCTTGAGTAAAATTTAGAATAAACAATTCTAAATTTACTAATATTAGATCCAAACAAGTAAACAAATTACTTGTATTATACCCACTATAACACCTTTCAAAGACAACTCATAAATTGAAGAGAAATACAAACACTCAAAGAGAAATCTCTCAACTCACACTCAAACTAAGAATACAAAGACTTATTTGTTTTTTATGAAATAATTAAACCAAATCCAAGGTAGGCTATTTATAGTCCTCATTATGCAATTTACACCACACAAATATAAAACTAAGAAATAATCCTAGACATACAAATATTATCTAAATACTTCTCTTTTCTATAACCTTTAACCACTCTATTTATTCATCCTTTAAACACTTCATTTATTTTTATATCCTTCAGTTACTTCATTTATTTCTACATTCTTCAATTACTTCATTTATTTTTTTACTTTTTCAACTATTTCATTTATTTTTTTATATCTTTAATTATTATATTGATGTTGATTTTCAATAGATTTCTGATAGTGATTGTAATGCGGATATGGAAAAAAACATTACTGATTTGGCTGAGTAATTTTTTGTTTTGGATATGCTCTAATGGACTTGTTGGGCTTGTGACTCATGCCAACTTGTTTGGCTTTGTTGTTCTATTCCTGGTTGCTATGTTCCTGCTTCGTCTTTGTGGAACTTGTTTGGCTGATATGTTCCTGGTTCTTCTTCGTCTTTGTGGTTCTTCTTCTTCTTCTTTTTGGTGTGCTAGGCTGGTTTTGTTGGCTCTGTTCAGCTTCTGGTCGTGGAAATTATTTTTTTGATATGTCTTACTTGGTTGCCTTGCTGTAAATGTCTGTCTGTTCTTGACGTTTTCTCCCTCTTCTTCTTCTTTTTGGTGTGCTAGGCTGGTTTTGTTGGCTCTGTTCAGCTTCTGGTTATGGAACTTGTTTTTTTTATATGTCTTACTTGGTTGCCTTGGAGTAAATGTCTCTTCTTCTTCTTCTTCTTCTTCTTGGTGTGTTAGGCTGGTTTCTTTGGCTGTGTTCAGCTTCTGGTTGTGGAACTTGTTTTTTTGATAAGTCTTACTTGGTTGCTTTGGAGTAAATGTCTGTGCTTCTTCTTCTTCTTCTTCTTCTTGGTGTGCTAGGCTGGTTTTGTTGGCTCTATGTTGGTATGCTAGGCTGGTTTTGTTGGTTCTGTTCAACTTCTTCTTCTTCTTCTTCTTCTTGGTATGCTAGGCTGGTTTTGTTGACTCTGTTCAACTTCTTCTTCTTATCCTTTTGAGCGATTGGTTTCTAGCCTGGTTGCTAGCTAGGATAGCTTCTTTTCTGACTTCTTAGGCTGTTGTTTAGGCAGCCAATGTTGAGGTCTTTTGAGATACTTTTCTGTGTTTGGTTCTTTGAGTCTAGTTTTATGTTGATTTTAGGTTGTATTGGGTTACCTATTTCCAGCTCTTTAATGAAATTTTAATCTTCCTCTTGACCCCAAAAAATAAAATAAAATAAAATTCTTGTGTCCCTCAAATCAAATGCAATGTTTTGTTTTGTTTATTTAGAAGATTGTTATAGCAGCCAATTTCTTAAAAAGCTAAAGCTGATTGGAGTTGCGCTAACATATCCTTAAATATTTTTGTCTTTTAAAAGCTTATATATGCAACTTTGTTTCCGTCAAATCAAATGCAATGATTGTTAAAAAAGGCAAAGTGAAAGAAATCAAATGCAAAGTTTTCAATGGAAACAAAAGTGCTAAGTTTCAAAGGCAATGAATTGGTGACCAGGAACAGACCTTAACACATTGTCTTCTAAATACCTGGGTCGAAAAACAGCAGGATGTTTGAGGAGCAAGAGCGTGATGGAATTGATGAAGAAGAAGATGAGGATCCAATTTTATTGCTAGCTGATGAATGGAAAGAATTCTTTGCAAAATCCGAAGCAAAGAGGAAACTGGGTATATCTTGCCTCTTTCTCCTTTTTTTCCCTGTTTTGGATGAAGTATAAATACTCTGCTGAGGTATGCTTCAATCATAACTTAATTCTCAGGTTTGATAAATTATTAAAAAATATCATTTGCACGGTAAAATTTAATTATAACTAACAAATTTGTACATTCTAACGTAATTTTAGACCAAAACAATGCAAAAATAAGTATTAAACTCTAAAACTACAAAGTAACCGTGTGTTATTTAATATTTTGGAGAACCTTTCTCCGAGCCTTTTTTCATTTTGATGAATAAGGATAAGTAAATTTGTTGGAGATTGTTATAAAATTCCTTAATTTAAGGAGGAAACAATTCAATGAACCATTAATTTAAGGAGTAATTCAAGGAACCATTAATTTAAGGAGTAATTCAAAAAGTGAATTTTTCTACAAATAGATATGTAATTGTAATGAATTAATCATCTAAAGTGTTCATTCCAATTAAGAGAAAAACTTAGAGAGAAAAGCTTTTGTGAGAGAAAATTGAGAGTAATTTTCTTGGGTGTAATTGGATTGTGAGTTGTGAGTATTGTAAACACCTTGTGTAATTTCTCCTCTTTTAGTAAAAAGATCTACAGCAGGTCCGGAGACGTAAGCAAGATTGGCCGAACTCCGTTATCAAATTTGTGTGTTATTTTTATTCTTGTTTTCTCATAAATTTGGCTTATCGGGAATTTGTGTAATTTTTCAACAACTGATATCAGAGCTTTTGGTGGTGATTTATGTCAATTTTCTACAAGGTTACTATTCACGTGAATAGTGAATAGTGAAATTTTGTTGACGATATTTGTTTGTTGACGGAGGTGTTCTAATACACGGTGGTTTGCAGAAATAGTCAGAAACGATCCGGAGGAAGTCAGATTTGAGTGGGAGCAATGACCACAGATGAAGGAAGGGTGAAACTCGAGAAATTTGATGGCACAGATTTCGGGTTTTAGAAAATACAGATAGAGGATTATCTATATCAAAGAAATCTATATCAACCTCTCTCAGGGAAGAATCGAGAGGCTATGAAAGAAGAAGATTGGAATCTTCTAGATAGACAAGCCCTCAGAGTTATTCGATTGACGTTATCTCGTAATGTTGATTTCAACATAGCAAAGGAAAAGACCACGGCGGGTCTTATGGCAACTCTCTCCAATATGTATGAGAAGCCATCAGCCTCAAACAAAGTGCACTTGATGAGGCGTTTGTTCAATTTGCGGATGACGGAAGGGACATCGGTAGCTCAACATCTCATTGAACTCAACATAGTCACAACCCAGTTGAGTTCAGTGGAAATTGAATTTGATGAAGAAGTACGAGAATTAATACTTTTGTCTTCTCTACCAGAAAGCTAGAATGCTACTCTCAC